>JAMPIV010019199.1:0-401567 GCA_024509875.1 Oreohelix idahoensis | reverse complement strand
TCACCCATGATTGATTGATACTTTTGTTATATGGGTTATCTCCCCTGGATATCGAATTTGGCGTATGAATCCAGATTTCGTTAGTCTGTGCCGTGTTGGGCCAGAAACAGATTGTTCTTGCTTAGGTTTATGCAGGAATGTTTATGGTCCGAGTCTATGTTTACTCCGTGTCTATTTTAGACGATTCGGTCTTATATCGTGATATCTTTGTATGTCTAAGTGGGACTATATTTTCTTGTACTGAACTATGGGGTCAGGCAGTTTCTGCGCATGCGAAGAGGAAAAAGGGTCTTCCGTGATGATGGAATGCCTGGTGAATGTCATGTCGGAGACCAGTCCGAAGTTTGTTGATCGCTGTGATCTATTATGGGGAAGAAGATAGTTTCTGATATGATTATTAAGTCTATGAGTTCCCCAGTGTTTATTCTGTAACGCCAGGAGAGGGCGTATGTGTTCTGCTAGTGTATTTCCCATGCCCAGGTAAAAGAACTTTTTATTGAACTTTTCCTTGCTAGGCTTAGATGGGCGGACGTCTACATGATGATTATCTATATCAATATGTCGGGATGACATGTTACCTAGCAGCACTGAATATGATTGTATGCAGCAGTTTTGATGAAAGAATATGCTGATTCTTGTAGAAAACATTTGTGTTCATGAACAAAGCCTTTATTGAAGCTTTACTATGCATTTGTATAGTGAGTAATGCTCACTGGAACCAGAAGCCATTTTGGATTCTATATTTTTTGTCGATCATCGATCAGAGAACAGGGATCCACCTTATTATCAGGTGATGATTAAGAGATCACAGTTATAAAGAAAACCCAATACTGGGGGCTTAACATTGTCTTCAGAAATATTTGCTGAACTTTACCTAAAGGAATCTTCGCTAGAAAAGAGGTTCTGTCTAGGAGTCATGCTTGAACATTATTTATTAACTGACATGCTCGGTCAGTAAGGCCTGATGATTATATTTATACTTACTTACTTACTTAGTCGTTCCCCTTCTACCGTGAGGTGTAGAGGTTTGGAAGAGAGAGCGCCAGACCATTCTATCAGCTGTCTTCTTCCTGGCCTGGTTCCATTCTAGTCCTCGGTCCTTCAAAGATTGTCTAATGTTGTCCTCTCAGCGGACTCTGGGTCGTCCTGGATGTCTGGATCCCTGGCTCTTTGTTTCCCATGCTTGTCGTGGTAGCCGATCTTCTCCCATTCTGCAGACATGGCCAAACCATCTTAGTTGGGACTGTTCTATTTGGGTCTGCAGCGGATGGGATTTTAGGCCTTGACGGATCGTCTGGTTGCGGACCATGTCTCTTCTTGTTACTTCAACCACTTTCCTCAGATACCTTATTTCTGAGGTTTGGATCTGGCTTTTGTGGGTTGTAGTCATTGCCCACGACTCGCATCCATATGTCAAGACTGGGACATAGGTGGAGCGGTATACAGCCATCTTCGTTTTCTTACCAACCTCTTTCTTGCTGAGGAATCCACGATTTATGGCCTGAAAAAGTCTCCCAGTCGCTGCTTTTCGAGTGGCCAACTCTTCTTTGATGCCTCCCTTTCGGTCTATGATAGCTCCGAGATATTTAAAGTGGTCGACCTGCTCCAGGACCTGTTCTCCCAACTTAATCTGATGTTTTCTTTCTTCTCGTGATATCACCATGGATTTTGTTTTAGAGCTGCTTATGACCATCCCTCTCTTCTCCAGCTCTTCCTTCCAGACTTGCAGGTTGGATTGGAGATGTGCCTCTGATTTAGCAATCAGGGCAACATCATCAGCAAATGCCAGCTCCGAAATATAGACCTGTCTCATCTTCCAGTACCCCACTAAATACTTTCTTGTTCTCTCCTTACATGCCTTGATGACATCGTCCATAAGGAGTATGAAGAGGTAAGGTGATAGGATATCACCTTGTCTTACACCAGTGGTGGTCCTGAACTCTTCTGACTTATGGTTTGCTGTCCTCACATAATTTCTGCAAGACTTGTAGAAGCTCTGTATAGCATGAATCAGAGGTGCTGGAATATTCTTCCTTGCCAAACAGTCCCAAAGTTTGCTCCAGGGGACCCTGTCAAACGCCTTTTCCAGATCTATTAAACAAAGATGGATCTCACTCTTATACTCAAGGGCCTTTTCACTCAGCTGTCTGAGTGTGAAGATTAGGTCTTGAGTACTTCGGTTTGCTCGGAATCCGCACTGGACCTCATCCAATTGTGGCTCAGCTAGGCGTCGGAGTCTCTGCTCTAGGATTCTAGAGTAGATTTTTCCAGGGACACTGAGAAGAGATATGCCTCTATGGTTTCCACATTGTCGATTGTCACCCTTTTTGAAAATTGGTGTTATGATGGCAATCTCCCAATCCTTTGGTATGGTCTTGTTGCACCATGCTGCCTGTAGGACCTTTAAGAGTAATAGGTCACCTGATGCTCCCATGTACTTAACCATTTCTGGTGTTATACCATCATGCCCTGCTGCTTTGCCCATCTTGATTTTCTCTAGTGCTGCCCTCAGTTCTTCCATCTTTATGTCATCTTCACCATCATTGGTTTTCTCTTCTGTGCTAGTGGTTATCATTTCTGATGCTTCACCATGCTCACCATCCAGGAGTTCTGAGAAATATTCTTTCCATCTTCCCATTACTTCCTTCGGGGCAGTAAGCAATTTGCCTTGCTTGTCCTTTATAAATTTGAGAGGGCATTGTTTTTCCTTCCTCATGTTCTTTAGGGTCTTATAGAACAATTTCTGGTTTTCTTGTGCATCTTTTTCTAGCTTTTCTCCAAATTCTTCCCAGGACTTCTGTTTTGCTGCTAGCACTTTGTTCTGTGCTTCTGTTCTGAGTGTCACATATTCTCTATATTTTTCCATTTGTCCTGTTGTGTTTTTAGCTCCTAAGTATTGTTTCCATGCCATTTTCTTCTTTCTTATTTTCTCTTTGACTTCCTCTGTCCACCAAGGTGTCCTCTTTCTCTGGTTCCCAAGTCGGACTTCACCGCATGCTTCTGCAGCAGCTGTCTTTATGATATCCTTGAATTTATTCCAGAGGGTTTCCAAGTCATCAGGTCGTTCTTCTGTGTTGCTCACTGCTGTAGCAATAAGCCCCTGATATCTGGTCTTAATTTCTGGCTCTCTCAGCTTGTAGGTCCTAATGCTCATTTCTCCTGCTCGTTTACTTGGTTTCTTGCGTGATGTTGGGCAGTTCCTAGGCTGAGCAACTCTTTCAGTTGTTCGTTTGATTGTTAGCAGGTAGTGATCACTTCCAATCTCTGGCCCCCTCCAGACTCTTGCATCTCGGACATATCTGAATGATAAATATTATATTTATAAACAGTGGAAATCTAAGGGCTTGTCTACGGACGTTCCATTGTAATGTTCTTCAACATGAATGCCAACTTAAGATTGTAGACCATTGATCAACTGTATGATGATACATGTCGGCCTGTTTTCCTGTAACTATACCCGTACTGTCCAAGTGTGTGCGTCCAATTAAACAGTATGAAACGACCACTGTAGTTCCAGCCATCCTTGACTTCTACATGTGATTGGAGTGAGTGTCCTGTGTACCTGTAGAACTGTCATCCATTCGCGTCTTAATTATTGATGTTTACACTCACTCATTCCATCAGAAATACGCATCTAACAGTACACCTTGTCAGGGCCCCAACAGTCGGTATCCTGACCCATTTAAAGAACATTGTGACTGGACGAGCAATATCACAAAATAGCACTTATCAACGTGGTGACCGAAAATCAGACCTCATCACTAGTTCCTTTACAGATCGTGAAACTACTAGTGTAGCTAATTTCCTTACAGATCATGGAACTACTAATGTAGCTAGTTCCTTTATAGATCATGGAACCATCAGTGTAGCTAGTTTCTTTAACGATCATGGAACCATCAGTCTAGCTAGTTCCGTTATAGACCGTGGAACCATCAGTGTAGCTAGTTCCTTTATAGACCATCGAGCTACTAGTGTAGCTAGTTCCTTTACAGATCATGGAACCACCAGTGTAATTAGTTCCTTTACGGATCACAGAGCTACTAGTGTAGCTAGTTCCTTTACAGATCTTGGAACCACCAGTGCAGCTAGTTCCTTCACAGATCATGGAACCACCAATGTAGCTAGTTCCCTTACAGATCATGGAACCACCAGTGTAGCTTGTTCCTTTACAGATCATGGCGCTACTAGTGTAGCTAGTTCCTTTACAGATCATGGAACCACTAGGGTAGCTAGTTCCTTTACAGATCATATAACCACCAGTGTAGCTAGTTCATTAAGAGATCATGGAACCACCCGTGTAGCTAGTTCCTTTACAGATCATGGAACCAACAGTGTAGCTAGTTCCTTTACAGATCATGGAACCACCTGTTTAGCTAGTTCCTTTACAGATCATGGAGCTACTAGTGTAGCTAGTTCCTTTACAGTTCATGGAACCACCAGTGTAACTAGTTCCTTTACAGATCATGGAGCTACTAGTGTAGCTAGTTCCTTTACAGATCATGGAACCAACAGTGTAGCTAGTTCCTTTACAGATCATGGAACTACCAGTGTAGCTAGTTCTTTTACAGATCATGGAGCCACCAGTGTAGCTAGTTCTTTTACAGATCATGGAACAAATAGTGTAGCTAGTTCCTTTACAGATCATGGAGCCATCATTGAAGCTAGTTCCTTTACAGATCATGGAGCTAGTAGTGTAGCTAGTTCCTTTACAGATCATGGAGCTGCTAGTGTAGCTAGTTCTTTTAAAGATCATGGATCCAATAGTGTAGCTAGCTTCTTTACAGATCATGGAATCACCAGTGTAGCTAGTTCATTTACAAATCATGGAGCTACTAGTGTAGCTAGTTCCTTTAAAGATCAAGGATCTACTAGTGTAGCTAGTTACTTTACAGATCATGGAGCAACCAGTGTAGCTAGTTCCTTTACAGATCATGGAGAAACCAGTGTAGCTAGTTCTTTACAGATCATTGTACCACCAGTGTAGATAGTTCGTTTACAGATCTTGAATCCACCAGTGCAGCTAGTTCCTTTACAGATCATGGAACAACTGCTGTAGCTAGTTCCTTTACAGATCACAAAACCACAACTGTAGTTAGTTCCTTTACAGATCATGGAGCTGTTAGTGTTGCTAGTTCCTTTACAGATTATTGAGCCACCAGTGTAGATAGTTCCATTACAGATAATAGAACCATCAGTGTTGCTAGTTCCTTTACAGATCACGGAACAACAACTGTAGTTAGTTCCTTTACAGATCATGAAACCACCAGTGTAGCTAGTTCCTTTACAGATCATGGAGCCACCCGTGTAGCTAGTTCCTTTAGAGATCATGGAACCAACAGTGTAGGTAGTACCTTTACAGATCATGCAACCACCAGCGCAGCTAGTTCCTTTACAGATCATGAAGCTACTAGTGTAGCTACTTCCTTTACAGATCATGGAGCTACTAGTGTAGCTAGTTCCTTGCAGATCATGGAGCTACTGGTGCAGCTGGTTCATTTACAGATCATGGAACCAGCACTGTAGGTAGTTCCTTTATAGATCATGGAACCACCAGTGTAGTTAGTTCCTTTACAGATCATGGAGCTATTAGTGTAGCTAGTTTCTTTACAGATCATTTAACCACCAGCGTAGCTAGTTTCTGTACAGATCATGGAGCCATTAGTGCAGCTAGTTCCTTTAGAGATCATGGAACCACTACTGTAGCTAGTTCCTTTAGAGATCAATGAGCCACTAGTGTTGCTAGTTCCTTTACAGTTCATGGAACCAACATTGCAGCTAGTTCCTTTATAGATCATGGAACCATCAGTGTAGCAAGTTCCTTTACAAGACCATGAAACATCCAGTGTAGCTAGTTCCTTTACAGATCATGGAGCTACTAGTGTAGCTAGTTCTTTTAAAGTTCATGGAACCACCAGTGTAGCTAGTTCCTTTACAGATCATAAAGCTACTAGTGTAGGTAGTTCCTTTACAGATCATTTAACTACCAGTGTAGCTAGTTCCTTTACAGATCATGCAACCAACAGTGTAGCTAGGTTCTTTACAGATCATGGAACCACCAGTGTAGTTAGTTCATTTACAGATCATGGAGCTACTAGTGTAGATATTTCCTTTACAGATCATGGAACCACCAGTGTCGCTAGGTCCTTTACAGATCATGGAGCCATCAGTGTAGCTAGTTCCTTTACAGATCATGGAACCACCAGTGTAGCTAGATGTTTTACAGATCATGGAACTACTTGCATAGCTAGTTCCTTTACAGATCATGGAACCATCAGTGTAGCTAGTTCCTTTACAGATCATGGAGCTACTAGTGTAGGTAGTTCCTTTACAGATCATGGAACCACCAGTGTAGCTAGTTCCTTTATAGATCATGGAGCCACTGGTGTAGCTAGTTCCTTTACAGTTCACGGAGCCATTAGTGTAGCAAGTTCCTTTACAGATCATGAAACCATCAGTGTAGCTAGTTCCTTTACAGATCATGGAGCTATTAGTGTAGCTAGTTCCTTTACAGATCATGGAGCTACAAGGGTAGCTAGTTTCTTTACAGATCATGGAGCTACTAGTGTAGCTAGTTACTTTACAGATCATGGAGCCACCAGTGTAGCTATTTCCTTTACAGATCATGGTGCCACCAGTGTAGCTAGTTCTTTACAGATCATTGTACCACCAGTGTAGATAGTTCCTTTACAGATCTTGGATCCACCAGTGCAGCTAGTTCCTTTACAGATCATGGACACACTGGTGTAGCTAGTTCGTTTACAGATCACGGAACCACCACTGTAGTTAGTTTCTTTACAGATCATGGATCTGTTAGTGTTGCTAGTTCCTTTACAGATCATGGAGCCACCAGTGTAGATAGTTCCATTACAGTTCATAGAACCATCAGTGTAGCTAGTTCCTTTACAGATCACGGAACCATAACTGTAGCTAATTCCTTTACAGATCATGAAACCACCAGTGTAGCTAGTTCCTTTACAGATCATGGAGCCACCCGTGTAGCTAGTTCCTTTACAGATCATGGAACCACCAGTGTAGCTACTTTCTTTACAGATCATGGAGCTACTAGTGTAGCTAGTTCCTTTACAGATCATGAAGCTACTAGTGTAGCTACTTCCTTTACAGATCATGGAGCTACTAGTGTAGCTAGTTCCTTTACAGATCATGGAGCTACTGGTGCAGCTGGTTCCTTTACAGATCATGGAGCTACTAGTGTAGCTAGTTCCTTTACAGATTATTTAACCACCAGTGTAGCTATTTTCTTTACAGATCGTGGAGCCACCAGTGCAGCTAGTTTTTTTATAGATCATGGAACCACTACTGTAGCTAGTCCCTTTAGAGATCAATGAGCCACTCGTGCAGCTAGTTCCTTTACAGATCATGGAACCAAATTGCAGATAGTTCCTTTACAGATCATGGAACCATCAGTGTAGCTAGTTCCTTTACAGGATCATGGAACCTCCAATGTAGCTAGTTCCTTTACAGATCATGGAGCTACTAGTGTAGCTAGTTCTTTTAAAGTTCATGGAACCACCAGTGTAGCTAGTTCCTTTACAGATCATGGAGCCACTAGTGTAGGTAGTTCCTTTACAGATCATTTAACCACCAGTGTAGCTAGTTACTTTACAGATCATGCAACCAACAGTGTAGCTAAGTACTTTACAGATCATGGAATTACCAGTGTAGTTAGTTCCTTTACAGATCATGGAGCTACTAATGTAGCTAGTTCCTTTACAGATCATGGAGCTACTAGATTAGCTAGTTCCTTTACAGATTATGTAGCTACTAGTGTAGCTAGTTTATTTACCGATCATTGAGCTACTAGTGTAGCTAGTCTCCTTTAGAGATCATGGAACGACCAATGCAGCTAGTTCCTTTACAGATCATGGAGCCACCAGTGCAGCTAGTTCCTTTACAGATCATGGAACCACCAGTGCAGCTGGATACATTTCAGGTCATGGAGCTACTAGTGTAGCTAGTTCCTTTACAAATCATGGAGCCACTAGTGTAGCACGTTCCTTTACAGATCAAGGAACCGCCAGTGTAGCTAGTTTATTTGCAGATCATGGAGGTACTAGTGTAGCTAGTTCATTTACAGATCATAGAAGCACCAGAGAAGCTAGTTCCTTTACTGGTCATGGAGCTACTAGTGTAGGTAGTTCCTCTACAGATCATGGAGCTACTAGTGTAGCTAGTTCCTTTTTAGATCATGGAGCTACTAGTGTAGCTAGTTCCTTTACAGATCATGGAAGCACTATTTTAGCTAATTCCTTTACAGATCAAGGAGCTACTGGTGTAGCTAGTTCCTTTACAGATCATGGAACAAGCAGTGTAGCTATTTCCTTTAAAGATCATGGAGTTACTTGTGTAGCTAGTTCCTTTACAGATCATGGAGCTACTAGTGTAGCTATTTCCTTTACAGATCATGGAACCACCAGTGTAGCTAGGTCCTTTACAGATCATGGAGCCATCAGTGTAGCTAGTTCCTTTACAGATCATGGAACCACCAATGTAGCTAGATCTTTTACAGATCATGGAACCACTTGCGTAGCTAGTTCCTTTACAGATCATGGAACCACCAGTGTAGCTAGTTCCTTTACAGATCATGGAGCTACTAGTGTAGCTAGTTCTTTTACAGATCATGGACCAACTAGTGTAGCTAGTTCCTTTACAGATTGTGGACCAACTAGTGTAGCTAGTTCCTTTACAGATGATGGAGCCACTAGTGTAGCTAGTTCCTTTACAGACCGTGGAGCTACTAGTGTAGCTAGTTCCTTTATAGATCATGGACCCATCCGTGTGGCTAGTTCCTATACAGATCATGGAACCACCAGTGTAGCTAATTCTATTACAGATCATGGAACCACCAGTGTAGCTAGTTCCATTACAGATCATGGATCCACCAGTGTAGCTAGTTCCTTTACAGATTGTGGAGCTGCTAGTGTAGCTAGTTCCTTTACAGATCATGCAGCCATTAGTGTAGCTAGTTCCTTTACAGATCATGGAGCCACCATTGTAGCTATTCCCTTTACAGATCATGGAGCCACCATTGTAGCTATTTCCTTTACAGATCATGGAGCTACTAGTGTAGCTAGTTTCTTTACAGAACATGGAGAAAATTTTGTAGCTAGTTCATTTACTGATCATGGAACCATCAGTGTAGCTAGTTCCTTTGCAGATATTGGAACCACCAGTGTAGCCAGTTCCTTTACAGATCAGGGAGCCACCAGTGTAGCTAGTTCCATTAACGATCATGGAGCTACTAGTGTAGCTAATTCCATTACAGATCATGGAGCTACTAGTGTAGCTAGTTCCTTTACAGATCATGGAGCTACTACTGTAGCTAGTTCCTTTAAGTTCATGGAACAACCAGAGCAGCTACGTCCTTTACAGATCGTGGAGCTACTAGTGTTGCTATTTCATTTACAGATCATGGAGCTACTAGTGTAGCTAGTTCCTTTACAGATCATGGAGCTACTTATGTAGCTAGTTCATTTACTGATTATGGAACCATCAGTGTAGCTAGTTCCTTTACAGATCATGGAACCACCAGTGTAGCTAGTTCCTTTACAGATCAGGGAGCCACCAGTGTAGCTAGTTCCATTAACGATCATGGAGCTACTAGTGTAGCTAATTCCTTTACAGATCATGGAGCTACTACTGTAGCTAGTTCCTTTACAGTTCATGGAACAACCATAGCAGCTACGTCCTTTACAGATTATGGAGCTACTAGTGTTCCTATTTCTTTTACAGATCATGGAGCGAAAAGTGTAACTAGTTCCATTACAGATCATGAAGCCACCAGTGCAGCTAGTTCCTTTACATATCATGGAACCACCAGTGAAGCTAGTTCCTTTACATATCGTGGAGCCACCTAAGTAGCTAGTTCCTTTACAGATCATGGTTCCACCAGTGTAGCTAGTTCCTTTACAGATCATGGAGCAACCCGTGTAGCTAGTTCCATTACAGATCATTGAGCAGCCACGGTAGCTAATTCCTTTATAGATAATGTAGCCACCAGATTAGCTAGTTCCGTTGAGGATAATGGTGCTATTAGTGCAGCTAGTTCCATTACAGATCATGTAACCACCAGGGTAGCTAGTTCCTTTACAGATCATTGAGCCACCAGTGTAGCTAGTTCTTTTACACATCATGGAGCCACCAGTGTAGCTAGTTCCTTTACAGATCATGGAGCCACCAGTGTAGCTAGTTCCCTTGAGGACCATGGAGCCACTAGTGTCGTTAATTCCTTTGCAGATCATGGAGCCACCAGTGTATCTAGTTTCTTTACAGATCATGGAGCACCAGTGTAACTAGTTCTATTTCAGATCCTTGAGCCACCAGTGTAGCTAGTTTCCTTGAGGATCATATAGCCACCAGTGTAGCTAGTTCTTTACAGATCATGGAGCCACCAGTGTAACTAGTTCCATTACAGATCATGGAGCAACAAAGTTAGCTAGTTTTTTTAGAGATTATGGAGCCACCAGTGTAACTAGTTCCATTACAGATTATGGAGCCACCAGTGTAGCTAGTTCCTTTACAGATCATGGAGCCACCAGTGTAGCTAGTTCCGTTACAGATAATATTCCCACCAGTGTAACTATTTCTATTACAGATCATGGAGCCACCAGTGTAACTAATTCCGTTACCGATCATGTAGCCACAAGTGTAGCTAGTTCCGTCGAGGATAATGGAGCCACCAGTGTAGCTAGTTCCTTTACAGATCATGGAGCCACAAGTGAAGCTTGTTCCTTTACAGTTCATGGAGCCACCAGAGAAGCTAATTCCTTTACAAATCATCGAGCACCAGTGTAACTAGTTCTATTACAGATCATGGAGCCACCAGTGTAGCTAGTTTCCTTGAGGATCATGGAGCCACCAGTGTAGCTAGTTCTTTACAGATCATGGAGCCACCAGTGTAACTAGTTCCATTCCAGATCATGGAGCCACAAGTGTAGCTAGTTTTGTTAGAGATTATGGAGCCACCAGTGTAGCTAGTTCCATTACAGATTATGGAGCCACCAGTGTAGCTAGTTCCGTTACAGATCATATTGCCACAAGTGTAACTATTTCCATTACAGATCATGAAGCCACCAGTGTAACTAATTCCGTTACCTATCATGTAGCCACAAGTGTAGCTAGTTCCGTTGAGGATAATGGAGCCACCAGTGTAGCTAGTTCAATTACAGATCATTGAGCCACCAGTGTGGTTAGTTCCGTTGAGGATAATGGAGCCACCAGTGTAGCTAGTTCCTTTACAGATCGTGGAGCCCCCAGTGAAGCTAGTTCCTTTACACTTCATGGAGCCACCAGTGAAGCTAGTTACTTTACAGATCATGTAGCCACCAGTGTAGCTAGTTCCGTTGAGGATAATGGAGCCATCAGTGTAGCTAGTTTTTTTTACAGATCATGGAGCCACCAGTGAAGCTAGTTCCTTTACAGTTCATAGAGCCACCAGTCTAGCTAGTACCTTTACAGATCATGGAGCCACCAGTGACGCTAGTTCCTTTACAGATCATGGAGCCACCAGGATAGCTAGTTCCTTTACAGATCATGTAGCCACCAGTATAGCTAGTTCCATTGAAGATAATGGAGCCACCAGTTTAGCTAGTTCCTTTACAGATTATGGAGCCACCAGTGAAGCTAGTTCCTTTACAGATCATGGAACCACCAGTTTAGCTAGTTCTTTAACAGATTACGGAGTCACCAGTGTCGCTATTTCTCTTACAGATTATGGAGCCACCAGTTTAGCTAATTTTCTTGAGGATCATGGAGCCACTAGTGTCACGGATTGCCTCCCCTTAGCTCTGCAGTAGTGGTTTACCAGTGGCTAACACTCAAGAGTATCTAATATGTATCTTCAAAGGTGTCTACCTTCGCACAAGATTACTCTTGGCAGAGTTGTAGATAGAAGGATAATGATGCTTCTATCTCAATGTAGTCTTCACAAGATGTTTTCGGAAGTCAAGAACAATGCTGCATAGGGCAGAGCACTATTAACTTGTATCTGATCCGTCGCCTTTCGTGAAGAATTAAGCAATGGTTTTAGCCCGTTTAAGTCATCAGTGTAGCTGGTTCCCTTACAGGTCATGGAGCCACCACTGTAGCTTGTTTCCTTACAGATCATGGAGCCATCAGTGTAGCTAGTTCCACTACAGATCATGGAGCCACCAATGTAGCTAGTTCCCTTACAGATCATGGAGCCACCAGTGTAGCTAGTTCCGTTACAGATCATGGAGCCACCAGTGCAGCTAGTTCCCTTACAGATCATGGAACCACCAGTGTAGCTAGTTCCCTTACAGATCATGGAGCCACCAGTGTAGCTAGTTCCCTTACAGATCATAGAGCCACCAGTGTAGCTAGTTTCCTTACAGATCATGTAGCCACCAGTGTAGCTAGTTACCTTACAGATCATGGAGCCACCAGTGTAGCTAGTTCCCTTACAGATCATGGAGCCACCAGTGTAGCTAGTTCAGTTACAGATCATGGAGCCACCAGTGTAGCTAGTTCCCTTACAGATCATGGGGCCACCAGTGTAGCTAGTTCCCTTACAGATCATAGAGCCACCAGTGTAGCTAGTTTCCTTACAGATCATGTAGCCACCAGTGTAGCTAGTTACCTTACAGATCATGGAGCCAATAGTGTAGCTAGTTCCCTTACAGATCATGGAGCCACCAGTGTAGCTAGTTCCGTTACAGATCATGGAGCCCCCAGTGTAGCTAGTTACCTTACAGATCATGGAGCCACCAGTGTAGCTAGTTCCCTTACAGATCATGTAGCCACCAGTGTAGCTAGTTCCGTTACAGATCATGGAGCCACCAGTGTAGCTAGTTCCCTTACAGATCATAGAGCCACCAGTGTAGCTAGTTCCCTTACAGATCATGGAGCCACCAGTGTAGCTAGTTACCTTACAGATCATAGAGCCACCAGTGTAGCTAGTTCCCTTACAGATCATGGAGCCACCAGTGTAGCTAGTTCCCTTACAGATCATGGAGCCACCAGTGTAGCTAATTCCCTTACAGATCATGGAGCCACCAGGGTAGCTAGTTCCCTTACAGTTCATGGAGCCACCAGTGTAGCTAATTCCCTTGTAGAAAACTTTACAAAACATTAACATGCTCTTGCTGTGATGGTTTCTGTTGATATTTTTGTTTTACATGAGAAGATTGCTAGGCCCAAGTACAACCACATATTAGTAGCCTTGTACGACATGCATGAAGGTACAGAAGTCCTATTCTTTTTTTTGTATCACCAGAGATCCCACGGACGAAACGGGCGGGGCAAGTCAATATGACAGTAGAAGCTAAATGAGTTAACGGGGGGAAATATCGAAATGTAAATTTGCTAAATATTGGAGTAAATAACAACAGCTAATGTGCCTTACAAATATTTCTGTCTACCAACTTCATGAAAAAACAAGGGAGCAAAAAAAGCTTTTACATGTCGCCTGTATCGACCTTACTAAGGCATTTGACCTAATTGGTATTTATGGACTTCAAAATCCTCCCGAAAATAAGCTGTCCTACTAAATTGTTGAAAATTATAGTCATTCCATAAAGACATGAAGGGAACAGCCGAATGCGCTAGAAACACATCGCTGCCCTTTGACATACGCAGTGGCGTCAAAACAAGGCTGCGTGTACTGGGTCCAACCCTCGTAGGGATCTTCTTTCCCTTGCTCTTGAAACATGCATTCAGAGATGCAGCTGAAGGAATATGCCTCCACAGTAGTTCAGATGGCCAACTGTTTAACCTCGCAAGGCAAAAACGAAGATCAGAAGGTTCACTATAAGAGTCTAATTGTTCACCAATGACGGTACAATCGTCACTCAAATTCAACAGGAGCAAGAGAGCCTGAAACATCAAGTCTCTCAAGAATGGAAGGACTTTGGCCTCACATTAAGTCTAAAGAAGATAAAAAGTGCTGGGTCAAGATATGGATGTTGCACCAGTTATTACTATCGAGAACTGTGAATTGTAAGTGGTGCACCACGTGGCATACCTGAGGTCTACCACGGACATAGAACAAACTAATTAGGGCCTTGGAGTTAAGAGAAGTTAAAAAAACGGGGGAGGTTAAGGGATTTAAAAAATTGGTAAAATGAGGTCAAACAGTAATTAGCTGATACTGTTGCAGAGTTTGGAAACGTGTGTCAATTAACTGACACTATTGTGTCTGATTGTGTCTGATTGTGTATGATTTGTCATGAATTTAAATTTCCAGGGAGTCGGGAACAACTTTGGGGTAACTCCCGGGAATTTTTGACACGAATAAACAAATACACAAAAAAAAAAAAAAAAACACTCACAAAAATAATCTATTATCATCATCGTTATGTTTAAGATGAAGAAAATTATAAATGTTATGATTAAAAAAACACACACACGCACACACTTTATTTAAACTGCAGATATGTTTTTTTTTTCAAAATGTACTAGAATTAACAAACAATAAAATTAAAAAAAAATGTTTAATAACATTTTTTTATTTACAAACTTTTGGATAACTGTGTATTCTTGAAAATTTACTAGATCATTATAATTTTTATTTTTGATAAAATTACGTTTCAAAAATACTAAAGATTTGATAGATTTATCTGAAAGTCTGGTGCCAATTTTAAATAAAAAAAACTCCTTGTCACCTTCTGTGGAGGCAGGTTTCATGGTTAATATTTTATACTTAAAGGAGATACAAATTAGCATCTCGCTTCCCAGTGGCATCAACAATTTTTAATTCTTTCTTCATTGATTTTGTTGTTGTTGTAGTTGACGTGTTTTCTGATTACTTAGATTGGTTTCGTTGTGTTTATTTCCTGGTTTAGTTGATCTTCTATGGCCATTTCCTGGTTTAGACGATCTACTATGGCTATTTCCTAGTTTAGTTGATCTTCTACGGTCATTTCATGGTTTAGTTGATCTTCTATGGTTATTTCCTGGTTTAGTTGATCTTCTATGGCCATTTCCACTGACAAACTATTTAATGTTCGTTTGTTTCTTCCACGTGATCATCTTAGTTTGTTATCGTTGTCGATAACGAGTGTCATGGAAGGGGCTATTCATTAATTCTTCTTCGAAAGAATGAAAATTCACTTTTGTACAGTAGAGACAACTTTTCTCTCTTTTTATGCTCTCTAGATTTTGGAGATACACGAGTTGGGTAGTCATTTTTTTTTCTCCCGTCGTTCTCCGATAGTTTTTAGAAGAACTTCATACATTTCTGTGGTAAAATGGCTGTTCAGAGCATTAATATTTGTCATTAAAAAAATTTAACCACTTCAGCTGTCAGCAGGACATACTTGAGGTCTAACACGGACATAGAACAAACTAATTAGCTCCTTGGAGTAAGAGAAGTTAAAAAATACGGGGGAGGGTGGGGGATTAAAAAAATTGGTAAAATGAGGTCACCGTGACACCTTTGGAGGATCTATTGCTTTTCAGATCCTGTGGATAATTATCCTGTCCAATATTTTCGCTGGGAACTGAGAGGAGCGTAATTCTTCACCAGTTTTTGTAGTCTATGAGGTCACCTTGGTTATTTGTGTGTGGTAATTTCATAATTGATCCTTTCTTCCATTCGAGTGGTGTTGTCTCTGTTTGCCAGATTTATGCAAGGAATGGTTCTAAGAGCTCAGCTAATAATTCAGAATCAATTTTAAATATCTCTAAGCTTAAGTTTTCGTAGCCAAGAGCTTTTCCATTCTTCAACCCTTTGATCATTTTTGTCCGTTCTTGGAACATCTACATCGATGTTTAGGTCATTTTCAGCCTCAGGAATGTTCAAGAACATCTCAGGTGGTGTCTTACTGAGCATTTCTCTGAAGTGCTCAGATCATCTTGCTTCTTGCCCCTGTTCTGTGGTGATGAGATTTCCCTGCTTGTCTCTTACTAGTGTAATATTGTTTGCGCCTCGTTTTTCACTCATGGTTTTTGTTATTTTGTATATTGTGCTTTAATCATTCTTCAGTGCTGCTTCTTTTGCCTGTCTTGTAAGGTTTTCTAGAAATTCCTTTTGTTGGCTCGGGTTTGACGTTTTACTTCCCTGTTGGCTGACTGTTGGCTGACTGTTGGCTGACTTGGCTGAATGTTGGCTGACTGTTGGCTGGCTGTACTGTTTAGTGTATATTTCCTTTAACCTGGGGAACTTTACTTTTGTTTTCTTTCTATTGATATGTTTTCTTGATCCTATAATTGTTAATGTTGCTGGTGTTATCGAATCTTATAACTTTTCTATTAGAGATTAATTAACATTTGATGCTAATAGTGTGGGGGGAGGGGTCGCATGTCAAATACTCGCTCAGGGCGCTGAATGCTCTTAGTCCAGTTCTGGCCCCAAGGCCTTCGTCGGGGATAAACAAACTAAAACAGAAGAAAGAGAAAACTTAGTTAAATACGTAAAAAAATGAAGGAAAATCTTATGACATGTAAATTGAAGTAGCCGGGATGCCGCGGTGAAACTCGAGCTAAATCCATCGGAAGTAATTGGAGGATTTCAACCAAATGATCCATGACTGAATCCGGTGAAGAGATGAACCTTAATTACAACTTGGCATAAGATGAGCAAACGATTGGCTAATGCTGTTCTTCCCAGCTATTTTAAGATCAGTTACCAGGGCATTAGAGGATGGTATTCTAGTCGGGACTTTCTTAAATGAGTGTTTGGCAGAATAGGAGGATTGAAATGGTATGCATGATCACTAATGTAGAAGTGATGACAAGAACCGGACAAGTAACATTGGAAGAAGAGATGAGGAGATGACGGTGGGTGAAAAATACATTAAGAAAATTAGTTGCTAGCATTACAAGGCAGTCTGTATTCTGGAATACACAATGTAAAAATAGAGGTAGACCAACATAAAACACACACACACACACGAAGAAGAGTACTGGAGACAGCCATGTAAGGGATAAAGAAAACATGAAAAGACCTTGGATGGATGGCACAGCTCATGAAGTTTTGGCGTGTTTCTGTTGAAAACCTGTGGTCCATGAGGAACTGACACATATCTATGATGGTTATTTTGTTTGGGTTGATGTATAATCTCCCCTATCACAGATGTATGATTATTGTAATTGAGCTCGTGTATTCTCTCTCCTATGACAGATGTATGATTATTGTAGTTGAGCTCGTGTATTCTCTCTCTTATGACAGATGTATGATTATTGTAATTGAGGTCGTGTATTCTCTCTCCTATGACAGATGTATGATTATTGTAGTTGAGCTCGTGTATTCTCTCTCCTATGACAGATGTATGATTATTGTAGTTGAGCTCGTGTATTCTCTCTCCTATGACAGATGTATGATTATTGTAGTTGAGCTCGTGTATTCTCTCACCTATGACAGATGTATGATTATTGTAGTTGAGCTCGTGTATTCTCTCTCCTATGACAGATGTATGATTATTGTAGTTGAGCTCGTGTATTCTCTCTCCTATGACAGATGTATGATTATTGTAGTTGAGCTCGTGTATTTTCTCTCCTATGACAGATGTATGATTTTTGTAGTTGAGCTCGTGTATTCTCTCTCCTATGACAGATGTATGATTATTGTAGTTGAGCTCGTGTATTCTCTCTCCTATGACAGATGTATGATTATTGTAGTTGAGCTCGTGTATTCTCTCTCCTATGACAGATGTATGATTATTGTAGTTGATCTCGTGTATTTTCTCTCCTATGACAGATGTATGATTATTGTAGTTGAGCTCGTGTATTTTTCCCCTTATCACAGATGTATGATTATTGTAGTTGAGCTCGTGTATTCTCTCTCCTATGACATATGTAGGATTATTCTAGTTGCGTTGATGTATTCTCTCACCTATCACAAACGTATGATTATTCTAGTTGAGTTGATGTAATCTCTCTCCTATCACAGATGAATGATTATTCTAGTTGAGTTGATGTATTGCCTCCCCTATCACAGATGTATGATTATTCTAGTTGAGCTGGTGTATTCTCTCTCCTACCACAGATGTGTGATTATTCCAGCTGAGTTGATGTATTCTCTCCCCTATTACAGATGTATGATTATTTTAGTTGAATCAATGTAATCTCTCTCCTATCCCAGATGTATGATTATTCTAGTCGAGCTGGTGTATTATTTCTCCTATCACAGATGTATGATTATTCTAGTTGCGTTGATGTATTCTCACCTATTTCACAGATTATGATTATCCTAGTTGAGTTGTTGTAATCTCTCTCCTTTCACAGATGTAAGATTATTCTTGTTGAGTTGATGTAATCTCTCTCCTAGCACAGATGTAAGATTATTCTGGTTGCGTAGATTTATTATCTGCCCTATCACAGATTATGATTATCCTAGTTGAGTTGCTGTAATCTCTCCCCTATCACAGATGTATGATTATTCTTGTTGAGATGATGTAATCTCTCTACTATCACAGATGTAAGATTATTCTGGTTGCGTAGATTTATTATCTGCCCTATCACAGATTATGATTATCCTAGTCGAGTTGATGTAATCTCTCTCCTATCACAGATGAATGATTATCCTAGTTGAGTCGATGTAATTTCTCTCCTATCACAGATGTATGATTATTCTAGTTGAGTTGATGTAATCTCTCTCCTATCACAGATGAATGATTATCCTAGTTGAGTTGATGTAATCTCTCCCCTATCACAGATGAATGATTATCCTAGTTGAGTTGATGTAATCTCTCCCCTATCACAGATGAATGATTATCCTAGTTGAGTTGATGTAATCTCTCCCGTATCACAGAAGCAAGATTATTCTAGTTACGTTGATGTATTCACTTCCTTTTGGCCAAGTTCAATTATTTTGTTGCTGATAGGAAGGCTAGTGCTGCTAGTGACAAATGTAAAGGTAGTCCCATAGCAGATACCTCCGTAGGGGAATGAGGTGTTAGAGACTTCTGTATACTAGGTTGAGCATCGAGAGGTGTTGTGACAGTTGTTGAGGTCATTTCAGTCTCCTCAGCAGAAGCCCTATTCTATATTGTTATCCTCAGTCGCTATAACTTTTTTTCTTTGTCTACTCAACAGTTGCCGTATTTTTTTAAATTTAATCTTTTGCACAATAGTACTATTCTTTTTTGTCTCCTCAACAGTAGTTCTGTTCTTTCTTTATCTCTCAACAGTAGTTCTGTTCTTTCTTTATCTCTCAACAGTAGTTCTGTTCTTTCTTTATCTCTCAACAGAAGTTCTGTTCTTTCTTTATCTCTCAACAGTAGTTCTGTTCTTTCTTTATCTCTCAACAGTAGTTCTGTTCTTTCTTTATCTCTCAACAGAAGTTCTGTTCTTTCTTTATCTCTCAACAGTAGTTCTGTTCTTTCTTTATATCTCAACAGTAGTTCTGTTCTTTCTTTATCTCTCAACAGTAGTTCTGTTCTTTCTTTATCTCTCAACAGTAGTTCTGTTCTTTCTTTATCTCTAAACAGTAGTTATGTTCTTTCTTTATCTCTCAACAGTAGTTCTGTTCTTTCTTTATGTCCTCAACAGTAGTACTGTTCTTTCTTTATGTCCTTAGCAGTAGTTGTGTTCTTGCTTTATGTCCTCAGCAGTAGTTGTGTTCTTTCTTTATGTCCTCAGCAGTATTTCTGTTCTTTCTTTATGTCCCCAGCAGTAGTTCTGTTCTTTCTTTATCTCTCAGCAGTAGTTCTGTTCTTTCTTTATGTCCTCAACAGTAGTTCTGTTCTTTCTTTATGTCCTCAACAGTAGTTCTGTTCTTTATTTATCTCTCAGCAGTAGTTCTGTTCTTTCTTTATGTCCTCAACAGTAGTTATGTTCTTTCTTTATGTCCTCAACAGTAGTTCTGTTCTTTCTTTATCTCTCAGCAGTAGTTCTGTTCTTTCTTTATCTCTCAGCAGTAGTTCTGTTCTTTCTTTATCTCTCAACAGAAGTTCTGTTCTTTCTTTATCTCTCAACAGAAGTTCTGTTCTTTCTTTTTCTCTCAACAGTAGTTCTGTTCTTTTTATGTCCTCAACAGTAGTTCTGTTCTTTCTCTATCTCTCAGCAGTAGTTCTGTTCTTTCTTTATCTCTCAGCAGTAGTTCTGTTCTTTCTTTTTCTCTCAACAGTAGTTTTGTTCTTTCTTTATCTCTCAACAGTAGTTCTGTTCTTTTTTACGTCCTCAGCAGTAGTTCTGTTCTTTCTTTATGTCCTTAGCAGTAGTTGTGTTCTTTCTTTATGTCCTCAGCAGTAGTTGTGTTCTTTCTTTATGTCCTCAGCAGTAGGTCTGTTCTTTCTTTATGTCCTCAGCAGTAGGTCTGTTCTTTCTTTATGTCCTTAGCAGTAGTTCTGTTCTTTCTTTATGTCCTCAGCAGTAGTTCTGTTCTTTCTTTTTGTCTTAAGCAGTACTTCTGTTCTATCTTTATGTCCTCAGCAGTAGTTACGTTCTTTCTTTATCTCTCAGCAGTAGTTATGTTCTTTCTTTATGTCCTCAACAGTAGTTCTGTTCTTTCTTTGTCTCTCAGCAGTAGTTATGTTCTTCCTTTATGTCCTCAACAGTAGTTCTGTTCTTTCTTTATGTCCTCAGCAGTAGTTGTGTTCTCTTCTTTATGTCCTCAGCAGTAGTTCTGTTCTTTTTTTTATGTCATCAGCAGTAGTTCGGTTCTTTCTTTATGTCCTCAACAGTAGTTCTTTTCTTTCTTTATGTCCTCAACAGTAGTTCTGTTCTTTCTTATGTCCACAACAGTAGTTCTGTTCTTTCTTTATCTCTCAGCAGTAGTTATGTTCTTTCTTTATGTCCTCAGCAGTAGTTCTGGTCTTTCTTTATGTCATCAACAGTAGTTCTGTTCTTTCTTTATGTCTCAACAGAAGCTCTGTTCTTTCTTTATGTCCTCAACAGTAGTTCCTTTCTTTCTTTATGTCCTCAACAGTAGTTCCTTTCTTTCTTTATGTCCTCAACAGTAAGCTTATTCTTTCTGTTGTTGCCTTCGAAACCCCCCCACCCCCCTGTAATTATACTGCCGTGGAAATATAGACGGGAGTAAATAATCCCTAGACTACAGGACCTGCGCCCTATTATAACCGATAGACCTTGTGTCTTGTGACTAAATAACCTCAACATCCCATTTACCTGTGCAATCCTGTAATTCATTCTGTGCTCTTCACTTTCTTTTTTCCCCCACCCCTGGCAGTATTTGGTATTTTCGATTCATTGTTTACACTCCCTTCCCTTAATTCTTGTAATGTCGGGACTTCAGTGACCATCTTTTACTGACTAGGGTAATCAATCACTTTCGCTTGAACCCATATTGACACCAGGGATCTTTATAGAGAGAAGTGTGGTTTACCAATGTGTAACACATTTCCCTCTAGACAGTGCATGGACGCGCCCGATTAAGAAATAAACAACCTTGGGGTGACCACGGATGATTATCTATATCACTGATAATAGTCATTTCTCTCGACGAAGTGTACGGACGTGTTTTTCCATGTCTCTGATATTTCTCTAAGTTTATTCACATTTAATATGCAGGATTTATACATCATTGTGTTTTTATTCTGATGAGATTTACAATGATTTTATTTAGAAAGGAATAATTTTAAAGTGACGTGTGAATCGTGTTTTTCTGTTGGAAATGCTGATTGGATCTTTAATATTACACTGTTACCATTTTTCGATACACCAAAAGCCGTGTCGAACTTTACCTCACCTGTTCTTGTTACAATTAACAACCACTACGCCACTCTCTGGGGAACAATAAATCATGCGATTTCAAAGGGCTTGCACGGCCGCTGCCATGTAACCTGACTATGGCGAGCGGAGAGAATAGCGTCGTCGTACGGGCGCCATTAAAATCATCAAGAGATGGCAGACTACTGCGTGCCTCCACGATCGCTAAGAGCTACGCTGTAAACAAAGAAAAGGCGATTAAAAAAAATTGAAAGCTTGGTACAGTCCACCAGACCTTACTATCAAGAAAATTAACAAAGGCCAGTGTTCTACTATTGCTTTCCTAGCAGCCAGCATTATGAAATCTTCAAACAAGCATGTCTCGATTTTTACCAAAATTGCAACATTGAAACGCACACAGATATACACAATGCATATGTTGAAGATAAAATAGCTACTGACCTCCTCACTATACATCTATACCACACAAAAAACAAAGTCCTGGCCCAAGGAGCGACAGATTGTGTGCAATCCTGGTTAGATACTGAATTTTCTCAACTCCAGAAATCGGCCTAAGACCAAACCACGAGTCTAGTCGATCCAACCACTCCATCATCAATAATAAAAGGTAGGACTACAACTATAAAACTTCAGCTTGCCAACGGAATTTGCCCGTCCAGTCTTCCACTAAAATCAGTCCTTCCCTACCCTCCCACTGAAGTCAGTCCTCTTCATATGCAGAGTACATCTCCAGTAAACCTCACAATCAGAGTAGAATCCAACAAAATGTCCCCCCATTTCAACGGCACCCTTACTTCTACCCCTGATCTAACACCACCAACCTATGATCTAACACCAACCACATTTGATCCAACGCAACCGATATTTGATCCAATAGAACCCACCTTTAATGGACCGACAGCTCAAAAGCCAACAATAAATTATCTAGAAGTTCACATCAACCTACCCACTGAAGTCAGTGTAAACCACACGTTGAATGATGCATTCGCCACTTCTTTAGATCTCTCAGATAGCCTACCCAATATGAACGAGACCAACCCATCCTGCCTCCCAGATACAGCTACTTTCTAAACAAAAGTGCCTGTCCATAGCGCAGATGTCTATTCATGCTCCACAAAATATCTACTTGCAAATGAGTGTTATTGGGAACAATTAAACCAATGAACAGAGAAACATTTCTGTCAGGAGCTGGAAACTATAATTGAAAGTTCTCTGAAAAACGTGATTGAGAAATTCAAGCAGGATATAGAAAGCTCACTGAAAACACAGCTTGAAACACTGAAACGTGAAGTTATGACTCTCCGCAGAGAAAACACAAGGTTGGTTTATCACCTAGACCATCTACCTATTTCAAGTAATAAGATAAAGGAAAATGGGGAGGTGACTGACAGCCCATGAGAAGCAATTCATCATGAATCACCAGGTACACCACCTAACTTTCCCACCCCTTCTCCAACGCACATTCCCCTAAAAAAAGCAAGCCCAGAACATCACCATAACGTTAAAAGCCATAAGGGCATTAGCAGCGATGTAGGAAGAAGATTACTACCAAATAAAACATTCCCAATTGAGGTAAAAATTAGCAATCGACTTGGAAATCCGTCAAACCCATCCACACAAGCAGATTCCGAATCAGCAACCTCAGAAGGAGATGACAGGGCACAGAAAGTCCCATGTCACTCGACACAAGATTCCGCTGACCACCTACTGCAAGACAACCAGCAATGGCACCATCGCACACGACCTCAACCACATCCTAAACGTCACATTCCTCACAACACAACTAACATAATTATCGGGGACTCATTGCTAAATGGCATTCACAGCGATCGAATGTCAACAACACCAGCTGAAATAGTCACTGTTATACCATTACCCGGAGCCGGAAAAGTAGGAGTTACCAATGAAATAAGCAGTCTCAACACAAACACCAACATAAAGAAAACAACAATACATGTAAGGATAAACGACAGCACAAATGGACACATTCTTAACCTATCAGACATCTCCAGAATGACTGACACCATAAAACAAAAATTTTTCAACACATTTACATATATTTCGTCAATAATTCGACCCAGCTACGGTAAAGCGCGCCACACTGTGGATATCAACAAGGTGCTTTACACTTTTTGTTCAAAACATAACACGGTTTTCATAAACAACACACCCTTTTTAACATCTAAGTCAGGTGCGCCAAAAAAAAAAACTGCTTAACAGAGATCAAGTGCACACTTCTAAACTAGGGATCAGCTACCTAGCGAAAAATTTAAAGTTTCCTCAGAGGACACACCAGAAACACACACATTCATCCACCAGGGACACAAATTATACACTTAACTCAGTAAACCCAGGCACAGCTGCTCATAACCATCAATTACCATCCTCAGCTGACATTCATGCATCTAGAAAAGCTACACTTAAGCACACCTCCCACGCTAATCTTTATGGCCAAATGTATCCCCCACTACCCACACTACAGACACGCCAGCCACTAACTGCACAACAGACACCACTGGACAGATGGAAAGACTGGAATACAAGTAACAACCATTCCTCCCACAAATCACTTAATCACAACGCAGGAACAACAGCAAGAAAATGGGAGTTTCCTCACCCTGTCTCCACCCTGTAGCAAAGGTAATTTTGCTGGGAAGGTTAAGATGTTATACCTAACAAGAAAGATAGTTGTGTCTGTGTCAACTGTGCGAGGTCAAGCACATGTAGGTCCCTGACTCTAAAAAGATGATGATGATAATATATATTATCAGGGAACCTAACGCTACCTCCCTAGATCTCACACAGTCCGTATTTTGATTCTAGTGGCTGGTGTATGATGTCTCTAGTGTCTAGGGGTGAAATGGAAATGATGGTACATCAACACAATACATTTTAACTCACTATAAGAAAATAAATAAGACTGTGGTTAAAGTTTTCTTTAAAATTGGAATGTTTTTTCTTTGTACAATTTAATCTGCCTGTCCCGCCAACTCTTTTGACAGGTCTTTAAAAATGAGGAAATATATTTACAGATAATGCTTTAACTAAAAATATGGACTTTTGGTCCTATGAATGTAATGTTATTTCATAGAGTTCCTGTAGGTGTATTCATAGACTAAAACTTTAATAACTGCTAGTGTTAGTCATTGGTTATGAGGAGCTGTTGTTTTCATCATTCCCCATATAATTCAGTTTTATTTTGATAAGGACCAGTTTATTGGGAGGAAATGTCAGATGTCCCAGCTGTTAACGTGTCACCTGGGATTCTTGGTATGACGATAATAAGTCAGGATGTCGTTGCAGATATAATAGATCAGCACCCACACACAAGCTCCTTCAGGCTATCAGCTGACAGCATAAACTTTTAAATGGAGACTTTTCACTTTTCACTCACTCATCAGGTTTCCTGTCACCGGATATACACAATACTCAGGTCCCTATGGCAGATTCGCCACTGTACTTTTACCTAGTTTGCGTCAATACAATAACGCGGAGTAACCACATCTCCTTTTATATATGATTTTTCTTTTTTTTTCTAACTTATAAACACTCTAGGCATGTTAAAGAGTGTTCATGGAACACTGAGGCTTCCTAACATCTTCCAATACAAAATAGTTAATACAAAATCATAATAATATGCAACAGTCAAATACAGTTCAATGTGAGGACTCAATAATGTTTGCTCCCGGCATGTCCTTCACTTTTCCCACAGCAGTATCTAACTTGTGCAGTTTTAATCAAGCACGTAAATACATAAAGCATTCTTACCACTAGTTCAAAGAAATATGTCACAAATAACGTTGACTAGCAAAGAATATGACCTCAGTTTTGCTCTGCCCCGTCCAGATTGTGAATTTAGTAGTTAATTTTACAATTTATCACATCTGCTCTCAACGTAGTTGTTTGTATAAACTTTTCTAGTCAAATGGCCACAAGACCACTATGCCTTTTGCCAATATCTATTAGAGCCGACCAATGAAAGCAGGCACTACTAAATCTTTTTGAATTTAGTTTGAAAAAACAAATCAACTTCCAAACAAACTATGTGCCTCGTAGTCCATTGGTAAATCTGCGTTAGTTATGCCAATAGAAAAAAGATGTTTAGTTTTAGTTAACATTTTTTCCTATCTCCCCCTTTTACTCCTATACTCTTATACCAACCAATAAGATTTGAATTACTCCGATGCCTCTTTTTTAAACTAGCGTCCCCAATAACGTTATGTGTAACGAGCAAGAAAAACAGTCTGTCCGTCCAAGCGTTCTTAGACATATAGTATTTTCTCAATAACTTGGCTAATACTTGGACTACCATATTTTTTAAAACATATGTTTGCTCAGGGGACACTAAGCTATCCTACTATATGATTTTTATGATCAGTTTCATTATGGTTTAGATGTTCAGTTTTGTCACTGTCAATCGTCAAATATAACTTATACACAAGTCGGCCATCTACCCCCCCCCCCCCCTGTCTCTAGCATTATTCAAATAACCAACTAGTTTGAGTGACGTCAGAATTTTACCGCTAGGAGGAAATGGAAAACTGTCTGTGTGTTTGTCTCTGCTGGCTTTGCCCACAGCGTGTATATATTAAAGAGACCGCTTGCAGAGCAAAGAGGGGTTTTTCGAAACTTTGGTAGTGTTGGCGTTAATTATTACAATCGTCTCGTTCTTACTACTGGGAAACGTCCGAATTATTACAAATTTTAGTGTTAAAGTTAACATATTACGTTAATTCAAACTTTTTCCGCCGTTTCGTGCAGCAGATCGGCGAGATGTTAAAATGTTTATTGTACGTTTCGAAACCGAAATTAAAAGCGTGTTAGATTTTTAAGGCGGGTCATTTTTTAAGCATTTCCACTGCACAAAAGGCAGCGCTCTACTGGCGTTGAAGATGAAAATAGTCACACACCTGAGGGCTGGTGTATTTATTATCATAGGACTAAAATCTTACTGAAATAAGCGATTATCTCACAGATTTCGCTAAACACCCGCCCAGAACGGAATTCTCACAGTTCATCCATTTTACGGCAACTTACTCAATATAGTCCAGAAATATTAATGCAGGCTCTTCAGATGTCTATACACGGATCTACAGAACAAGATTAAGACCAAGCAATGCCTAATCTACTAACTTAAAACTGTTATTAAATTTAGAAGTTTCAAAAATTTCAAAAGGGAATTATTTTTAAATGACTTGCTAACTGCACCTCTCGCCAGTGTTTATCAACTTCCTGATCCGGACGATGCTATTGCATACTGGACGGAGATTTTTTATAGTGTGTTTGACAATCCCGTACCAGCTAAGGAATTTCGCGTCAAACGACAAATAAAATCTCCGTGGATCACGCAAGAAGTGCTGGAAACTATGAGGCAGAGAGATCAAGCGCACAGAAATAAGGACCTCAGCACATATAGGGTACTAAGGAACAAGGTTCAATATTTAATTCGCAAAGAAAAGAAAAATCACTTTAGAAATCTGGTTGAGAACAAATTAAACTGTAATGAGATATGGAAAGCAATCAACACTTTAGCGAGAAAACATAATGCATCAGACTCATTAACTCCCAACATTTCATTAACTTGCACAGACTTCAGAAATCACTTTCAGGCAGAAATAGATAGTCTGAAATCCCCAATACTACCTTCCTCTAGTGAGACACACTTTCAGCATTCTTTGAGAACAAATGTGCAAACTCAGTTGCACCCAACATTCCCTTGATGACAGTTAATGAAGTGTATAATTATCTTTTTAACCTTAAAGATAATAGCTCATCAGGGCTTGATGGAATTAGCAATCGAATACTGCGTTATGCATCACCAGCTATTAGTGAAACACTAACTTATATATACTGAAGCACATTAAAAACGCACCACTATTATATATACTGATGCCGAGAAGCTGGAAAAAAAAGTGTGGGAATGGATTTTCTCCGTGTTTGTCATGAGGTAGAGAGCGAATGGCTACTGGAATGGAAAGTGCATGATTCAACCCACGGGTTTGTGTACAGACTACATGAAAACAATGAAAGTTACACGTGCAACACGATTCCCAACAGCTATGACCCTGAAAATGTGTACGCGTTGTGGCAGTATACTCGGTATAAAAAGGCCGTTGAGACAAAACACCCAGTACATGTGCTTGAAATGCCACGACTATCTGGAAACGACCGCCAATGAGCCATTGGTATGTTGGAGACCGGAATGAGCTCTCGGGCCATTGCCAGAAGAAAGAATTGCCACCACAGCACTATTGTACGTCTCAATGAACGTTACGGAACCACTGGCAGTGCCCGGGATAGACTTCGGAGTGGCCAACCACGAGTTACTACCCCTGCGCAAGATCGTCATATTGTGCTGAGTCACCTAAGGAATCGTTCTCTCCCGGCAAGTCAAACAGCAAGAGCAATAGTGGGTAGACGTGGGCAAGTCTCTCGAATGACAGTCATACGACGACTCAGAGATACAGGCCTTACTGCAAGACGACCTTATGTTGGGCCAAACTTGACTCACAGACATCGTCAGCAGCGCCTGCAATGGGCAGAGCAACATGTTAGATGGACTAGACTGCAGTGGAATGCTGTCCTATTCACAGACGAGAGCAGATTCAACATATCCTTTGCTGATGGACGTATGCGGATTTGGCGACGGTGTGGAGAGCGCTTTGCAGATTCCTGTGTTCGGCAGCACAACCGATTTGGAGGTGGCAGTATTCACATTTGGGGAGGATTCAGTTTTCACCATCGGTTGCCTCTTCACGTCTTCCGGGGAAATGTTAATGCTGTGACATATCGAGATGAGGTTCTGGATGCATTGGTTGCCCCTGCGTTCACAAATTATCCAGACTTGCAGCTTCTCCAGCAGGTTAACGCACGTGCGCACATGTAGCGAAAGGTTTTCCTATTATGATGATAGTGATAGAGCAGAAGTAGAATCTCTCTCCAGAAAGTATGAAGTTCCAGCGCCCGAGAAGTACACTGGTATCACAAGTGAGTTACAGCTGTGAATACTCTGAGCTGGACAATAGATTTAGGCTTCAAAAGTATAAGTTGCTACTTTCGCTATCGTAACCCTATGTGATAATATAATTAAATTTAAAAAGGTAACTCAAAATTTTAACAGTTAAAAATTTAACAAGTCAAATGAGTACAATTATCCAATTTATTATGTACATCTATATATTCTTGTAATGAGAAATGGTTGTTGTAAGATGGTAAAATGTATGATTATTTACAGTTACAAATCACATAAACAGGCTAAAAAGTCTTGGATTTATTTGTCACATTATCTCTTGCCATCTAGTTGTCATCATTAAACAGTCGTTTTAGAAACTGCTCACAGGATTTGTTGGATGGATACACATAAACTCAACTTATGTTATTAGCCACGTCTGCTCGAGGTTCCTCCGACACACTGGAGTACGGAAGACTTTCCTTCAGCCCGCCCTATAACTACGGGGGACTAAGGTGTTGAAGAGTGGTTGACCTCTAGGCTTCAGTGAGCTGGATCAACTTCTACAAGTCTTTAGTTTCTCGATCAGGAATGATCATAAACATTGATCATTAAAACCCTCTTGGGATTAATAAGCTCACGGTGAGACTGTATTGGCTTAATTTAATCTGCCCTGCATGCAGCGTGAAAATAGAACTTTTCTTGCAGATGCTGTCTTCCAGTTTCTCACTCTGGCTTCTGGATTTGGTGTGTGTGATTTTCAACGCGTCCCTCTGTCCTTATATTTCAGTCTCTCGCCCGTACGAGAAAGCACCTCCTAAATTCCCCAAAAGATTTTAATTTCATCTCCTGATTTGAGGCGATTTGAAGCAATCTGTGTTTTTCCTGTACTTGTTTTTCTCTTCTGTTCACTACACACTTATATTCTTTCGTCCTTCCTATGTATCATTCCCTTTTCCCGATATGAGGCTTTCATTCCATATAAGGTTTATCCAAATCCGTTGATGCTTGTTAGTGTAATAAATTTTTAAAGATTACACTAGTCAACAACCAAAATGTACCAGAAATGAAAATAGCTGATCTTAACTAATTTTGGTGTGCTGAAAACGAAAATGACATTAAAAAATGTTGATTGGCTCTAGTTTTCAAGATATATGCTACTAGTTTATTTAATTACGGTAAATTTATATATATATGACGCAACTGTTGTGGGAGATTGCATAATTTTTTCTAATGACCAATAAAAATGTTACTAGAAGTTGATGATGCAATCCTACCTATGATTACATCACCTTTGTGTATAAATACCTTATCTCTGATAAAATTTTGCCATTAGTTAGTGCATTTGTCCTTATCAAAAGTATCGTAGTTAGAAATGCCAGAAGGCGTACAGTTTGTATTTTGGCTGCAGAATAGGAGATCAAGATAAGAGCTGGGTGCCACACATATGCTGCAATACATGTGCAGCACATCTTAAACTGTGGTTGACTGGCAAAAGGCAAGCTATGCCTTTTGCAGTCCCAATGATTTGGAGAGAGCCCACTGATTATCTCAACAACTGTTACTTTTGCATGGTCCCTCCAATTGGGAAAGGCATATCAAAGAAGAAAAAATGGACTGGAATATCCAAACATCCCCTCTGCAATACTTCCGGTACCACATGGCGATGACCTACCAGTTCCCAAAGTGCCAGAATCCTTTTCAGCTGCTTCCACTGATGAAGAGGACATTGGTGGTCCTGAACCATCAACCTCAAGTGACACAGATTTTGAGCAAACTACATCCACTAACCCAAGTAGAACTGAATGATCTTGTAAGAGATCTGAATTTACCGAAGAACAAGGTGGAGCTTTTGGGTTCCAGATTGCAACAGTGGAATCTCCTGGCAGAAGATGTTACAATTTCTGTGTATAGGAACCGCCAGAAGCCGCTTATTACATTCTTTTTCAAAGAGGGTGACCTTTCTGCGTGCCACAACATTTCTGGTTTAATGGCAGCCCTCAACATCAATTACATACCGGAAGAGTGGAGGCTTTTCATTGATTCATCCAAGACAAGTCTTAAAGCTGTTTTGTTGAATAATGGTAATGTGTTACCGTCAATTCCAGTTGGTCACGCAGTTCATATGAAAGAAACTTATGAAAACATTAAGCAGCTTTTGAAGTGTATAAACTACGATCATCATCATTGGTCACTTTGCGGTGACTTAAAAGTGGTCGCTCTTTTGCTTGGACTACAGGGTGGATACACCAAGTACTGTTGCTTTCTCTGTGAGTGGGATAGCCGTGCACGAAGTGACCATTACATCAGAAGACATTGGCCAATCAGGCAGTCATTGCAGCCTGCAGTAAGAACGTTGAGAACCCAGCAGTTGTCGACACCAGCAAGATTTTGTTGCCACCCTTGCACATTAAGCTGGGTCTCATGAAAAACTTTGTCAAGGCAATGGAGAAAACAGATGAGGCTTTCAAATACCTCATCAGAAAATTTCCAAGACTGAGTGAAGCTAAAATAAGAGAGGGAGTATTTGTTGGTCCGCAAATTCGAAAACTTCTTCATGATGACGGGTTTCTTTGCGTGTTGCATGGCAAGGAAAAAGCAGCATGGCTAGCATTTAAGTCAGTGGTGGACAATTTTCTTGGAAACAACAGATCTGATAATTACAATGAAATTGTAGAAAATCTCCTTCAGAAGTATAAGAGTCTTGGCTGCAACATGTCTTTGAAAATTCATTTTCTGGATTCTCATCTGGATTTCTTTACGTCAAACTGTGGAGCGGTCAGTGATGAGCATGGTGAACGATTTCACCAGGACATTGCTGCTATGGAGACAAGGTATCAAGGCAATTGGAGCCCTTCAATGCTTGTTGATTACTGTTGGACTGTGACAAGAGACACCTCATCGATTGACTACAAGAAGCAAGCAAAGAGAGCTCGAACAGCGACTGAATAATGACGGAATGGGTTCAAATGTGCCTTTTTAAAGCATGATATGTGAACTTTAAATAATGTTTTTATTTTTTCTATCATTTTATGTTAAAATATCAATTAATTGAGTATGTAACCACAATTTTTATAATGCTAAAGTAGAAAGACTAGCTGTTTAGCCCAGAGAAGTAAACAAGCATACATTATTTGTATTACTGTAATGTAAATTCATCATTTTAAAAAAACCAGAGCCAATTGGTGAATTTCATTATGATATTTGAAATCAGCATGTCAAAATCAATAAGAAATGGTACATTTAATTTCTGGTACAAAAAACTTTTGAAAATTTGTTGACTAGTGTTATTAGCTAACTTTTAGCCGATGTGATGAAGATGAAAAATATTAATTATCTTTAAACTATTTATATTTGAATAATATCCTTTTGGATATAATTCCTAGTCTATCTCCTTTGTTGAGTTATATTTATTTAATATTATTCCAACCGGGCGTTCTCCGGTAGTTAATAATTTAATTTTCAGTAAATGCATACTTTTAAAGTCCGCCATACATTCCTATATAGCTATTTCCTCATTCTTGCAATACCGTTCCAGCTAAACGTAATTCACATTTCCGCTGTCTACAAACTTCAAAGCAAGATCCGCCAAGTGTTATTACTGCGCTGTGTGTGTGTGGGTGTCGCGTGGGCGTGTGTCGCGCTACAACCAAGCAAGTGTTAACAAATCTCGCTACAGAGCCCTCTTCTTTAAAACAATGCCTGCACGGTTAACTTTTTGGTAACACATGCTGCAGTTCCTCCTTAATTTTCTGTTTCTCTATATCTCTTTTGATAGGATGCCTACTTAAAAAATCGGGTCCAAGATGTCCCGTCCTGGAATGTATCTCACATTGAACGAATATGGAGATAACAGTAAACTCCACCTTAATAGTCGTGAATTTAATTTTTTAGACACTGCTAAAAACATCAAAGGCTGGTGATCACTTTCCACAATGAAGTGTTTCCCGTAAAGAAAAGGGGCGAATTTGTTGATCGACCAGACCAAAGCGAGGCATTCACGTTCAACGGTAGAATAATTTCTTTCAGCTGTATTTAACTTTCTACTGGCAAAAGCTACTGGTAATAGCATATGTGGCGGTGTGTCTGCCCGCTGTAGTAATGTTGCTCCGATGCCTACATTGCTAGCATCCGTTTTTAGTACGAATTCTTGTGTGAGATCGGGAAGGGCAAGGATAGGTTTATTTGTCAGCTTTTTTTTAAACTCTGTATAAGCCTGTTCACACTCCGCAGTCCATTGTATTTTATCCGGCTGACCTTTTTTGGTTAAGTCGGTTAATGGCGCGCACAATGAGTTAAAATGGGGTATATATTTCTGATAAAACCCGCACAGTGACACAAAGGATCTTACATCCTTCTTAGTTTGTGGTCTTGGTGCTTTTCTCATTTTCTCTACATTCTTTGGGTCCGGAGACATTTGCCCTGTAGAGATAGTGTGACCTAAAAATTCCAATGTCTCACATCCAATATGACACTTAGTTGGACGTGCTGTCAATCCCGTTTCTCTCAGTCTATCCATCAACATGGAGAGTGCTACTACGTGTTCCTCGAAGGTAGTGGTAGCAATCAGAATATCATCCATGAAGTTGGTGATATGAGGATTTTGTAATGGTTCCAACAATTTCCTCATCATTCTGGTGAAGATACTTGGAGCATTCTTTAAACCAAATGGGAGTACATTGAACTCGTAATGTCCATCCGGTGTACTAAAGGCTAACAGTTTCCTAACTTCTGGTTTTACTGGTATTTGGTAATATCCCTTGCTTAGATCTACTTTTGAAAAATACCGAGCTGTTACGTGCAGTCTTTGATATCTTACAATATTATACATTGGTATTCTTGTTATCTTCGCAAATATTTTGAAAGCAAAATAGTGCTTAAGGGAAAGTCATTATTGTGTTACTTCCCTTGAAAGTTGTGTCGGCTCTTTCGATCAAACTCCGCGGATAAATCCATTTTACTGCGATTTATTCGTTGTTTGGGTAATAATAGATTGTTCTTGCTTCAGAATATCTATGGCCTGAATTTATGTGTATTGTTTGTCTGAGTAGGACGAGTCTGTCTTATATCTGTATATCTTTACATATCTAAGTCGAACTATATGTTCTGTTGTCTCTAGAGAGGTCGAAGGCTATTCGGCGGATGTGTCGCTAGAGTGTGGTGTGATTTGGCTTCGTCCTGATAGGGACTGTGTGTTTTCCATGTCGGCCTGTCGCCGGGGAAAAAGTGATCTCAGTATTTGTGGGGAAGGTGATAGTCGTCTAAACCTATCGTGTATGCTTTACCCCAGTGTTTAGTCGTATTGCCAAGGAATGGCAGTTTCATAATTCCTATACCAAGGTAATCAAAGATACTCTTATGAACTCTCGATCGAAGCCACCATTTTCGATAGTTACGATTTGAATGTCTAAGAGAATATATTTGACTCGATGAAAACGACTTCGATTCCTAGCAGCACTATATCCTGTAGATTGCAGTCAATTGTTCATGATCAAATCTACAGAGCAATGAAATGTTTTATGAATGACTAACTTTAGGACAGATTCATTATCTGTATCCAAACGTGAGTGACAGCTCACGAGTGAAGCCATCTTGGAACCAAAACATGTAGTGACTTTCAAGAAGAGAAAAGGGATGCCCGTATTATCGCTTGATCAGTCCAGAGATCACTGCTACACATGAGAACCCATTGCTAGCGGTTCAATATTATTATATGGAAAAATATGTGCTGAACATTATGTTGAAGAATCGTCGCTAGACGAGATTAGGTTTAGAAGCCATCTGAAATATTGTTTATAAGCTGACGTGCTCAGTCAGTGAAGTCAGATGATATATATGTATGGGCGATACTGAGTGCTTGGCTACTGACAGTCCATTATACATTATTCTACATGAGTGCCCATGTAACATTGCAAGACCATTTATCCACTGTACTATGATGTATTATGGCAACCTGTGATTTGTCACTATCTGTGCTGTCGAGTGTGTACGTCCAATTAAACTTTAGAAAAGGTACACAGTCGTTGGTGTCGATGACTTCCAGCCATACATGAGTGTGAGAAAAGAACATTTGTCAACACCACGAACCTTTATCATCATTCGCACATTATACACTCAATCCATGTCTACACACCACTGCGTAGGTCAAGTTGACATTCCATACACTACAGTGGAGCAAACAACACCATAGAGATCTTATCAACTGATGATGATGATGATGTCTGCTTCCATCCACTTATATCTATCTTTTGGTGGATATCATTAACGGGAATAAAAATCCAACGTTATCAACTTTATCAACTGGTGGACCAGCTTTCTGGGTTTGACCTCGCAGAAGTTCAGAAGTCAACAGATTACCGATACCAGACCGTTTCCTGTGGCTGATACGACACACTTGCAGTATTGGTTTGCTCTTTGTCAACACTTCGTCACGTGACCTGTCAGGTGAATGCAGTATGTAGGTCAGCGTTGTTGACATTTTTTACATTAGACATTATAGAGTTTCACAGAACAGTTGGATCAATTCTTGTCAATGTTAACAGGAAGACAGTATGAGTGAACTAAGAAGTCCTATTTTCATCGATGGATCTTCTTGTTTTCCATATATGAACTTTAATATTTAAGGCCAGAATGTTTAATTGAATAAAGTGGCAGTTTGTTTATTTTCATAAAAATAACTTTGCCATTACTGTAAAACTGAGCCTATTTTGCAACACATACTATCATACACATAATTTATATATATTTATGTTTACATGTTATTTGTTTGTATAGTATGTTAGTTTCTATGTCAGCGGGTTGTGTTTAAGGTTGGGCGGCGTCCTCACAACAGAATATCCCACGTCATAGAGGGTCCGTTGTGGGCGTTTTCTATAGGTGCAATTTTCTTGATTGAAAATTTGCTGCGACAACTGTTGCTTTTGTGTTAGCTGTGAAGTCTGTAATTATTGTTATTTTTGTAATATTTCTTTGTTCTTTAGTTTTGTTTTGATTTGTTTGTAATTTGTTGGTCTAACCTTTTCTATCTTTCAGTTCTATTCACAATTTATATTCATATATTGTGACGTCATTTGTGTTGTTATTCTTTGCAGATTCAGTGATTATTTTCATTGATTTCCCTATTTGATTTATTTTGATTTCTGCAAACGTTCTTGTATTGTCAGTCCTATTTGTACTTTATGTATTCTGTTGGTTGACATATGTTTTATATAGGTATATTTCATAAGACACAATTGCCTGTGCACTGCACTTGGATTATGGTATAAACCAGTACCTGATTATTATTACTATTATACAAGACCTTATTAAAGGCTTGTGACCCACAGATATTGGGATAGTATACTGATTAATCAAGTCATTGAGAACTTGTGGTATTATTATTGATTCAGGTGATTAGTATTATTGTTAGACATCATGTCTACATTAGAATACTTCATTACACAAGGGAAAGCCCTTGATAAGACTGGTCAACAATTAGAACAATGGGCAGTTGCTCAATATGACAAAGCATTAGCTGCAGAAGAGAGAAGAGCTATGGCAGAAGAGAAAAGATTAGCTGCAGAAGAAAGAAAAGCTATGGCGGAAGAGAAAAGATTAGAAAGAGAAGCTGAGGCTGCTGCTGAACAAAAGAAATTGCAGATGCAGGTAGAGGAAAGGAGATTTGAAGCTGAACAAAAAAAATTGGAAAGAGAAGCTGCGGCTGAACAAAAAAGATTAGACAGTGAAGCTGAACAAAAAAGATTAGACAGGGAAGCTGAACAAAAAAGATTAGACAGTGAAGCTGAACAAAAAAGATTAGACAGGGAAGCTGAACAAAAAAGATTAGACAGGGAAGCTGAACAAAAAAGATTAGACAGAGAGGCTGAAGAAAAAAAAGCAATAAGAGAACATGAATTTGAGTTGGAGAAATTGAGATTGACAAGTATGAGTAATGTTAATCAGGCATCTAGTGGTAATGGTAAACCTTCTACTTACAAGGTTAAGGTTCCACCGTTCAATCAGTCCAGTGACGATATTACATTCTGGCTGGATAGATTTGAACGTTCTTGTCGTACACATAATGTGGATAAATCACAATACGCTAATCAATTATCAGAAAACTTGAAAGGTGAATCTTTGACTAGATTATGCCTTGTAGGAGAAGCAGATAAGGATAATTATGATGTCATTAGGGCGGCTTTGATAAAAAAATATCAGCTAAGTGAGGAAGGCTATCGCCTTTTATTTAAAACGATGGTACCTGAGACGGGTGTAGAATTCTCAGAATTCACTGCAAAGGCACGTCTCACAGTTGATCGTTGGATTGAGCTTTCCAAAACAGAAAAAACGTATGAAGGACTTATGGATTTGTTGCTCAGAGATAAGATTATGTCATGTGTGAACAAACCTTTCCTTGAATTTATACATGAGCGTAAACCCAAATCTCTAAAAGAAATGGAAGAATATTGTTCCCAATATGTCACTGCACACCCCGACGTGACTTTTGGCAACACTAAGATTAAGGAGAGTATGCCAGTTGCTTCAGCAACACCATACAATCCCAATTATTCACACAGATTTCAGGGACCTCAAAACAGATTTGATAAAAAAGGTAACCATAATAGTTATCAAAACCAAGGTAACCAATCATTTCAGGGTTCTTCTTCAAAGAACTGGAGACGACCTGATAGCTCTCGACACAGGGGTGGTCATAATTATAGGAATTTCCGTAGAGGAAGTAATTATAGAAACTATCAGGGTTATCCGTCTTGGAGTCAACAAGATCATAATTACAGAGATACTCATTATAATGAATATGATAATGGTAACCAAGGGAACTATGACTCAAACCCAAATAGGGGTTACAATAGAGGTAACAATAACTACAGAGGTGATAATAACCGAGGTAGATCTCAAAACAAAAGACATAAACCACATTTTCAGGCAAACTCTGCACAACAAGAGTCCCATGAAGCCTATAAACAGAGTAAAGATAATAATGATGCTAGTAATATGGCATGTGCCGCTTTTGATTTTGGGAGAGCATCTCAGTGCCCCCAATGCAAAACGTTATTTGAGCCAACCACAGTGTCTACTTTAAGCTGTGGCCATCCTCTTCCTGCTCTTCCAGCATCAGTCGCGCATGATGGAAGAGGTTCTCTTGTCTTACATAAGGGTTTAGTGAATAACAATCCAGTCTCTGTGCTATTTGATTCTGGATGCACCACAATTGGTGTTAGGCAGTCACTCGTAGATCCTTCCCGTGCCACTGGACAAGTAGTCAAATGTGTAACATTTGGCGGCACATTAGAGAAATACTCTACTGCTATCATTAGGATTGCTACTCCTTTCTTTACAGGAGATGTACACGCATGTCTTCTTCCGAATCCGATCGCTGACCTCATCATCGGTCGCATTCATGGAGTCAAGGAATGCACTCCGCAACAAATTTCCACGTGGGAAAGGCAAAACATGCAGATTGCTAACGCTGTAGTCACTAGAGCTCAGGCTCTTAATATGCCTCAAACTTCATCTACTGAAGATAATGAAGTGCATAACCAAGATAATCCCTTGGTAATTTCTCGTGACTCGTTTATAAAACAGCAAGAAGATGATCCCACTCTGAAGAAATTCTTCATTCTTGCAACTAAAGGTGATCCGAATAAAGACACAAGTCGTAAATCGTGGATTACAAAGAAGAATGGCGTACTTGTACGTATGGTTCAAGACTCCATTACGTCAAGTCATTCTCAAATCCTGGTTCCCAAGAATTTGAGAGTTAAAATTTTGCAGCACGCTCACGACTCTCAGTGTGCTGGACACATGGGTTTTTCCCGTACTAAGTCAAGAGTCCTTGCGGCTTTCTTTTGGCCATTGGTAAACAAGGACATACGGATTTATTGTCGATCTTGTAAAGTATGTCAGGAAGTTAAATCCAAAGGTCCACGGCATGCTGCACCCATTCAGGCGGCGGACATTCCTATTCGGCCGTTTCAAAAAATGGCCATAGACATTATTGGTCCATTTAAGATCAAGTCTGCCAGAGGACATCAGTTTATCTTGACGTGTGTTGATATGTGCACACGTTGGCCAGAGGCTATTCCTCTGAAGAGCATTACTACTGCTGATATTGCAGATGCTCTTTGGCTTATATTTTCTCGTCTGGGGTTCCCCGGAGAGATATTGTCAGACCATGGCACCCAACTAATATCAGATACCATGTCTCAAGTAATGTCTACTCTGCAGATAGATAGATCTTTAAGTAGTATCTACCATCCAATGTCTAATGGTATGGTCGAACGCCTTAATAGAACACTTAAAAACTTACTGGGGAAGATAACTGAGGATCATCCTCAAGACTGGGACAGAGTTTTACCTGCGGCCCTCTTCGCTTACAGAGAGGTACCCAATGAACATACGGGATTTTCTCCCTTTGAACTCGTCTTTGGTGCGCGTCCGCGTGGCCCTATGTCGTTGCTTCACGATCTCATAACATCTGACAATATTGACGATGACACAAAGTCATCCTACGAATATGTCATCGCGTTGAGACAAAAAATTATCGAAGCATGCAAATTAGCAACTTCTTCTTCTGAATTTGCGAAACAGAAGGCAAGGCAATTTGCCAATAAGAAGAGATGCTTACGACAACTTTGTCCTGGTGACAAAGCATTTGTATTACTACCTTGTAGGGAAAACAGATTACTTATTTCTTGGAAAGGTCCGTACGATATAATATCGAAAATTTCCGATGTCGACTATATTGTCGATATTGATGGGAAGCATAAAACCTTCCACATCAATATGCTTACTGAATTCCATGAACGTCCGGATTATTTGCAACCCATTTTCCAAGCAACGGACAATTCTCCAGTACAACATGGTCATTACTCATCACTGTCCGTGATACAGGATGAGGAAACAAGTTTTTCAGATGTAAATCTTCCTCTTCCAATGATCCCACTTCATTCCAGTGAATCATGGAAGAACGTTACTGTCTCTCCTGATTTGTCTCTAGGAGAACAGCGACAAGTTTCAACTATGTTGCAAACATTTCAGGATGTACTCACTGACATCCCTGGACAAACGAATGTCATTCAACATGACATTGTTCTAACTGACCATACTCCTATTAGGGTTAGACCTTATCCTATACCTATACATTTTCAAGCACAGGTCGAGAAAGAGTTGGATGAGATGATAGATTTGAAAATAATCGAACCATCCACCTCTGCATATTCTTCGCCGATGGTTATTGTGCGTAAAAAAGACAATAACATACGTCTTTGCGTTGACTATCGAAAATTGAATCAAGTAACGAAGTTCGATGCCGAACCTATGCCTTTACTGGAAGAGCTACTTACTCGACTCTCCAAATCTCATTTTTTCACTAAACTTGATTTGTCTAAAGGATATTGGCAAGTTCCTTTATCTGAACGCGCCAAACCTCTCACGGCTTTTTCAACACCTAGAGGTTTGTTCCAATGGAATTTTATGCCTTTCGGTCTTATGAACGCACCAGCTACGTTCGTACGCATGATGCGCCGAATCCTATCTTATCGGTCAGATGTCATTGCATATCTAGACGACATCTGTCTTTTCAGCGATACTTGGGAAGATCACTATTCAGGGTTAGATGAATTGCTGTCTACTTTGCGTGAGCACAACCTGACAGCGAAACCCTCTAAAGCCTATATTGGTTTTAGCGAAATTTCTTTCCTAGGCCACCGAGTTGGTCATGGTTTCCTAAAGACAGAGGACCATAATACTAGTAAGATACTTAACATCTCAATCCCTAAGACTAAAAAACAGGTGAGAAGTCTGTTAGGTCTTATTCAATTTTATGGCAGATTCATTCAGAATCTATCCTCTATCATGGCACCTCTCTCAACACTTCTAAAGAAAGGTTCGCCTAATGTGGTCCACTGGTCTCAGGAATGCCAATGCTCTCTGGATAAGATTAAAACACTGTTTTCAACACCACCTATTTTAGTGCTACCCACTAAAGATAAGACATTCGTTCTTCGTAGTGACGCTTCATCCACTGGGATTGGAGCGGCACTAATGCAAGAGTACTCTGGAACTCTGCATCCTGTAATGTATATTTCCAGAAAACTTAATGCGGCAGAAAGGAATTATTCGGTTTTAGACCGTGAGCTATTAGCTATGGTTTGGTCGATCCTCAAACTACAGAGATTCCTTCTAGGCGCACATTTCATAGTAGAAACCGACCAAAAAGCTCTTACTGCTATACAGAGTAAGAATTTGAAGAGCTCGAGGTCTACTCGATATGCAATTGCTCTTCAACCTTTTCATTTCTCTGTGCGAGCTATTCGTGGATCAGATAATGTGATGGCAGACATTCTGTCAAGATGCCCACATGATTCCACATAACTATTAGGGCTTAGACTTCTTGATATGTCTAGTTCTATAGTAGTTCCTTTTCTATATCATGATAGATACACATTTGTAATTTAATAATATAATGATTGTATCACTACATAGCGGTTCATTGATGTTTATTCACCGCTGTGCTTTGATGATTTTTTCTTCATAAATCATAAATTTAAGATATCTAATACGAAATGATGATATGAATTTTTTAGGCATTGTGTAATTGCCAGAATTGTATTATACTTTGATGACACCTTCCTGGAAAAATATACTTGTAGAGAAATAATTTCTCTCAGTTTATGAGACACATTCTCACCAGTCGCTCCATAAGTCGACTTAGCCTCATATTAGGCGTTATAGGTATTCCTGATATTTTCATCTGCGCATTATTCATGCGTTGTGAGCCTATTGTACGTTGCTCCTAGATGTATTTCAAAAAAAAAAAAAATGTTCCATTTTTTTTTCCCGGGAGGTGTGGTAAGACTGTTACGTGCAGTCTTTGATATCTTACAATATTATACATTGGTATTCTTGTTATCTTCGCAAATATTTTGAAAGCAAAATAGTGCTTAAGGGAAAGTCATTATTGAGTTACTTCCCTTGAAAGTTGTGTCGGCTCTTTCGATCAAACTCCGCGGATAAATCCATTTTACTGCGATTTATTCGTTGTTTGGGTAATAATAGATTGTTCTTGCTTCAGAATATCTATGGCCTGAATTTATGTGTATTGTTTGTCTGAGTAGGACGAGTCTGTCTTATATCTGTATATCTTTACATATCTAAGTCGAACTATATGTTCTGTTGTCTCTAGAGAGGTCAAAGGCTATTCGGCGGATGTGTCGCTAGAGTGTGGTGTGATTTGGCTTCGTCCTGATAGGGACTGTGTGTTTTCCATGTCGGCCTGTCGCCGGGGAAAAAAAGTGATCTCAGTATTTGTGGGGAAGGTGATAGTCGTCTAAACCTATCGTGTATGCTTTACCCCAGTGTTTATTCGTATTGCCAAGGAATGGCAGTTTCATATTTCCTATACCAAGGTAATCAAAGATACTCTTATGAACTCTCGATCGAAGCCACCATTTTCGATAGTTACGATTTGAATGTCTAAGAGAATATATTTGACTCGATGAAAACGACTTCGATTCCTAGCAGCACTATATCCTGTAGATTGCAGTCAATTGTTCATGATCAAATCTACAGAGCAATGAAATGTTTTATGAATGACTAACTTTAGGACAGATTCATTATCTGTATCCAAACGTGAGTGACAGCTCACGAGTGAAGCCATCTTGGAACCAAAACATGTAGTGACTTTCAAGAAGAGAAAAGGGATGCCCGTATTATCGCTTGATCAGTCCAGAGATCACTGCTACACATGAGAACCCATTGCTAGCGGTTCAATATTATTATATGGAAAAATATGTGCTGAACATTATGTTGAAGAATCGTCGCTAGACGAGATTAGGTTTAGAAGCCATCTGAAATATTGTTTATAAGCTGACGTGCTCAGTCAGTGAAGTCAGATGATATATATGTATGGGCGATACTGAGTGCTTGGCTACTGACAGTCCATTATACACTTATTCTACATGAGTGCCCATGTAACATTGCAAGACCATTTATCCACTGTACTATGATGTATTATGGCAACCTGTGATTTGTCACTATCTGTGCTGTCGAGTGTGTACGTCCAATTAAACTTTAGAAAAGGTACACAGTCGTTGGTGTCGATGACTTCCAGCCATACATGAGTGTGAGAAAAGAACATTTTTTGTCAACACCACGAACCTTTATCATCATTCGCACATTATACACTCAATCCATGTCTACACACCACTGCGTAGGTCAAGTTGACATTCCATACACTACAGTGGAGCAAACAACACCATAGAGATCTTATCAACTGATGATGATGATGATGTCTGCTTCCATTCACTTATATCTATCTTTTGGTGGATATCATTAACGGGAATAAAAATCCAACGTTATCCAACTTTATCACGAGCCTTACTCAATGTAGCAAACAACTGATTGGTGTCAGGTAATGGGTCTACCTGAGATTCAGTGATAGCATTTAGTTTCCTATAATCAATGCATAACATGTGTTTACCACTAGGCTTCCTTAATAGCACCACACTTGAGCTGTAGGGAGATTCAGACTTTGAAATAATTTTCTTTTTTAAGAGATAGTCAATCTCATCCTTGAGTGCCTATGCTTTTACTATTGTTCAGTCCATGTCCGCAACAATGCTTCCAGTGGACCGTGTATGGGGACGGCGAAACAACCACGTTGCCAGACTCACACCTATTTCTATTGTAAGGGGCAGTATACCGAAGGGGGGCCTGTCTCCATCAATTGTCTGGTACAGCCCTGGTTCCTACCTCCTATGGTTCTGGTTTGTTTCCGCAGCTTTTTTAATACTGGTTGCTGACTAACAAATGGTTCCAGATGATCTAGGCCATAGTGCTCCGACAAATATCTAGTCGGGGTGGGATGTCTTACGTCGCTTCTCTGTACAATACGGAGAGTTGCCATGGTTACTGGTGTAACAGTAGACTTGTTGTGATTTTGTTTTCTCCTTATCACCGCATCTACCTGTTGTTTTCTCTTGTGAGTTTTCTTAGTGGGCCTACGTCCGCAACAATGCTTCCCTAGGTCCTGTAACTGGTCTACACTTCTGAATGAGGTTACCTGGTTACATTCTGAACAGGATTTCACATACCAACTTATGTCTTTAATTATTCCTGGCCAGTAATATCGCAATGCTATCTTTCGACAAGTGGCCCCTTTTCCTATGTGACCCCTGCCTGATGTAGCATGCTCTTGCTCAATAATTTCCTCCCTGTAGAATTTTGGCACTACGAGCTGTCCATGCCCTTTAGGTCCTTTTCCAGCTTGTCTGTAGAGTAGGCCATTTTCTATGTAGAAGTCTCCTTTCTCTGGAGGGTTATGGGCCTTTGGCAATTTGCCAAAACAAGGCTTCAATGTGCTGTCTGCTGTTTGAGCCTTTTTCATCTTTATAGGATGAATGTTTATTGGATTTCCCTCCTTCTTTTTGGTGCTCGACCTGGTATGGTTTGCTGCCATGACAACAGGTTTTATTGGGTCACCCAAAAAGACATATTTACTTCCTATTACCAGCGGGTATATAGGATCATCACTCACTGCTGCTCTTATCACTCCTTCCACATAGCGAGTTCTCACGTTGATCCTTGCTATGGGAAGTGTCATGGTGACGGTTCCCTGCATTGCCACTTGTATGTCCACTGTTTCTGTGGTAAGTTGATCAGGGTGCACTAGGGTTGCACTCACGACTGAGTCGAATTCCAATCCTGAATCATATAAGCACTGAATTTTAGTGCCATTACATGTCACTTCCTCACAGACAGGGGGATGATGGAGGTCCTTCTGACTAACTGCCAGTTCCTTCCTTCCCTTGTTCCCTGTTGTAAGTCAGGCAGCGTGATAAGGAGGGTTTTTCCGTCTGCATTCTGCAGTATTGTGATTACTCATTTGGCAAGATTTACACCACTGTCCTTCCTTTCTTGAAGGTCTATTTTCTGATCCCAGAGGGTTTTTGTCTTTATAATCAGTTCTGTGTTTGTTTTTGTTGGAATTGTCCTTGTGTTCATAGTTTGTAAAGTTTTGTGAAGGTTTGAAGTTCTCACCCTGCTTCTTCTTATTTCCTGACACTTCTGACTGAGCTGCTTGATATCTTTCAGCCATGGTTAAAATATCTTCCAATCTCTCTGCTCCTTGCTCCATAAGAAATTTTCTCATTTCTTGAGGCATGGATTCTCTCAGTTGTTCCATCATGACCATTTCTTTTATATCTTGACATTTTCCTAAGCTAATCCATTTTGTCAGATAAGTTTCTAATGTGGCAGAAAACTGGTGATAGTTTTCTCCTGGAAGTAGCTTAGCAGTTCGGAATCTCTTTCTATAAGATTCAGAATTCTTTTCGTACCTGACCAGTAAAGCTTGTTTTAAGATTTCATAATCTTCCTGGTCTTCTTTTGAGAGTTTTAAATAAACATCGTATGAAACTCCCCTCAACCCCTGAGATAGCTTAAGGCTCCATTTTTCCTTTTCCAATCCATAGGTAGAGGCCAGTCTCTCATATCTATCCAGGTACGACTCAATGGCGTCCTCCTTCTCAATAAATGGATCCAGGTGGAAACTCATGGCTCCATTTGCCGTGCTATGGTTAGAGCTACTCTCAGAGTGAGGTGAGCTAGCACCATGATTGCTAGCTGCTCCCTGGAGTTCAAGTTCCTTTAAACTTAACTCATGAGCTCTTTGTAACCTTCTTTCTTCAGCTTCAGACATTAGTCTCTTCTCTTCTCTTTCTGCTTCTAATTTCTTACCTTCTGCTTCCATTCTTTTGGCTTCTCTTTCAGCTTCAGCTTCCATTCTTTTAGTCTCTCTATCTAAATATTTATCCACTTCAGTTGTGATATGCCGAATTAGAGCATCTCCTGTCATACCAAAGTCTTTTCCTTCCTGCATAATCGCAGCTCTAAACTTAACCAATTCAGCCATGATGCTTACTTACCAGAGGGTATATAATTTTATCTTCACTAACCAACTAACTTAATTAAAATCAGTTAATTACTTTGAACAAGAAAAATCCTTAAAATCTTGTGAGCGTTTTTTATTTACTTCGTACTCAATGGTAATACTATTACGAAAAATTTCTAAGTTTTAGAATTTTTCAAAAAAATTTATTTTTACAAACTATTTGTGGCTCAAGATAGAAGAATACATAAATAGTGGCTCAGGATAAAAAATAATATCCCGCGAAAGAGCCCCCAGTGTAGCGAAAGGTTTTCCTATTATGATTATAGTGGTAGAGCAGAAGTAGAATCTCTCTCCAGAAAGTATGAAGTTCCAGCGCCCGAGAAGTACACTGGTATCACAAGTGAGTTACAGCTGTGAATACTCTGAGCTGGACAATAGATTTAGGCTTCAGAAGTATAAGTTGCTACTTTCGCTATCGTAACCCTATGTGATAATATAATTAAATTTGAAAAGGTAACTCAAAATTTTAAGAGTTAAAAATTTAACAAGTCAAATGAGTACAATTATCCAATTTATTATGTACATCTATATATTCTTGTAATGAGAAATGGTTGTTGTAAGATGGTAAAATGTATGATTATTTACAGTTACAAATCACATAAACAAGCTAAAAAGTCTTGGATTTATTTGTCACATTATCTCTTGCCATCTAGTTGTCATCATTAAACAGTCGTTTTAGAAACTGCTCACAGGATTTGTTGGATGGATACACATAAACTCAACTTATGTTATTAGCCACGTCTGCTCGAGGTTCCTCCGACACACTGGAGTACGGAAGACTTTCCTTCAGCCCGCCCTATAACTACGGGGGACTAAGGTGTTGAAGAGTGGTTGACCTCTAGGCTTCAGTGAGCTGGATCAACTTCTACAAGTCTTTAGTTTCTCGATCAGGAATGATCATAAACATTGATCATTAAAACCCTCTTGGGATTTATAAGCTCACGGTGAGACTGTATTGGCTTAATTTAATCTGCCCTGCATGCAGCGTGAAAATAGAACTTTTCTTGCAGATGCTGTCTTCCAGTTTCTCACTCTGGCTTCTGGATTTGGTGTGTGTGATTTTCAACGCGCCCCTCTGTCCTTATATTTCAGTCTCTCGCCCGTACGCGAAAGCACCTCCTAAATTCCCCAAAAGATTTTAATTTCATCTCCTGATTTGAGGCGATTTGAAGCAATCTGTGTTTTTCCTGTACTTGTTTTTCTCTTCTGTTCACTACACACTTATATTCTTTCGTCCTTCCTATGTATCATTCCCTTTTCCCCATATGAGGCTTTCATTCCATATAAGTTTTATCCAAATCCGTTGAGGTTTGTTAGTGTAATAAATTTTTAAAGATTATTAGCTAACTTTTAGCCGATGTGATGAAGGTGAAAAATATTAATTATCTTTAAACTATTTATATTTGAATAATATCCTTTTGGATATAATTCCTAGTCTATCTCCTTTGATGAATTATATTTATTTAATATTATTCCAACCGGGCGTTCTCCGGTAGTTAATAATTTAATTTTCAGTAAATGCATACTTTTAAAGCCCGCCATACATTCCCATATAGCTATTTCCTCATTCTTGCAAATCCGTTCCAGCTAAACGTAATTCACATTTCCGCTGTCTACAAACTTCAAAGCAAGATCCGCCGAGTGTTATTACTGCGCTGTGTGTGTGTGTGGGTGTCGCGTGGGCGTGTGTCGCGCTACAACCAAGCAAGTGTTAACAAATCTCGCTACAGCACACCGCATGCATTACGCAGCAATATCTACAGCAGCAGAACATTGTGACGATTGATTGGCCTGCCCTATCACTAGACATGTCCCCTATAGAACATCTGTGGGACGAGCTTGGACGCCTAGTCTACAGGCAAGGTTCTCCAGCTAACGTGCAACAGCTCGAAGCTGCCCCTACACGGGAATGGGACTTGATTCCCCGGAATTTCTTTCAGAGTCTTGTGCATTCCATGCGGAGCCGCTGCCAAGCTTGTTTCCAAGCACACGGTGGACATACCAGATACTGAGGATAGTGTGAATGAATTTTTTTATTAGTTGCATTTTTGGTTTTCTCCCTTGCCTGCACAGAATGCAATGAATTTCATAAAAATCAAATGTACAAATTAATGACCAGCATGGATTCATAGGAAAATGAATAAAGATTCAAAATATGTAAACTTGTAAACACTTGTATTTACATTTCACACTCTGTTCCTGGATTATACAGGTGGTGCGTTTTTAATGTGCTTCAGTATATATAATCAATGTATCGCTAAGAGTTATTTTCCTCGGCCTTTAAGATCGCCAATGTGTATCCCCTTTTCAAACCTGGTTCATCAGATAATAGTAATATCGGTAACTATAGACCAATTTCTCTTTTATCATCGCTTTCTAAACCACTAGAAAAACACTTACATAAAACAACACTACAGTACCTAGTTAGCAATGACCTGCTAATTGACAGTCAGTCAGGATTTAGACAACAGCATTCATGCCACACAGCCTTAACTAAGATGATAGACAATTGGCACCTCAACACCAATAACGATAACATATGTGGAGCAATCTTTGTAGACTTTAAAAAAGCATTCGATATGATTGATCACGGTTTTTTAATAAGGAAATTAGAAACAATGAAAGTTAACTTTAAACTAGTGTCATTATTTACATCATTCCTCTCCGACAGACAGCAAGTAGTGTGTTACAATAATTCCTTGTCAAGCCCAACCATGATCAATACTGGAATTCCTCAGGGTTCAATTTTAGGTCCCTCTTTTTTACCGTATATATAAATGACTTGCCACTACACATCAAGCACTCATCTTGCGACCTATTTGCCGATGACTGTACAATTTACACAAGTGATAACAGTTGCAACACACTAGAAGTATTATTGCAAACTGATGTAGACAATCTTTTCAAAAGGAGCAACAAAAATCGTATGCAAATAAATATCATTAAAACAAAATGTATGATAATATCAACTTGGCAAAAACTAAAAAAACTCACAGAAAACAACACTTCAGCTCTATATTGGCACCTCACTAATTGATAATGTAAATGAACACAAAACACTAAGACTCATAGATGACCAACATTTAAGTTGGAATTCGCATGTACTAGCACTTACCAAACAAACGGCACAGAAAGTTTACCAGTTAGCTAAGATCAAACATTTTCTAGATGAGAAGACAAGGAAGATGTTCTATATATCCCAAATACAAACACGCCTTGACTATTGCTCCACAATCTGGGATGGCTGCTCCATGTCCAACACAAAGAGACTCCATTCATTACAAAAACATGCAGTGCGCCTAGTTTCTGACAAACACCTAACACGCTTAGTAGATCTACATAAACATCTTAACATATTACCTATAAGAAAGCGCTTCCTCTTATACAAAGCCAAATTCCTTCACAAAATCCTATCACAGAATGCTCCAACGTACCTGTGGCCTATTTTCAAATACAACGGTAGACACAGCCAACGCTTAAACATATTACACTTGCCGAAGCCAAGACTTGACTTATTCAAGAAAAGTTTAGCATTTTCTGCCGCTCATCTGTGGAAAAATCTTCCACACGACCTCAAAAGCACGCTTAGTCCATATTCATACAATCGCAGACTTTTCAAATACATCACGAGTGCAGATTATATGCCACCCTAATTTAGTTATGTTCCCAAATCATTTTCTAATGTGATGTGTATTTTTTAAGGATTGTTCATGCCCTGTTCATTATTGATTATGATAAAGTCCTGTAAATGTGTGTAACTGTTATACGTTTACAATGTTGGGATTTTACTTTATTTTATTGCATTGATTTTGTTTATTTTTATTTTTTAATTTTTAAAAATAATATTGAAAATGCATGTGTAGGATAAATGAATTCAGTATGGGAGACGAGAGAAAGGATGGGCAGAATGTTACACAGGCCTGCGTGCCCAATTCTAAACCATTTGAAGATACAGTTCGTACGTTCGTTCGTTCGTTCTATCTGATTCTGCTCTTGAGTTAGGGAGAGCAAAGAAAAGCACGGAGTTATACTTACTCAATAGCAGACTGTTCAAGAATTTCAGGAGTTCCGATTCTATACTACACCAATGTGATCGTACTCGAATTATTGTCTGATTTACCGTATAGATGTTTTGGATTTGTTTGTTTGTTGGTTTGGGTTTTTCCCCAATACGTTCTTGTTTGCTTAAACAAATACTTTATTTTGATTATGATTGGGTAATGTCATTGTATGCTGTTATATAACCTTTATAATGTTTTATGCCTTTAATTTAATGCTTAAAGTAACATGTGGGAATGAAAGGGTATAGTATGCAAGATAAGTGAGAATGGAAGGGCAGAATATTAGATGGGCCTGCGCGCCCAATTCTTAACCCTTTGAAAATAAAGTTCGTTCGTTCGTTCTGTCTGACCAGTTTGTTGATAATGTTGGCTGGGCCTGGTACACGAGAGAATCATTTCCGAGCAGACTTGTAGGCAATAGTTACGATAATTATCCACCTTGAAAGAGATTACCTGTGATAGATTATGAAGTCGTGAGTGTAAACATGATCAATAATAGACGGAAGATGACATACGTTATATGGGAAAGGACTCGTAAGCATCACAGTTTTGTGCGTCACGTAGGAATTTTCCATGAGAGGATAGTGGGAATACACCCTACCCATATACGCATATTGCACGCCATTGGCTTGGTATTTTAGATGTTAAAATACAACATTTATTAATTGAGCCTTGTCATATAGTAGCAATTTTGATGCGTGGGCCGAATGTTGCCATATAATTTAGCGCCTGTTGAGTTTACGACACTGTGAAATTCATCTTGTCACGAAGACAGCCAGACACGCCAGAATTAGGAATAGGATCAGGATTCCACTTTAAAGAACCAGACAACGTGTTTGAGCATCCACTTTCTTCGGACATGTTATGAGAAGATGAATATAAAAATGTGACTACAGAAAAGATAGAAGGATAACAAGACAGAGGTCGACAAATGGAATAAATACTGGCCAGTTTGACATTGTGGCAAAAGGGTGGGGGGGGGGGGGGGGAAGAATTAATAAGCAGCGTTAGGGAAAGAAGGTTGTGGTGAAGCATGGTCGTCTATGCCAACTGTAAATTAGTAAATAAATAAATGAAGGTAATTAACAGGCACTCGTTGGACATAAAGGATGACACTAGACAACAGAAAAGACAATTTAAGTGATAGGCTTACCTGTTAATTATATTTATTTATTTGTTTACTAATGTATTTACTGTTCACAGGACTCAGGTTTCCTCCATTATTTATTTAAGAGCTCACCCATCCGTAACTTCAACCTACCCATCTATTCTGTGTTATTCGTCTTCAACTACACATTACTGGACACAAGTATTTCGGCCTTTATTTGGTCTATACTTGCTGATAGGAAAGTTATATTAGTGATTTCGTCTTTAAACTGTCTGAGTCGTCCTCGGGTCCTATATACCATAGTTATGTGGATGTCATGAGAATGACCTCAGCCAATAATGCACAATTTTGGGGGTGCAAAATTGGGTGAGCGTCCTTTCACGATGTACTGTCACAGCAAGGCGATAGCGCCGTTTGGTTGGTCCTAGGTACAATTCCCGGTAAGCCTATCACTTATATTTTCTTTTATGTTGTCTAGTGTCATTCTTTATGTCCAACGAGTACCTGTTAATTGCCTTTATTTATTTATTTACTTATTTATGTATTTATGAGAATAGATAATCACTGCTTGTGTGTGTGTGTGTTTCTCTCTCCCTCTGTGTGCGTGTGTATGACGAGAATGTTAGTGAATTAGATGTACCCTTTCGTGAATACATCCCACGTCTTAATAGAAAGCTTGATTTAAGATTCAAAGACACATACCTGTTTACATTTTTATGAGAATAGAGAGGCGTGTATGTCTGTGTTGAGGGAGCATTTTAGGGAATTACAGATGCTTTTTCTGTAATATATATTATATATGTCTTAAAAGAAGGCCTTAATATACGCTTGTGTGTTTGTCTAGATAAATAATTGGCTGGGGGAGAAGGGGGAAATTCGAGTTCTTCGACTATTTTCATGTTTGCTATTTAATGTCGGGATGTTACGGAAGCGAGAATTCTACGGCAACCTTTTATGTCTGTGTGTACTTAAAAAAAAATTGTGTTTTGTTTTCAAATAAATAAATTTATAATCACTCACTGAGTTCAATTTCCAACGAGTACATTCAAACATAAACATACAGTTGTCATACATATGTGAGCAAGTAACCCACCAAAATATGGCGATAGATAAGTATGTTGTGCTCTTGTTCCTGTATGTCTTTATGGCGGCCCTAATTCTACTGTAGTCATTTCCTTCTTTCCAATTCCATTTCATCCTCACTGGATCTTTGTAGTTAAACTGGTTCTGAATTCTGGTCAATGGGCAAAGCACAACTTTAAAAATTGAAAGGCCTACCTGCTTTTTTAAAGGGTGGTCCACGTCGTGAATTGACGTAAATCTTTGCTGATTTATTACGTCAGCATGCCTATTGCGCCTTACATTCGTTATGTATCGATGTAATCATCGGGAAAATCCATTGGACGGAAATATTCCTTATTTGAACCATCTAACTATTGTTATTGTTAATCAGAATCGACGTCATTGCACTCCGGGCGAACCCATAGGTGCTCAGTCTCCCGCAGCAAATGTCGAAAGGTATGAATGCTAATTGTTCCTGTTGCGCACTGGTTGTATACACGGCGGATGTGCCCTCTCATACGTCCATCCCTGATGGTCTTACGTTTAATGCCGAATTCCAGCAATCTTAGCCTTGATGATTCATCGATTGCAGTGTCATTCTCTAATAAACGAACATGAATCGCCCTCAGTATTTCTTCCTTATCCATGGCCAATGCACCTTTTATGGGTGCTCTTGAAGCTAGTCTGTCAGCTCTTTCATTGCCACGAACCCCGGCATGACTAGGACAGTAGATCCATATCCGTTCTTGAAGATTCGATGCTTCTATGGAGGTTTTCCATTCATGTCGAAGCCAACCATTTTGGACCTTTCGAAGCATGGATTGTGAGTCTGATACAATAACTGCCTTTGTTAATAAAGTCTCAGACAGCCATCGTAAGGCAGCAGTAACTGCCTCTACCTCCATTCTCATGCTGGAGGTTGTTATCATGTAAGCCCTGCTATGTTCAGCGACGGTTCTGCCCTTTACTCTAGTAGAGAAGCCGCGCCCTGATTTATTACCACAGATTTCAGACCCATCAGTATACACTAATGGCATCATCATCCCCAGCATTATCATTTATAAGCTGATCAACGTCCAGCTCTGCTCTCCCATTGGCCCAAGTTCTGCATTGTCTACCAAGGCTGATGATGACTTGCTGGTAGTTCATCCAGCTCTCATCTGACTTACTCCACTCTTCTCCCTTGAATATACTTTTAACTGGGGTCACCTGTCTAATAGTCTCCTCCGCCTGCGCCATCCATGACATCCCCCTCTTTACTCTTGCTCCTTTGATGTCAGCTATGTTCCCATGCAGGGGATGCCTTTTGTCTGTGGTTACACGCGTATACGCTTTCACCTGGGCCATCGTATATCTGGATCTAATTGGCAGCAACCCAAGCATGTGCCGCATCCTCACAAAAGGGGTATCTTGTGTGCAGCCCAAGACTATACGCATCCCTTCGTTCTGAATGCGTTCCAGTCGTTCACACTGTGATATTGACAGCGTGAGTATTCCCAGGCCATACTCGATTACAGACAAGACCAGTTGATGATACAAGAGAAACAGTAGTCTTTGCTCCAGGTGTGCTGCAGCCATTGTTTTTAGGACTGCCAGACCTCTCTTGCACTTCTGTATGATGTGATCAACATGGTGCTTATATGATAGCCCACGGTCGAATGTTAATCCAAGGTATTTCAACTTGTTCTGCCTTTCAATTTTCTGTCCACTGAGAGTAATGTCTGGAAGATCTGCTTTCAATATGGAGTTTTTCAAGGAGCACCAAAGCACACATGCTTTGTTGGGATTTGTCGTAAATTTTAGATAGGTTAGAAGATAGTTATGGTCCCGTCTAAGCAGAGGTGATAGTGGTAAATATGTGAGAATAAAGGTGTAAGAAATAGATTTCACGAGTGAATAGTTAAGGAGAAGATCTGTCTCTGGACTGAATAGTTTCTCTAGTCCAGCCTATCTATACGACTATATTTTAGTGTAAGACAATCTTTCAACCCCTTATCTCTAGGACGATAAGTTTAACTAAACACACCCACACACAATTATGTGACAACAAGAAACACAAACGTGAAAAAACTATGGTTAATGGGGTATGGGTCTGACCAACACACAAAGTTAAGTTTTGTTTGTTGTTTATTATCATTAAACTTTTTACAACATCAAACATATAAAGAAATCAATAAAATCATTGTTTACAGACATATGAAAATATGTTGAGAAAGGATCCCAATAGAAGTTAATAACCCAAAGGTCAAAGATTAGCACTAGGTTACAGAATAGACTATGAAGAACAAGTTCCCCACTAAATTACTACTCAGTAAAGTACACAAGTTTAGCGAAATAAAAAGAAGTTGGTACCATGATTGTAACAAAGAAAATATTCTCTCTCTCTCTCTCTCTCTCTCTCTCTCTCTCTCTCTCTCTTTAACGCTAAGGAATTACAGTGAATTAAAATGGTAAACTTAACATATTTTAACACTTAAGCATAATTTCTATTACCACAAATCAGAAAATGATATCCCCACGAGACAATTTAACACATTTAGCAAAAAATGGTTCTAGTCTGGCGTGTTTAGATTATCCAAGAATTTCTGAGCGACTCTAATAACTGAATTTGAGAGAGCGCGGTATATATATATATATATATATATATATATATATATATATATATATATATATATATATATATATATACAGATCATGGTGTTATTATCACTAGAAGATGTTATAATTCGCACTTTCTGTATAGCAGAGAAATAAGGAAACTACGTTTCCCGGATCAAAGGTTTGTTCTTTCATTCTACTCAGCGATGCTGACCGACATCAGAAGACTTGGCCATGCAACGGGCCTCTCTTAGATTACGTCCTCTTTTCGCAGATCAATCATGTACCTCCCCTGAAACGTACGAACATCGAAGGTGGTCGGGAAAATATTATCGCCCCTGTATCTCTTCAAACAATTCGTTATTTCCCCGCGCATCTGTCTAATTACCGATAATTGGCAAATCAGTTCGCGTGAGAAACTCAGATAAACAAACGTGATTTGCTCCCATGTTAAGACTGGCAGGCTGCGAAAATTGGTAAACAACTCTGTTTTTATGTTCCTAGAAAAGGGGCGTGGATTCAAAGGTGGGTCATACAAACATAAATTTGCGTGGTTTGGCTTAGCCAATGGTAGACACTAAATGGGAAATCAAAGGCTGTCAGATTACTGTATCAATATTTCCATTCTACGTCACAGGATTGACCTTGGAGCTGGTTTCGTCGCACCATTTAGAAACTGCTTGCAGAGTCACATATTTGCTTTTAACCATTTCATTTCTATCTGAACCAGTCCTGTAAATGAGCAAGTCATCGCCAAAAGTTAATGTTCGTCCCAAACCTGTTGGTTGGATTTCAGCTATTTTTGCTGTATAGATGTTAAACAGCACCGGTGATAATGGAGAACCCTGGGGTAATCCTGGGCAAATGTGCAGTGGTTCTGATGTCCATGTTCTCAAGCGAAATGCAACTGCTCTCTCAGTTAAGGCAGCTGCTATCCACCTTGTTAGCAATGGATTTACACCACATTCCTTTACACAGTCCATCAAGGCTGCAAATTCAACACTGTTGTAAGCATCCTCTAGGTCAGTTGCCTCAGCCACTGTTTCTTGTTTACCCTGGAACTATCATATACATCGTACGCAAATGTTCCAGCTTTACTCCATGATACATTTATTGGTCTATAACTGCCCATTGTATTAGGGAGGACGTGTGAATTTTCAAGGTGGTTCATTAATTGTCTCTCCACTATCTTCTCAAGTAATTTGCCGTAGACATTCTGCAATATGATGATTCGATAGTAGTGTGGGGTCTTTACCAGGTTTAGGAAGTGGCCGTAGGTAGCTATTTAGCTACTCTTCCGGCACCTCAGCATTCTGTACACTAGTGTTGAAATCCATCACTACATTCGTAATACCTCTGTCATCAAGCTGCTTGATGTGTTGATACTGTACACCATCAGGACCCGGAGCAGTGTTTCTACTTGCTTTTAAAGTATACATAACATCATCGTCAGATATGAGGTCAAAATATATCTCGCCTCTGATGTCAATTTCCAGGACACGATTCTTTATCTTGACGGGCAGCTTTATCACCTTTATCCGTCTGAGTGATATACCGATTGAATAATGCATGTCCTTTCTCTTCATCGGTCTTCAGGCTTATTCCCGCGGAGCTTAGAATATTAGATATGGGTTGGCTTATATTGTTTCTATTCATTCGTCGATAAACCATCTAACTAGCAAGCAAAAACACTCGATTTAGCACATATTTAGGCATATATCTAAGTGAAGACTGATTAGAATGGAACCACAGTTTTACACAAGTAGGCAGAAATGAGACTGAATTAATGGGATATCGTTAGGTATCACAGCATGATGTTATTCTAGAGATATTGTGAAATATTACTACGAAAGAAACACAAAACTGGCTTTTTCGTCCTGCAAACTTGAGACGAACAGAATTTGCCCAGCATGATCTCCGAGTTGCCAGCTCAACTACTATATAAGGACACGAGGAAATTCAAATGACGCACACACACGCTACGAACAACAACCGACATCGTATGAGAGCATGATCCATATTTGCACCGAAGCCTCTACAAGTACTGTATAGATGAATTCTGTCAACTGAGTGCATGCAACTTCTAAAACTGTTCCAGTTGTAACCGCGTATACCGTAAGCTTTCAGATACAGGCTATATTAACATATAAAATAAATTTTTATAGAAACAGAAGATTAAAAAAGTCTTGGCGCAGATGTTTAATTAAACCAGGTTAGCTTCGAAAAGCCACGCATTATTTTAGGCTAAGCTTCGCTTCGTAACGCCAAGCATTGGTCACGTGATTTCCCACCAATGGTTAGGCTGAGTCTTTTTTCCCCGGAATGAACAAGAGACGAAGCCATTTTTTTAGTCAGTAATGAATTTAGAGCGGTGGAGACAAGACGTAATTCTCTTTGCTCAGTGATATTCTATAGAGGAGATTGACTTCGCACAATTAAAGCAACTGTGTAACTTCGAAACGTAGAATAATTTGTTTGTGAATTCATGAAAACTGTAAGTAGTGCTAAGAATTGCATGCAATAACTGTTAGAGCCCACAGTCATAACTGAAACGGAGCTACGCTCGAAAACTGGGTAAAGAATTGTAAACCCAGGCATATATCTGAACCTTTTACCAAGAATGAAGGTCCTTAAGCTGAGAGAAGGTCAAACTAAGGAATACTAATGAATAAGAGAAACTTTGGCTCTTCATTGAAATGAAGAGATAAGAAAAACGTGAAATCTAGACCACATTAACAAATAAACGAAGGAACACTAGAAGGATAGAGGAGCCACGCCATGTTTTAGCAACTTGAAAAGATTACGAGATGCAATAAGGAATATTGCATCATTAAAATAATGCATTGACTTTTTATGCTTGTTTATTAAATGTCAACATGCTATTATGCAAATTTGGTGTGGTTACCATTTGACTTAACCCAGTTCTTGTTGGAAATTGAATAAACATTTGTTTTCATTGAACACAAATGCTGTTGACGAATCATATGTTTGCAGTTAGCCATCATACCAATTATTAAAGGATCATGCCAAAGCTAATCGTTGCAAGTACAACACAAATAATAACCATATGCTCTAAAAATAAAACATCATAGAGGATTGTCCCCGAACCTGGTAAATTCCTGTAAGTCTGTAGAGAGAAATCATCACCTCTAGCAGGCTAGCTAGTAATCAAAATCTAATACTCTCGAGTTAAACAGCAACCCCCACTACCCTGCCCGGCCAAACATAGCAACTTGGTGCCCGTGATCAGTCCTCATTAAAAAAAAAAGGTATTGAGCAGGAAAACACATACAACTTGTTGCCTAGTGACCAGTCCTCTACAAAAGAGCAGAAGCGAAGATGGATCAATTAATGGAAAATTTCCAGCAACTTGGGGTAGAACAGCAGCAGCAACAGGAAAACAGATTCGCTCAAGCACAACCACTGCAGCCCCAGGACAGACAAAATATGGAAGGACCAACAATAATAGCGCTACGGCAAATTACTGAAACCCTACAGAAAAATGACAACTACGCGAAATTCACACAGGTTAGATCCATTGTTCAGCCGTTTGATGGAAACAAAAAAAATTTCAGAAGATGGTTGTCCGACATGGATAAATTTGCGGCACTAGCAGAGGCAACAACGGATGAAGAGAAAAAGAAAATCGCTCTGTTAGGTTCTGATTCGTACGTGACTGATTTTTTAAGAAGGAGGTCCCAGCAGTACCCCACAGAAACCTACGAGTCCCTAAAAAAAGAGCTCACCCAGAGATATGGGGAAATCATAGACAAAATGCATGCTTGGTCAGTCCTTAGAAGCATGAAACAGGAAAGAGATGAATCGGTACAACTTTTTGGAGATCGATTCCTCAATATGGCAGAAGAGGCAGTTTGCGGAGAAATCCCTACCACACCTGATGTAGAAATACAGTTAGTGGGGATATTTGCCGCTGGCCTTAGAGCGGAAAATATCAGAAGGCATCTTATTAGAAAAGACACCAAGACTATTGCTGAAACAATCCAAGCAGCAATACAGGAGGAAAATCTTCACCGAAGGTTCCAACAAAGAGCAGGTAGGGAACCCCGACCAGAATATAGGGACTATGATGAGCATGAGCCTATGGAAGTTGACCATACCAGGAGGCAGTGGACTCGCCCACGAATACGTGATGATAGACCCCGCAATTATAGACCCCCCACACAGAGGCAAAACGACGTCAATAATGTCAATACAAACGGATGCTTTACATGCGGTAGGCTCGGACATGGTTACAAGTCCTGTAGAGCAAATTACAATCATGCACCACCCAGAAGAGGAGGTTACCAACCACAACAACCCGCACCACCCCCACGTGATTACACCAGAAATCAGTATACCAGAGGCGCACCTCAACCCCTCATGCGTCAGGGAAACGGCCGCGCCACTCACTAAACAGGACCGTTAGTGAGGGCAACAATCACAGAAACTGGTCCAAAACAAAAGAAACAACACAGAACAGAAATTGTCAAGTGGGCCCATCCAGTAAAATACAATATGAAGAAATGTTGCATGATGGAACTAAAATACATCCGGACCCCAGTTCCTGCATCATGTCTATACAGGGCCAACAATATAGGGCACTGGTAGATACAGGAGCATCCATCAGCCTTATTAAGTTCCAGCTGTTCAAGAGGATCCAACACTTAGTACGATTTCAACCGTCCAAAACACACCTAGCTTCAGTCACGGGACAAAGACTAAATTCAGTTGGGACAGCATGGCTAAAATTTTCCTTAGGCGAAACAAATTTTGAACACCCATTTGTCATTACTAAAGGAATGTCTAGAAATCTTATCCTAGGGAGAGATTTTTTTAACAAACACAAAGTTCGAATATACTATGACCTCCACAAAATCAAAGTCAACAATACGTACATAGATCTCCAGGACGATATCCACATAGCGTCTTTAGTAAGGATTACAGCTCCCATAACGGTGGCTCCAAACTCCCTGGTCATAGCAAAAGGCAGAGTAAAAAATTCTGAGTACATAACACCAGGGCAATCAATTCAAGTACAGCCCCTAGCAGAAGAAAGCATTATTGATGACCCATTGTTGCAAATTACAGAGGGAATCGCTGAAGTCTCGAAGTCCAGAGATTTCCCCATCATGATATTGAATATGTCAGGAAAAACTACCACTATAAAAAGAGGCACAGTTGTAGCGCAAGTGGATACGTCAACAATAAGACAAACCAAAACCAATAGAGACCATCCACAAATTGTCTCAACCACTCCCACTGGACATAATGCACGAAATCGCAGTACAAATAACCATAGTACACGGAAAGTAAACAGTTATAAGGCAGAAAAAGGCAGTAACATCAGTCACAGTCATGTTACACCACAGCATACCCTACCCAGATGGCAGAAACGAACCAGTCCATACATAAGAAGAGAAAGGCCACAGTATGAAAATGACTATAATTACTCATTCTTGCGCCCCAGCACACCAAGAGAAAAGATGAAGTGCTGTATATCACAGAGTAACAGAGAAACAGAAATTGTCTTGCCAGGAGGATATCCAAAGCGACAAGACAGTGATACATGCCCCATGGAGTATCAATATAACTCAAAAACAGGTGGATATGATAAAGTCCCAAAACCAATTGAAATTTCCGAAGAAAAGGAAGAATTCTTATATGACTATACCACAGGAGGATACTATAGCAGCAAAGTTGGAAACAGAAAGAATGAAAAATTTTCGCCCAGGGAAAGAAGACAGCCCTATAGCACAAACAGAAGAAATACAGTAACGTACGCGGATAAGCGCAGTTACGACAGAAATAATCAGAAAAAATGGCACAACAACGACTACCCCAGAAATATAATAAGAAATGAATATACAGTAAATGCAGTGACAAATGGAAATGCACACAGTACATGGCAGAGGAGACAGTACCAAGCACAGCCCAATGAACGGCAAAGAACTACGCAAAAGAAAGCCACATACCAGGAGCAGAGATTTTCACAAGATGCAAGAAAAATGTCCCAAAATTATGGGAATGAAACGGAGGCATCAAGACAGACCAGAGATATCATAGCAGATCATAAATACAGAGAGAGAATAGCTCAGTTACTTGCAACCCTGAATGCCACAGAAGATAATAAGCAACGTTTGAAAACGTTTGTAGAAAAGCACCAAGATGTATTCGCACTCAATGACATGGAATTAGGCAGAACTAACACTGTCACAATGGACATTCAAACAACCACAGAGGAGCCAATACATATGAAACCCTATCATACGCCCTTGAAAAATAGAGAACTCGTGGAAAGGTCTATAAATGAAATGCTACAGGCAGGAATCATCGAAAGATCCCGTTCCCAATGGTCCTCACCCATAGTGATCGTAACAAAGAAAGACGGCTCCAGTCGCTTTTGCTGCGACTACCGTGCCCTTAACAAAATCACAAAAGTCATTTCCTACCCCCTCCCCAGGATAGACGATCTACTTGCGACGTTAGGAAAGTCTACATACTTTACCACACTTGATGCAAGGTCAGGCTTTTGGTGCATCCCCATGACACCTGAGGCAAAACAGAAATCCACATTCTGTTCACATATGGGAAGTTTTTTTTGGAATGTTATGCCATTTGGTCTAAAAGGATCTCCAGCAACATATATGTCACTCATGGATGAAGTGTTAAAGGGTCTACATCCATTTGCCCTGGCATACATAGACGATATCCTGATACATACCGCAGGCACGATGGAAGACCACCTCCGCAAGGTTGAAACAGTGTTTGATAGACTCAGGCATCACCAAATAAAGTTAAAACTGTCGAAGTGTGAGTTTCTAAAGACAGAAACAAAATATTTAGGCTTTGTCATCAATAGACATGGCGTCAGACCTGATGAAGATAAAGTCAAAGCCATAAGAGAAATGCCTAGCCCCAAGACGGTGAGACAAACACGCTCATTTATTGGTACAATAGGGTACTATAGACGCCACATCATCAATTTCTCCAGAGCAGCAGAGCCTTTGATAGCCCTTACCCGCAAGTATGCACGCTTCAAATGGACAGAAGACTGCCAGAGATCCTTTGAGTATCTAAAAAATGCCCTAACCACCATCCCACTGCTTGGACATCCAGATATTTCTCAGCCCATGATACTATACGCCGATGCCTCAGATAACGCAATTGGTGCTTGTTTGGTCCAACCTGTACTAGAAGATGAAACACCCATCCTACCAAACATTCCAAATGAGAAACCCATTGCATTCCTATCCCACGCATTGTCAAAGTCACAAAAACGGTGGACCACCACTGAGAAAGAAGCATATGCTATTCACTATGCAGTACAAAAGTTTGACTTTTACGTCAGAGGAACTAAACTCATTATAAGAACTGATCATCAACCTTTGGTTAACTGGCTCACCAAAACACAAGAACAGCCAAAGAAGTTACAGACATGGGCAATGAATTTACAGTCCTACGACACCACTATCGAACATATCCCAGGCGAAATGAACACCTGTGCAGACCTCTTATCCAGGATTAAATATGATGATGAAACTGAAGTGAAAACAAATAGAGTCAAAAATGATGGCACATCCTCAGAGATTGACGATAATGCTAAAGAAATTAATGAAATTACTTCATCAAGTCGAAGAAGTACCTCAGATTCCGCCACTCAAGTAGAAGAAGAAAGCCAAGAGATGTTTGACATGAGAGTAGAACAAGCGAAAGATGCAGAAATTGTCAAGCTGCTCACATACGTGAAAGAAAACCCAACAAAAAGTAAAGATTTTACAGTACACCCAACGGATGGAATTCTATACTATATTGATCAGAAACAAGAAGGGACACTAAGAAAAGTCATTCCAGCACATCTAGTCCCAGAAGTATTGCTACAGTTTCATGATAACAACGGGCACATGGGAAGAGACAAAACAATTGATGTCATAAAGAAAAGGTATTATTGGCAAACTTTCTACAAGGACATTACAGAATATGTAGCCACCTGTAGAACATGTAAATTGAGAAACATGAAGCCACATTTAATTCCCCTTCAAGAAATGCAACCTTCCCATTACCCCATGCAAACAGTGAGCATTGACTTATCAGGTCCTTACCCACTCACCCAATCAGGCAACAAATACCTCCTGCACATAGTTGACCAATACTCTGTTTGGCCAGAAAGTTACCCACTCAGTGATGCCACATCGCAGTCCATCACGCAAATTTTTTTACAAGAATTCATTCCCAGGCATGGCTGTCCAAAACGAATCATTTCAGACAACGGTAAACAGTTTATAGGTAACCCATTTAAAGCCACCTTACACCAGCTGAATATTGAGCATACTACAACCACTTATTATTGCCCAAATGCAAATGGCAGAAATGAACGCATGCACGCCACCCTACATGATATTATTAGCAAATATATCAAGGGGAACCACCAATACTGGGACCTATACATTAACCAAGCTCTTGAAGCCATCCGAGTAAACGTGAACGATACCACAGGAATGTCACCCTTTCTCATGCTATACGGAAGAGAACCAAACTTTCCGTTAGACAACCTACTTCGCCCACAAAGAAAATACATGGGAGAAGACCCCATCGAAATAATCCTTCAAGAAAAGTATAAAGCTCACCAGATTGCACAACGAAATACGCAGAAGGCATTTCACAAGAAACAGAAACAACATGATAAATCAGCCAAGCTACCAACATACAAAATAGGAGACAGAGTATACTACAAGAAACATGTACGCAGTTCAAAATTCGATGACCGATGGTTAGATGGCTACAAAATCATGAAACAAACTACGCCTGTAAACTTCATTATTTGGAATGAAGAGAAACAACACCAAACAAAAGCTCACGTAAAACAAATAAAAATTGATAATCACCGGCCCATTCCGCCTCTGACGACAAATACAAGACCAGTCAGAAAAGCCACCCTAAATTATAATCCATCCAGCACAGATTCGTCTGACATATCAGAGTCAGAGACGACAGACTCTGAATTTTACCAAGACGACCACATACCCAGACCACCCACAGATGAAATACATCGAGCAAGACAACAACGAGACTCGTCCGAAAGCGAAGAAGATATCCCACCACTTGAATTGCGTAATCGACTCCAGGACAGAGACCTGCGCATTAGAAATGAAGAAATAATGCCTCAGACGTCACACGATGACAACAACCAAGCACCTTATATCCACACTCAAACTTACTCCCGCAGTGATAAATCGTCAGCTGATACCTATCACACCCCCAGTTCAGGCAGTTCTAGTTTTAACACTAGTGAAAACCAAACACTGCTATACCACAAGAACAAGATTGCTCGTTCAAAACAATCAGATCCTGAAGAAACTATACCCAAGCAGATTGTTGAACCATATACCAGCGATCTTTATGGAGACGAAACAGAACAAGACAGCATAGCTTTGTCAGACCCCAACGAACATAATGACAGAAAAATGGTAGAATTATACCAACAAGAAACAGACATTGATACAGCTAGTTCCATTGAAACCAGTGATGCGGATAGTACATTATTTGTACCAGTCAGCTCCAGCGTCAAACGCGCCTATAAAACAGAATCTGATGACTCAATCCCTAGCAACAAAATTCCGCGTATACAGCACAACTATATCAGACGAAAGATTCTGAAGAAACGCAATCATGTTCCAAAACCAAGCCGAGAAGTGTTAGCCTCATCTCAACTAGTCAAAAACAACAGTGTGCAAATTACTGTGCCCATTGTAACCGGTGCTAACGTTCAGCACAACCAGGTCAGAAGAAAAATCAAGGCGAAACATATACCTGCCTCAAAACCAACAGATGTTCCAGCCATACAAACCCTACCACAGTGAAACCATCACCGCAATCAAAAGATGTTAAGCCATCACCGCATTCGTCAATGTCCTCAGTGTCCCAACAATCAGCAAATGCAGTGTCGTCGCCTATCACACCCGTCACCACTGCTACTCAGTATGATGCTCGCCTAAGCAGTCGGGACATTGCAAGGTTAGAGATGGCAGAGAAACTGAAGGAACTACTAAAACTTTGCTGAGACACGCCCCTCAAGTCTTCAATGTACATGCCATCCCATGTACCGTCACCGCGAATGTGCACTTAATTTTTAACAATGTACTAACTCTCCCCATGTACTCTATTTTCAGTCTTGGACAGTTCAAATGACTTGCTTACAGACTAAGATGTCAAAGCCTCACTGAGAAAGTTATTTTTTCCAGCCTTAGAATAATGATGCCCAGAAAGAAATCAAGACCAGCCCACGGAGGATTCTAGTTAGACATTTTATTTGGATTATTGAAATAAAGATGACACAGATGATACAATGTTCTTTGTTTACAGACACCCTTATTAGTCAGACAGTTTTTGATATTCAGAATGTTACACAACTTTACCTATAACACATGTGTCATACTATTCTGTTGTAACATTGATCTCTACTTTTGAAACGAATCATATTCCATGTTTCATTCACCAGACTTCTTGTCCTTGCAGATCCAGAGTCCTGTATTTTCATGCAGACACTGTACACCAGTAGTTTTGTTTTCTTACCCCATACTAATATTTCTTTGATCTATATTATGCTAAACTCCTTTATATCTATCACCTTGATCAATCATACTGTTCATACTATGACATCTCTCAACAGCACATAATTCATACCCAAAACTAGTATTGTAGGTTATGCTATTTTTCTCCACAGGATTATTTCAAATGTACATTATTATTTTAGACCCAGATGTATATTAGTACTGTCAAAAATTTTACTGCCTATCACAAATACCCCAATGACATTTGCGCATGCTGAATTTCTGCAAATGAAGAATCCCTTGAGAGCATTAGTATATGCTAACCCCAGATTGAACAAATTGCACCTATTTGTTGATGATGCCTTTGCCCATGTTAAAGAAATAGCATTTGCACATGCTGACCTAGCAAATGAAATACCCCATTACCGCATGATAACCACTAATGACACATGAGATGAAGAAGCAACAGGTTATGTATGATGAAGATGACATTTTATATTAAGGTGAAACTTTATGTTGTCACAGCTGAGATTTTGTTGAAATGTTGATGCACAAAATCCCCCACATTAACATTGGAGGAGGAATAATCTTAGTCTTTCGTGGTTACGAGATAAGACAAGGATATAATAGAATATTTGATGAATACCATGGAACAAATCAGAGCAGATGATTGTTGCACATATGAGGACCATATTTGAAGTCATTATTGAAGGATTATCAGTAGACAAGAGACATAAATGAATTATGATAATCCCATGGAACCACAGGTACTAAGGACACAAAATGGAGATTAAATAATGGAGAAAAAAATAATGACTGAATAATTGCTACACCCAGAGGTAAAGGAAATAGAGATACATCCGCATTTTTGGAGAAGATATCTTTTTTTTTTTGATTTTTGCTCATTGCCTTTGTAATATGAACATTGTTGTATAACAAATGACTATTCCTTATCACGAATTACAGAATGTTGTAAGATAGTTAGAATAAATTGACAATGTACTATACTCATAACATACCCAGAATTACAGGAGAGAAAATAAATAAATGGTTGATGAAATTGGACATACTGAGATTTGCTCACCCCGAGGATATTGGATAAGAAAATAACGTTATCCCAAGGACAGACATGTCACAGATATAGTACATGGACAATTAATAAGGATATATTTCCAGTACAGAATAAGAGGAATAGGAAGGATCCACATTTTAAAATATTGGAGCACCATGAGCGATGAATTGGACTTATAAAGGAAATGGAAATGGTACACTGTATGCAAGGATAACCAGAAATAATATGGTTAAATAGTAGTCAGAGTGCAAGGAACTTTGTCTTATAAGAATATTGTAGATTCCTCACGATCAATTGAATATTTTTTCTTCCTTTCTATGTCACATTTTTTGAGTGATGACCCCAAAATTTTTTTTCATCTCATATTGTCAAAAGTTCTTACATCTCAGTTAAATGTTTCCATAAATAATTGTTTGATGTGTTTTGCATAAATGTATTGCTAGATAAGGTACATAGGGAGTTACTAAGGATGAATTCTCAAGATAACAGGAGGACTAGAATAGATACAATGATATTGGTACAACATAAATGATACATTGGTGTTATGAAAAAAAAAAAGGAGACAAATATAAATTGTATACAAGGATGCCTCGAGAGTGACAACATGGATACATATTGTCAAAAGTATAAGCAGTTGTCTTAAAAGAGAAAATAAAGTAATACGGAACCCAATGTAGAAAATTCATGATGATTTGGAAACTATATTTTTCTTTTCCCTTCTATTTCATAATATGATAGTAACACATTCGTCTGTTGGTTGCTGAATAATTTGATGTTTGAAAATTGTTGAAAAAAAAAAAAAAATATATATATATATATATATATATATATATATAAAATAATATTTCTAGGACAGAGTTCACAGAAAAAAATACTGTACTAATGGACAGGATCACCACCAGACGTACGGATATTAGAGACAAACATCACATATTTTGAAGAAAAAAAAAAATGTAATATAGAACATTTTCTACAGTGACGGACTTAGAACGAGTTTATACACTTACCATTTGGAAAATGTCTATAACAAGGAAACATACAAATAAATAAATAAGGATAAGCCATGAGGTTTTAATGCTTTTATTGTGAAAAAATGATTACTTATAAAAATGATGCTAGTTGTATTATCGTATGATAAATATGCATATTATGTTTAGAGATGTTTTCTACATGTAATAATGAGCAAGTGGCTCATTCACTAGAAAAAAAAAAAAAAAAAAAAAGAAGATGATGATGAGTACCCATGAAAACATTGGCTATTCTATGAAAGTGGATGCCATTACCATAGGAATTAGAGATTTTGGACATTTCTTGGAATATTGCAGAGTACTTGGGAAATAGAATAAATAAATACGCCAGGAAAAAAAAGATTTGTTAAGTCTTGCAGAATTATATATGGAGTAAATAACAGGAACAGAAAAGAGATAACACCCCCCACCATATCCAAGAGAATGTAATCAACTATATTTTTGAATGAAATGTAATAGATTATGATAATCCAGCCAAGTTCTGCAAATAAGATAGTTTATTGTTCATTCCCCAGTGTTGCCACTCGTCACATTTTTGTTTTAGTGATGACCTTATGAGTGTTTTGCAGATTTTGTTGGGCAGTGTTGCCAATTTGTAAATTTGGTGGAAAATATTATGATGTGATGAATAAGTTACACTTTTTGAAGTTGATGTCCACTACTAGTTTTTTTACATAGCAGACGACCTCATATAGACATAGGACCCCAGTATAGGAATTAGATTAAATTTTTTTGGAAATATTTTTGGACTTATAAAAAAATTTTTGAACTTTAAATTTTTCTGAAAATTTTTTTGAACTTAGAAATTTTTGGGGATGAATTTTTGTTATTGATAGTACTCAAATGTCTCCCTACGGGATACATTTGCAGGGCCCCGGGATCTGTATGTAACCGCGTATACCGTAAGTTTTCAGATACAGGCTATATTAACATATAAAATAAATTTTTATAGAAACAGAAGATTAAAAAAGTCTTGGCGCAGATGTTTAATTAAACCAGGTTAGCTTCGAAAAGCCACGCATTATTTTAGGCTAAGCTTCGCTTCGTAACGCCAAGCATTGGTCACGTGATTTCCCACCAATGGTTAGGCTGAGTCTTTTTTCCCCGGAATGAACAAGAGACGAAGCCATTTTTTTAGTCAGTAATGAATTTAGAGCGGTGGAGACAAGACGTAATTCTCTTTGCTCAGTGATATTCTATAGAGGAGATTGACTTCGCACAATTAAAGCAACTGTGTAACTTCGAAACGTAGAATAATTTGTTTGTGAATTCATGAAAACTGTAAGTAGTGCTAAGAATTGCATGCAATAACTGTTAGAGCCCACAGTCATAACTGAAACGGAGCTACGCTCGAAAACTGGGTAAAGAATTGTAAACCCAGGCATATATCTGAACCTTTTACCAAGAATGAAGGTCCTTAAGCTGAGAGAAGGTCAAACTAAGGAATACTAATGAATAAGAGAAAGTTTGGCTCTTCATTGAAATGAAGAGATAAGAAAAACGTGAAATCTAGACCACATTAACAAATAAACGAAGGAACACTAGAAGGATAGAGGAGCCACGCCATGTTTTAGCAACTTGAAAAGATTACGAGATGCAATAAGGAATATTGCATCATTAAAATAATGCATTGACTTTTTATGCTTGTTTATTAAATGTCAACATGCTATTATGCAAATTTGGTGTGGTTACCATTTGACTTAACCCAGTTCTTGTTGGAAATTGAATAAACATTTGTTTTCATTGAACACAAATGCTGTTGACGAATCATATGTTTGCAGTTAGCCATCATACCAATTATTAAAGGATCATGCCAAAGCTAATCGTTGCAAGTACAACACAAATAATAACCATATGCTCTAAAAATAAAACATCATAGAGGATTGTCCCCGAACCTGGTAAATTCCTGTAAGTCTGTAGAGAGAAATCATCACCTCTAGCAGGCTAGCTAGTAATCAAAATCTAATACTCTCGAGTTAAACAGCAACCCCCACTACCCTGCCCGGCCACACAGTCAGCGTAGAGCAATGTTTTATGTCTGTTTAAGTGTCCAAAATATTTTAGCTGTCTAACTTTAATCTCCTTCATTAGTTCTCTTTTCATTGTTACGTTTGTTTTTATATATTTTTTTTTCCGTACGCCCGCTATTAATCGAGGCAAAATCTCAAATTAGTATGTCTAACCTGAGACTGATTTTACGTGAGTATCCCTTTTTTCTGGCACATAGACAGGTATCCCTCGCCATTCAGGCAGATACTCGCCGATTTCGGAGGTTCCCATTAGAGCTGGGTCAGTTCAAGAGCTGCCAGTCCCTGGTCGACGAGACTTCTTCAAATGTCCTCTCCAGGGCTCGAGTTAATCCAGTGCAAATCCCTATCGACGAAAAATCGTCAAATGTCATCGCCCGGGTTTGATCCTGGGTCACCCGGTCGCCAGCGCAGTGTTGTAACCACGATGCTAGCGTGGCTCCTAGGTTTTCTAAGTTTTCTATGGCCTCTTTATTTGTTTTCTTCTGTTTTCATGAGGCATGCCCCTTTCTTCTATATATCCACATCTCAAGGGCCTCAATTCTTTATTCCACTTGTCGTTCATTGTCCATGTTTCTACACCATACAGTAATACAGAATATATGTGCCTTTGATTATTGTCAGTTTGAATTTGTGAGTTAACTGTTTAAATGTCAGAATTTGTCTCATGTTGTTGAATGTAGCTTTGGCTTTTCCTATTCTCTTCTTGATTTCTATTTCGCATATGTCATCTATTGTTATTATACTAGTATGATACGAAAAACTCTGGACTTGTTCCAGGATTTTAGCATTTATTATTATCTCTAACGTTGCCTTATCGTATGGTTTAGGATTTATCATAGTTTTCCTTTTCTCAATGTTAATGACCAGTCCATATTCATGACTCGTTCTGTTTACTGGCTTCACATTGTATACAAAGTATATGCTACAAAAGTTTACGTTTCCCGATGCGTAACATCGAATAAATTTTGCGTACGCAAGATTTTTTTAAGAGAGCGCTAGATGTTACGGGCCAAGATGATTGAAAACATCCATGAATCATTCTGTGAAACTGCTACAGTGTTCTAAGAAAATCCAAGACAGGTCAAAATGAACTTCTTGATTGCATGTTTAGAGTCCGTCAAGCTGGAAGCGCTGTTAAAAAAATCATTAATTTCTAATGACTGTAACATAGACAAATTTGTTTTTGTAAATAGAACAATGACCTGTTGTTACATGTAGGTTGCTGTTTAGATAGATACTTTTTATTTACATTATGTTCTTAACTTTTGTATGTACTTTTCCTGCAGATGTTCCTTTCTCTAGGTGATTCAATTCACGCTCATGCATACATAATTCATGTAAATATTCTCGCGTACATACGTGCGTCCGTGTGTAATATATTATGGCAATGATCTATCTATCTATCTATCTATCTATCTATCTATCTATCTATCTATCTATCTATCTATCTATCTATCTATCTATCTATCTATCTATCTATCTATCTATCTATGTCTGTCTGTCTGTCTGTCTGTCTGTCTGCCTGCCCGTCTGTCTGTCTGTTCAGAAAAACAGACAGATTTGACAGGATTTAGTGCAACTTTCAACTTTAATAACTCCGGATGTACACAGTCATCATACTGTCAATGCTGTATAGAATCATACTGTCAATGATGTATAGAATCATACTGTCAATGATGTATAGTATCATAATGTCAGTGATGTACAGAATCATACTGTCAATGATGTATAGAATCATACTGTCAATGATGTATAGAATCATACTGTCAATGATGTATAGAATCATACTGTCAATGATGTATAGAATTATACTCTCACTGATGTATAGAATTAACTGTCAATGATGTATAGAATCGTATTGTCAATGATATATTGAATCATACTGTCAATGATGTATGAAAGGACAATTTATGAAGTTTTAGCACTACAGCTCAAATGTTTAGGCTTCAACATAACTGCTATCTATCATGCCAAATCGTTCAATCTGACTTATCAAGTTTGTGCGAGATCTCATGATGGAGCTCACTTCTATGTATGCTAATAATTAGTACTATGACATTTTCTGCCTCGATTTTCTTGCTCTTTTAGAATTGTAACGTTTGATTATTTTGAATACGTGTAGCACACATAACCTAATCCCAACTCTTGTTTCGAACATTGTAAATAAAAATAATTGTCCGGCTTACACTGATATAGTATTTTAAAAAATAAAAATAATTATCCAGCTCAAAGCGAAATGCTGAGTATCTGTCAACAAGCTGGTCTCCAGTCTACTGTCCCCTACATTAACCAAGACATTCTCTTTTATGTGACACATTTTAAGACCCAAATTATGGATCATTAAAAGGCAGGTCCTCCGAGAGCTCAGATGAGGCCCGGACCATTTCCCATTATGAGGCCCGGACCATTTCCCATTATGAGAACCCATCATTGTTGGGGAAGAACGGTAACAGGTGGAGGATCATGCATCTTGAAGGAAGTGAGGCCCCTCTATGACGAGAGTCCAAGACCAAATGGACCTACTTGTCCTCCCTGTCGTACAGCCTGGGAATAGGATCATCCCAGATTGTGATGTGGACAGTCGCAATAGGGTATGGAATTGGAACCATAACATTTGATATAACAAAACTGGTAATTTTACAACCGCCTCAATGCTGCAGAATTTATTATTTCAGAAGGAAATGGCCAAACTGGAAATTATAACCCAAGGTGAAGCGCGTTCAGTTGCTAGAGCAGGGGTGAGAAAGAAAATAATGAAAGAAGGTGACACTTAATAGTTCTGACCCCAGTCCCCCCCCCCCTTTTCCACCCAAAGTGTCAAAGAAATAAAAGGGCCAAAACGCTTGTCTGACGGGCCATCATCTTCTGATCAGATTGCCGCCTGTTGTAATGCTTGGTGTAGAGTTTCTTATCATCATTGCTACAACCAATTTTGTGTTTCTCAAAAACACTCTTCTAGGATACATGATTACGTCAAGGCATCCGATTCTAATTAGAGTTTCATTTGTGGCTGGCCGATTTTTTTAGGGGTTGGAGAAACTGTATAATAGTGGACCCTGGAACACCCGAGCCGAACCAGGAGAAATAAAGAAGGAAAAACTAGCGAGACAAAGAGAAAAGATGGGATGATGAGAACACAAAGATAATTTGTAAATGTTGGAGGTATTGACAGGCGGAGTTTGAGTTTAGGGAGCAGCGACGGTATCAAAGCCCAGGGGGTTCCCGGGGGTCCATATTTATACAAAGAAATAAAAGGACTACTGCTCCTACCTGGCATGTCGTAAGAGGCGGCTCATGTGTGGATGACCATGAGGTTGACAATTTCATCATGTAAGGAACATTACTGCAGAGGTCGTGTTAAGGTTAAAAAGGGAGGTGATACTTTGTATATGGGTTGGTCACAGTAAATTAAGGGTTACATCACTTGAAGACTTGATTAACGGTAAAATTGGGTGAACAAATATATGATAGAGGTCATAGGGTACAGATAGCGTCATGAGCGCGGTTCTGTATTGTTAGAACTGTAGATAGTTCGCACGACTAATTCGTGGAAGGGACTGAGCGGTGGTGAACTGCGAAGTCCCGTGACTGTTTAGGCGGGAGTTTTTGTGACCGCTTGCAGTCGGGTTCTGGCGTTGACAGAGTGAAGTCAACGAAGGTGTTTTTCTAAGTGTTGTCCCGACCAGTGTTCGGTGAATATGGTAGCGTGTTTTTCAATGTGTGTCTCGATGGAGACTTTTTGAACAGGCCTGTATCTGAATACTTTTCCTGCACATGTAGTCTTCCATGTGTTAGGTTATTTTGAAGGTATGTACTTTGATATTTATGGCTGCAGTGGATGCAGCTTATGAGAGTTTGCACTGTGCACGTTCTATGAGAAGTGCACCACTATTTATTGTGAGCTCTAAGAGATAGCGCTGATGATGATTATACTGCCGTGGAGCAGCTTTATGTGAAGATAGACGTTGGTGCATGTTCTATGAGGAGTGCACCAAAAGTGCTATAGAGAGTCCGAGATTTGAAGGACATTGCTTTGAAGGCCAGGATTGAAGGCCAGGATTTCGTACAGGCCGCATTTGAATTAACTGCAGTAAAATGTTTATGGAACTATCTATGATTAGGCCTTGGATATATATATATATATATATATATATATATATATAGCTGACGATGATTATTCAACTGCCGGGGAGCAGCCTTGGTGGAGAAGGGGAGGACGGAGTCCTTTGAAGAAAATCGTGATGGTCATCTTCAATGAGAAGTGCATCATTATGCTATAAGTTATGAGGCCATATTTATAACTGCGGTGAGCGCAGTTCTTTAGGAGTGTTGTGCGTGCATTTATATGAGGTGTGCACCACGATTTATAATGGAGCTCTGTGGGGTGTTTTGAGCTTATGATTTGACTTACCTATGATTTGTACTGTATGCGTAATTTCCGTCTGTGTCATCGTGACTGTGTGTGTAGCGTTAATAAAACTGTTCATTAACCATCACCAGTCGTTCTACGCTACATGGCTTCTATGTGTGTTACTGTGCTGTGACGAAAGAATGCACCAATACACACCCACTTTGAACATGCCAGGCATAGTGATAATAGGGACATATTTACAAATAGCCCTGAGGGGGCGTGGCCTAGATAAGGAGAACACATTTACGCCTTCATCATTTATCTACCACTGGTTTCAGTTATATAGAATTATCAGTGGTGGCCCAACATTCTAGTGGATCAGCAACTTTAGATGTATCAGTGGTATCACTTATCCACACAATATCATCACTCAACTCCCACTGTTATCAATGAACATAGCTTAATATACTTGGTACCCAATACAGAAGAAGTTAATGCACCAAGGAGACAAAAGTACATTTAACATACTTGTCGGCTATATACCTCAACATACAGGGTGGTTTAAGTAAAGTTGGAATTTAGAACCTATTTACGCCATTATCCCTGGATAACGAAAATAAGCATTAACATACTTGGTGGCCAAGACTGGTTTTATCTTCTGTTCCAGTCATTTTGGAATTTGAAACCCGCAAAATTCGCGTTGAAAGGATAAGATTACAAGGAGGCTGTGTTCAGGCATAATATTCAGAACGTAACGTTCACCTATTCATTTATTATGGCTCTGTGTGGGCGTATACATACATATAAAATAGACTTAGGAATATCAGCATACCTTTGAAGCGCAAGGCTCATGATTTCACGTGGTAAGATTGTTTCTACCAGACCTTGACCTGTATTTAGTGTGCCCTGTGTGTGGCATATGCACTATCAAGTTCTCTCAGCTGTGACAGTAGTTAGCCTTGTGTGGGCGGAGCTTCGATTTAGAACCAGGTCAGCTTTACCTGTGTTATGTCGTCTTCTATGCCTACGGACGAGTATTCATTTGACAATAGGAAAGAGTAGACTAGTGTCATGTTAGGAACAGATGATTATGACACATTATTCCAGCCTAAATGAGTCGGCTATAAAACATTTCAGTCCTTATGACACCTGCATTGCTTACATCCAGTTTTGGTGTCGCTCGTGACCTATAAACGGTGACACAGTGATGTGTCTAATGTATACATGCTTCCTATGACATATTTGCAGCAGTCAAGTTTCCTATTGCATGCTGTGTCAATTACCAGAGGTGACAGTTGACGAATCAAGTTTCGAGAGGTAACAGTTGACGAGAGACCAGTGCTGTTCCTGTAACTTTCCACAAGGGAGTGTGCTTATGGTGTGTTGTCTGATGCTCATCAGTGGTAACAGAGAAAGAACGGAACGGTTTTCTACTTACGAGATAAGTGATTTTTTGTGTGAAAACTGTGTCTCTGTATGATGTTGTCAAGCCTTCCAATATTATTATGTTTGCTATTGAGTATTTCATATTAATAGCGTATTGTTATGAAATTTAATGCATAATTGATTAATGGCTATGTAACTTAATCTTATTAGAATTATAAGTGATCTATAAATTTAGTACACTCAGTGATTGAATCACAATGGATTGTGATATGCATCCAGGCGATATGACGCCGGTGTTGAATTATTTATATGAACAAGGTAAATATGATAAATTACGAGGCCCAGCACTTGAGAAATACATTCTGGACAGTTTTTTGTTTAGTGTGATAGAAGCTTTGTCGGGTTTTGCTAACGACAACTTCTGGTCAGGTCCTCAATTGATCATGGCTAGAGATTTGGCGGAGGTGTTACATTACATACGTTCGTTTGTGTACAATTGTACTCAGGATAGACACAAATATATCCATAGGATTTTACATAATGTAATCTGCAACAACATGCAGGATGACAACAAAAAAGAATTAGAAGAGAAGGAGCGAAGGAAGAACAACAAGCAAATTGCCTTACAACAAAGAGAAAATTGTTTGCAGGATATTGCTGAAAGGAGGAAACTACAAGAAACAGTATCTAAACTCACAAGTGATTTGCATAAATCAAACTTGGAGCTTTCTAGTGTGAAAACAGCATTGGAATCTGCGTGCAGTAGAGTAAAAGACTTGGAAACACAGATTGCACATAATCAAGGCAAAATTAGTAATCTCAAGCAGGAGATTGAAAATAAGAGAGAAATGTATGAGAAGTTGAAGATTGATAGCAATGTAAGTGAGAAGAAGTATATAGATATGCTTCATGATGTGTTGGATGAGAACAATATTCTCAGTCACCAACTGAAAGAAAAGAATAATGTATCTTCCGAGAAGATTAATGAGTTGAAGCAACAAGCTGCTAAAGTTGATGGACTTCAGGCTCAGGTAGCCCTACTTCAGCCACAGATAGAAGAGGTGCAAAAGAAGAGATTAATAAAATTGGAACCACAGAGGAGAACAATTAAGGAAAAGGATGATAAGCAGAGGTTAGAAGAGTTAACGGTGCAGAGAAAGAAAATGGTTAAGATTGAGAAGTTACTTACAGAAGAAAGATGTAAAGTTATGACATGTAATAACTTAAATAAGAAACTAAACCAAGAGATTACTGAATTGAGTACAAGGGTCAATGGTTTAGTGGATGTTGTTTTAGGCATCAAAGATTTGTCTACTGTTAAGGTTGACAATAGTAGACAGAAGGTTGTTTATAAACAAGCAAAGAGCCCGCCCTATACACTCTTTGCGAATTCGAAAATGGAACATGATGGACTTAAATCTCGGCGTGGCAGATATAATTTCCCACGTACGGAAGACGCTACGTTGAAGATTAATGGCTATTGGCGTCAGACCAGCAAGGATACTTCATGTGTAATATCTAATTCTGGTAATAAATATAACAAATATCATGTTGGTAACCATAAGGATTTTATGAGTTCCACTGCTTGTCATACACAATATAGGCAGTGTGATACAGCAGATAAGCATGTTAACACAGAAAGGAATAACAACAGTTCTGGTAAAAGAGATAACCATAATGTTAGACAGTACCAGGGAAGCCCATTAAATGGTAGTTTTTCCAGACAGTCTAACAGATCTCAAAAGATTGATTCTGAAGAGTTGAGAAATTATGGTAAGAATAGTTACATTAAAGATTACAAACTTGGTAATAATTATTCTAGGAGTCAACAAGATTCATTTACTAGATACTTCTATCCTAGAAGATATGTTAAGCATAACAATGCTAACTGCAGTTCTAGGCAGAACAAATGGAATGATAAGGGGAATGGTAATAGAGTTAATGACACTCAAAATATTACTACACTTAACCAGGTTAACTGTGTGCAACAAAATCCCAAAGTCATTTGTAGTAAATAAAGTAACAGTAACTATTGATGTCCCAAGTACTACTACTGTTATGTTTTTTTGGATTACGAGAGAGAATCTCGTTGTTGTGTATGTCACTTTATTTCAGCCTACTACTGGCGTGATGACCGTCATTTTCGGTCAGGTTGACCCAAGCATCCTGAGTTGTATACTATGTGTGAACGAAGAGTTGGTGACATCATATGAAGACCAGAGGTTTTCATAACCACGGGTATAGGTAATTGTGCGTTTAACCTATCCGTTTTTCAGGATAATCTTACAGTTTATTAAAATGAAGATTTTCATTTGCATTTTTTCAAACAGTACCAGCTGTGCGATAAAGGTCAGCGTGCCTGTTTTTTCCTTTACCTGTGACAGAAATGTTTGTTACCCTACAACCGTGTGTGCAGTCAAGCGTAACCCAGCCAGTTTGTTGACCCTGTATTATTCGATGTCATCCCGTGCGGTACAGAATACTACACTGGAGTTGTGACCTATTTATTTTTTTTCCAGAAATTGATTCAAGATTGTTACAATGTTTCTTATACTTGATTTTTTTTTGGATAATGTATTATTGTATAGTAAATATGATTGTATTGTATAATGTTACATTGGATATTGTGTATGTCCATATTTATGCATTATTTGTACTCTATCTTGTTATTTACATAATTGTATTGTTGATAAACATTGTACGTATTATTATTGTAATGAATTGTAACATTTCATTTAGTATTGACGTGTCTTTGATTGTTAATTTTTTGTTGTTGATGAAATTATGGATTTTTGTATTTTCATACACTAGTCTGAAGACTATTTCATTTTCTCATATTGTATTTGACCATATGTGATTTGTTGTCAAGATTGGAGCTATAATAGCTGTTACATTAAAACATTGATATGATTTTGCAGGACTAATTGATAAAATGTTTTTACATAATGAGATTGTCAGCCCTAAGCACAAACTCATTGGTTATGACTATGCGTTAGTCGCTTTCAGAGAATTTTTTGGTTACTAAATTTATTTTTTATTTTTCGTATCTGATTCCATGTGTAGTTAATATATTACCTTATACAAAGGTTATATGAAGAAATTGTTTTGTTATTGAATGTTATTTTGGAACTAAATTATAATATGTAGAATTGTCAGAGATAGTAGATGCTATTATTTTTTGAAGAATTTGGTAGTTTGACTTAAACATTTTTTCATGAGAAATAATGTTATGTTTATATGTGCAAGTTGGTATAATGTTAATAATTTGGGTTTTTATAGGTGTTTATGTGTGTTTATTTAGAGATGTGAATATTTTTTTTTATGTCACACATTTTGTTAAAGCTCGTTTCACTTTTGATTTGTTAATTAGTGGTTGAAACTTGTAAAAATTTAAAATACTATTTTTATTTAACTTAATGTTAAGAAATTTTTTGTATTGTAATTTTCAAAATGTATTTGTTTTTCTTTGTGAAAGTATTGTATTTTTTATGTGTCCAGTGCTTAATATATTGATATGTCCACATTTAAAAAAAAAAAAAGAGAGAAAAAGATAAAAAAATTTTTTTTTCTTTTGAGATTGTGATATTTGTGTTTTTACAAATCACACTTTTTTGTGTGTGATGCCTGTGATATTTCATTTTAGTTACGAGTAAGTGTTGTAATTTGGTTAAATTATTTATTATGCATTATCTAGTTATATCCTTCGTTAGTGTTTAGTTTATATATATATATACTTTGTTTTTCTGTTCGATGATTTTCTGTCATGATTGTATTTGTTTACAATACAATGTTGGTTTAGATAGTTATTAGAAGGTATTACTACTTATTCTATACATTCATTTCTTGAATTTTCTTCTTTCTTTTCGGATGATTCTTCGTTTCACTTCATTTCTTTTGAAGCAGTTATACTTTCGTGATGCTTCTATGTTTCATCTTGGTGTCACTTAATTCTATTTGTATACGTTTACTTCTTATACTTCCTTCTTCAGGATTGTTATGTTAATTATATGGTTTGGTATGAGGTAGTTTTTATGTCGGTTTTATCTAGTTTGATGTAAGGAATTGATTTACTTGATTGTTGCTTTTAAGTATTATTGATCTTTGTTACTATATTGATTTCATTGCTGAGTTTTGATGTTGATCATGCTTCTTTTGCTTGATCTTATCTGTTACTTTCTATTTACTGTATACTACTTGCTCTACAGTGATCATAGTTAACTCTGTTTGAAACTGTTTATTTAATGTACTTAGCAAATTATTGTGCATAATTTGTTTTATTGTACACTTGCTTATATTTTTTGTCGATGTATTATTATAACCTTAACATAAGCTAATTTTTGTTTGAGTATTTTAGAGTTTAGCTGACCCCTCATTTTTCATTGATGTAGTTTTTGTTAAAAAAATGATAAATCATTTTTTTCTCCGGGGGTGGTGGTAAGATGTTAAGGTTAAAAAGGGAGGTGATACTTTGTATATGGGTTGGTCACAGTAAATTAAGGGTTACATCACTTGAAGACTTGATTAACGGTAAAATTGGGTGAACAAATATATGATAGAGGTCATAGGGTACAGATAGCGTCATGAGCGCGGTTCTGTATTGTTAGAACTGTAGATAGTTCGCACGACTAATTCGTGGAAGGGACTGAGCGGTGGTGAACTGCGAAGTCCCGTGACTGTTTAGGCGGGAGTTTTTGTGACCGCTTGCAGTCGGGTTCTGGCGTTGACAGAGTGAAGTCAACGAAGGTGTTTTTCTAAGTGTTGTCCCGACCAGTGTTCGGTGAATATGGTAGCGTGTTTTTCAATGTGTGTCTCGATGGAGACTTTTTGAACAGGCCTGTATCTGAATACTTTTCCTGCACATGTAGTCTTCCATGTGTTAGGTTATTTTGAAGGTATGTACTTTGATATTTATGGCTGCAGTGGATGCAGCTTATGAGAGTTTGCACTGTGCACGTTCTATGAGAAGTGCACCACTATTTATTGTGAGCTCTAAGAGATAGCGCTGATGATGATTATACTGCCGTGGAGCAGCTTTATGTGAAGATAGACGTTGGTGCATGTTCTATGAGGAGTGCACCAAAAGTGCTATAGAGAGTCCGAGATTTGAAGGACATTGCTTTGAAGGCCAGGATTGAAGGCCAGGATTTCGTACAGGCCGCATTTGAATTAACTGCAGTAAAATGTTTATGGAACTATCTATGATTAGGCCTTGGATATATATATATATATATATATATATATATATATATATAGCTGACGATGATTATTCAACTGCCGGGGAGCAGCCTTGGTGGAGAAGGGGAGGACGGAGTCCTTTGAAGAAAATCGTGATGGTCATCTTCAATGAGAAGTGCATCATTATGCTATAAGTTATGAGGCCATATTTATAACTGCGGTGAGCGCAGTTCTTTAGGAGTGTTGTACGTGCATTTATATGAGGTGTGCACCACGATTTATAATGGAGCTCTGTGGGGTGTTTTGAGCTTATGATTTGACTTACCTATGATTTGTACTGTATGCGTAATTTCCGTCTGTGTCATCGTGACTGTGTGTGTAGCGTTAATAAAACTGTTCATTAACCATCACCAGTCGTTCTACGCTACATGGCTTCTATGTGTGTTACTGTGCTGTGACGAAAGAATGCACCAATACACACCCACTTTGAACATGCCAGGCATAGTGATAATAGGGACATATTTACAAATAGCCCTGAGGGGGCGTGGCCTAGATAAGGAGAACACATTTACGCCTTCATCATTTATCTACCACTGGTTTCAGTTATATAGAATTATCAGTGGTGGCCCAACATTCTAGTGGATCAGCAACTTTAGATGTATCAGTGGTATCACTTATCCACACAATATCATCACTCAACTCCCACTGTTATCAATGAACATAGCTTAATATACTTGGTACCCAATACAGAAGAAGTTAATGCACCAAGGAGACAAAAGTACATTTAACATACTTGTCGGCGATATACCTCAACATACAGGGTGGTTTAAGTAAAGTTGGAATTTAGAACCTATTTACGCCATTATCCCTGGATAACGAAAATAAGCATTAACAGGTATGTTAAGGTTAAAAAGGGAGGTGATACTTTGTATATGGGTTGGTCACAGTAAATTAAGGGTTACATCACTTGAAGACTTGATTAACGGTAAAATTGGGTGAACAAATATATGATAGAGGTCATAGGGTACAGATAGCGTCATGAGCGCGGTTCTGTATTGTTAGAACTGTAGATAGTTCGCACGACTAATTCGTGGAAGGGACTGAGCGGTGGTGAACTGCGAAGTCCCGTGACTGTTTAGGCGGGAGTTTTTGTGACCGCTTGCAGTCGGGTTCTGGCGTTGACAGAGTGAAGTCAACGAAGGTGTTTTTCTAAGTGTTGTCCCGACCAGTGTTCGGTGAATATGGTAGCGTGTTTTTCAATGTGTGTCTCGATGGAGACTTTTTGAACAGGCCTGTATCTGAATACTTTTCCTGCACATGTAGTCTTCCATGTGTTAGGTTATTTTGAAGGTATGTACTTTGATATTTATGGCTGCAGTGGATGCAGCTTATGAGAGTTTGCACTGTGCACGTTCTATGAGAAGTGCACCACTATTTATTGTGAGCTCTAAGAGATAGCGCTGATGATGATTATACTGCCGTGGAGCAGCTTTATGTGAAGATAGACGTTGGTGCATGTTCTATGAGGAGTGCACCAAAAGTGCTATAGAGAGTCCGAGATTTGAAGGACATTGCTTTGAAGGCCAGGATTGAAGGCCAGGATTTCGTACAGGCCGCATTTGAATTAACTGCAGTAAAATGTTTATGGAACTATCTATGATTAGGCCTTGGATATATATATATATATATATATATATATATATAGCTGACGATGATTATTCAACTGCCGGGGAGCAGCCTTGGTGGAGAAGGGGAGGACGGAGTCCTTTGAAGAAAATCGTGATGGTCATCTTCAATGAGAAGTGCATCATTATGCTATAAGTTATGAGGCCATATTTATAACTGCGGTGAGCGCAGTTCTTTAGGAGTGTTGTACGTGCATTTATATGAGGTGTGCACCACGATTTATAATGGAGCTCTGTGGGGTGTTTTGAGCTTATGATTTGACTTACCTATGATTTGTACTGTATGCGTAATTTCCGTCTGTGTCATCGTGACTGTGTGTGTAGCGTTAATAAAACTGTTCATTAACCATCACCAGTCGTTCTACGCTACATGGCTTCTATGTGTGTTACTGTGCTGTGACGAAAGAATGCACCAATACACACCCACTTTGAACATGCCAGGCATAGTGATAATAGGGACATATTTACAAATAGCCCTGAGGGGGCGTGGCCTAGATAAGGAGAACACATTTACGCCTTCATCATTTATCTACCACTGGTTTCAGTTATATAGAATTATCAGTGGTGGCCCAACATTCTAGTGGATCAGCAACTTTAGATGTATCAGTGGTATCACTTATCCACACAATATCATCACTCAACTCCCACTGTTATCAATGAACATAGCTTAATATACTTGGTACCCAATACAGAAGAAGTTAATGCACCAAGGAGACAAAAGTACATTTAACATACTTGTCGGCGATATACCTCAACATACAGGGTGGTTTCAGTAAAGTTGGAATTTAGAACCTATTTACGCCATTATCCCTGGATAACGAAAATAAGCATTAACATTACTTGGTGGCCAAGACTGGTTTTATCTTCTGTTCCAGTCATTTTGGAATTTGAAACCCGCAAAATTCGCGTTGAAAGGATAAGATTACAAGGAGGCTGTGTTCAGGCATAATATTCAGAACGTAACGTTCACCTATTCATTTATTATGGCTCTGTGTGGGCGTATACATACATATAAAATAGACTTAGGAATATCAGCATACCTTTGAAGCGCAAGGCTCATGATTTCACGTGGTAAGATTGTTTCTACCAGACCTTGACCTGTATTTAGTGTGCCCTGTGTGTGGCATATGCACTATCAAGTTCTCTCAGCTGTGACAGTAGTTAGCCTTGTGTGGGCGGAGCTTCGATTTAGAACCAGGTCAGCTTTACCTGTGTTATGTCGTCTTCTATGCCTACGGACGAGTATTCATTTGACAATAGGAAAGAGTAGACTAGTGTCATGTTAGGAACAGATGATTATGACACATTATTCCAGCCTAAATGAGTCGGCTATAAAACATTTCAGTCCTTATGACACCTGCATTGCTTACATCCAGTTTTGGTGTCGCTCGTGACCTATAAACGGTGACACAGTGATGTGTCTAATGTATACATGCTTCCTATGACATATTTGCAGCAGTCAAGTTTCCTATTGCATGCTGTGTCAATTACCAGAGGTGACAGTTGACGAATCAAGTTTCGAGAGGTAACAGTTGACGAGAGACCAGTGCTGTTCCTGTAACTTTCCACAAGGGAGTGTGCTTATGGTGTGTTGTCTGATGCTCATCAGTGGTAACAGAGAAAGAACGGAACGGTTTTCTACTTACGAGATAAGTGATTTTTTGTGTGAAAACTGTGTCTCTGTATGATGTTGTCAAGCCTTCCAATATTATTATGTTTGCTATTGAGTATTTCATATTAATAGCGTATTGTTATGAAATTTAATGCATAATTGATTAATGGCTATGTAACTTAATCTTATTAGAATTATAAGTGATCTATAAATTTAGTACACTCAGTGATTGAATCACAATGGATTGTGATATGCATCCAGGCGATATGACGCCGGTGTTGAATTATTTATATGAACAAGGTAAATATGATAAATTACGAGGCCCAGCACTTGAGAAATACATTCTGGACAGTTTTTTGTTTAGTGTGATAGAAGCTTTGTCGGGTTTTGCTAACGACAACTTCTGGTCAGGTCCTCAATTGATCATGGCTAGAGATTTGGCGGAGGTGTTACATTACATACGTTCGTTTGTGTACAATTGTACTCAGGATAGACACAAATATATCCATAGGATTTTACATAATGTAATCTGCAACAACATGCAGGATGACAACAAAAAAGAATTAGAAGAGAAGGAGCGAAGGAAGAACAACAAGCAAATTGCCTTACAACACAGAGAAAATTGTTTGCAGGATATTGCTGAAAGGAGGAAACTACAAGAAACAGTATCTAAACTCACAAGTGATTTGCATAAATCAAACTTGGAGCTTTCTAGTGTGAAAACAGCATTGGAATCTGCGTGCAGTAGAGTAAAAGACTTGGAAACACAGATTGCACATAATCAAGGCAAAATTAGTAATCTCAAGCAGGAGATTGAAAATAAGAGAGAAATGTATGAGAAGTTGAAGATTGATAGCAATGTAAGTGAGAAGAAGTATATAGATATGCTTCATGATGTGTTGGATGAGAACAATATTCTCAGTCACCAACTGAAAGAAAAGAATAATGTATCTTCCGAGAAGATTAATGAGTTGAAGCAACAAGCTGCTAAAGTTGATGGACTTCAGGCTCAGGTAGCCCTACTTCAGCCACAGATAGAAGAGGTGCAAAAGAAGAGATTAATAAAATTGGAACCACAGAGGAGAACAATTAAGGAAAAGGATGATAAGCAGAGGTTAGAAGAGTTAACGGTGCAGAGAAAGAAAATGGTTAAGATTGAGAAGTTACTTACAGAAGAAAGATGTAAAGTTATGACATGTAATAACTTAAATAAGAAACTAAACCAAGAGATTACTGAATTGAGTACAAGGGTCAATGGTTTAGTGGATGTTGTTTTAGGCATCAAAGATTTGTCTACTGTTAAGGTTGACAATAGTAGACAGAAGGTTGTTTATAAACAAGCAAAGAGCCCGCCCTATACACTCTTTGCGAATTCGAAAATGGAACATGATGGACTTAAATCTCGGCGTGGCAGATATAATTTCCCACGTACGAAAGACGCTACGTTGAAGATTAATGGCTATTGGCGTCAGACCAGCAAGGATACTTCATGTGTAATATCTAATTCTGGTAATAAATATAACAAATATCATGTTGGTAACCATAAGGATTTTATGAGTTCCACTGCTTGTCATACACAATATAGGCAGTGTGATACAGCAGATAAGCATGTTAACACAGAAAGGAATAACAACAGTTCTGGTAAAAGAGATAACCATAATGTTAGACAGTACCAGGGAAGCCCATTAAATGGTAGTTTTTCCAGACAGTCTAACAGATCTCAAAAGATTGATTCTGAAGAGTTGAGAAATTATGGTAAGAATAGTTACATTAAAGATTACAAACTTGGTAATAATTATTCTAGGAGTCAACAAGATTCATTTACTAGATACTTCTATCCTAGAAGATATGTTAAGCATAACAATGCTAACTGCAGTTCTAGGCAGAACAAATGGAATGATAAGGGGAATGGTAATAGAGTTAATGACACTCAAAATATTACTACACTTAACCAGGTTAACTGTGTGCAACAAAATCCCAAAGTCATTTGTAGTAAATAAAGTAACAGTAACTATTGATGTCCCAAGTACTACTACTGTTATGTTTTTTTTGGATTACGAGAGAGAATCTCGTTGTTGTGTATGTCACTTTATTTCAGCCTACTACTGGCGTGATGACCGTCATTTTCGGTCAGGTTGACCCAAGCATCCTGAGTTGTATACTATGTGTGAACGAAGAGTTGGTGACATCATATGAAGACCAGAGGTTTTCATAACCACGGGTATAGGTAATTGTGCGTTTAACCTATCCGTTTTTCAGGATAATCTTACAGTTTATTAAAATGAAGATTTTCATTTGCATTTTTTCAAACAGTACCAGCTGTGCGATAAAGGTCAGCGTGCCTGTTTTTTCCTTTACCTGTGACAGAAATGTTTGTTACCCTACAACCGTGTGTGCAGTCAAGCGTAACCCAGCCAGTTTGTTGACCCTGTATTATTCGATGTCATCCCGTGCGGTACAGAATACTACACTGGAGTTGTGACCTATTTATTTTTTTTCCAGAAATTGATTCAAGATTGTTACAATGTTTCTTATACTTGATTTTTTTTTGGATAATGTATTATTGTATAGTAAAATATGATTGTATTGTATAATGTTACATTGGATATTGTGTATGTCCATATTTATGCATTATTTGTACTCTATCTTGTTATTTACATAATTGTATTGTTGATAAACATTGTACGTATTATTATTGTAATGAATTGTAACATTTCATTTAGTATTGACGTGTCTTTGATTGTTAATTTTTTGTTGTTGATGAAATTATGGATTTTTGTATTTTCATACACTAGTCTGAAGACTATTTCATTTTCTCATATTGTATTTGACCATATGTGATTTGTTGTCAAGATTGGAGCTATAATAGCTGTTACATTAAAACATTGATATGATTTTGCAGGACTAATTGATAAAATGTTTTTACATAATGAGATTGTCAGCCCTAAGCACAAACTCATTGGTTATGACTATGCGTTAGTCGCTTTCAGAGAATTTTTTGGTTACTAAATTTATTTTTTCTTTTTCGTATCTGATTCCATGTGTAGTTAATATATTACCTTATACAAAGGTTATATGAAGAAATTGTTTTGTTATTGAATGTTATTTTGGAACTAAATTATAATATGTAGAATTGTCAGAGATAGTAGATGCTATTATTTTTTGAAGAATTTGGTAGTTTGACTTAAACATTTTTTTCATGAGAAATAATGTTATGTTTATATGTGCAAGTTGGTATAATGTTAATAATTTGGGTTTTTATAGGTGTTTATGTGTGTTTATTTAGAGATGTGAATATTTTTTTTTATGTCACACATTTTGTTAAAGCTCGTTTCACTTTTGATTTGTTAATTAGTGGTTGAAACTTGTAAAAATTTAAAATACTATTTTTATTTAACTTAATGTTAAGAAATTTTTTGTATTGTAATTTTCAAAATGTATTTGTTTTTCTTTGTGAAAGTATTGTATTTTTTATGTGTCCAGTGCTTAATATATTGATATGTCCACATTTAAAAAAAAAAAAAAGAGAGAAAAAGATAAAATTTTTTTTTTTCTTTTGAGATTGTGATATTTGTGTTTTTACAAATCACACTTTTTTGTGTGTGATGCCTGTGATATTTCATTTTAGTTACGAGTAAGTGTTGTAATTTGGTTAAATTATTTATTATGCATTATCTAGTTATATCCTTCGTTAGTGTTTAGTTTATATATATATATACTTTGTTTTTCTGTTCGATGATTTTCTGTCATGATTGTATTTGTTTACAATACAATGTTGGTTTAGATAGTTATTAGAAGGTATTACTACTTATTCTATACATTCATTTCTTGAATTTTCTTCTTTCTTTTCGGATGATTCTTCGTTTCACTTCATTTCTTTTGAAGCAGTTATACTTTCGTGATGCTTCTATGTTTCATCTTGGTGTCACTTAATTCTATTTGTATACGTTTACTTCTTATACTTCCTTCTTCAGGATTGTTATGTTAATTATATGGTTTGGTATGAGGTAGTTTTTATGTCGGTTTTATCTAGTTTGATGTAAGGAATTGATTTACTTGATTGTTGCTTTTAAGTATTATTGATCTTTGTTACTATATTGATTTCATTGCTGATTTTTGATGTTGATCATGCTTCTTTTGCTTGATCTTATCTGTTACTTTCTATTTATTGTATACTATTTGCTCTACAGTGATCATAGTTAACTTTGTTTGAAGCTGTTTATTTAATGTACTTAGCAAATTATTGTGCATAATTTGTTTTATTGTACACTTGCTTATATTTTTTGTCGATGTATTATTATAACCTTAACATAAGCTAATTTTTGTTTGAGTATTTTAGAGTTTAGCTGACCCCTCATTTTTCATTGATGTAGTTTTTGTTAAAAAAAATGATAAATCATTTTTTTCTCCGGGGGTGGTGGTAAGATGTTAAGGTTAAAAAGGGAGGTGATACTTTGTATATGGGTTGGTCACAGTAAATTAAGGGTTACATCACTTGAAGACTTGATTAACGGTAAAATTGGGTGAACAAATATATGATAGAGGTCATAGGGTACAGATAGCGTCATGAGCGCGGTTCTGTATTGTTAGAACTGTAGATAGTTCGCACGACTAATTCGTGGAAGGGACTGAGCGGTGGTGAACTGCGAAGTCCCGTGACTGTTTAGGCGGGAGTTTTTGTGACCGCTTGCAGTCGGGTTCTGGCGTTGACAGAGTGAAGTCAACGAAGGTGTTTTTCTAAGTGTTGTCCCGACCAGTGTTCGGTGAATATGGTAGCGTGTTTTTCAATGTGTGTCTCGATGGAGACTTTTTGAACAGGCCTGTATCTGAATACTTTTCCTGCACATGTAGTCTTCCATGTGTTAGGTTATTTTGAAGGTATGTACTTTGATATTTATGGCTGCAGTGGATGCAGCTTATGAGAGTTTGCACTGTGCACGTTCTATGAGAAGTGCACCACTATTTATTGTGAGCTCTAAGAGATAGCGCTGATGATGATTATACTGCCGTGGAGCAGCTTTATGTGAAGATAGACGTTGGTGCATGTTCTATGAGGAGTGCACCAAAAGTGCTATAGAGAGTCCGAGATTTGAAGGACATTGCTTTGAAGGCCAGGATTGAAGGCCAGGATTTCGTACAGGCCGCATTTGAATTAACTGCAGTAAGATGTTTATGGAACTATTAAGGCCAGGATTTTGTACAGGCCGCATTTGAATTAACTGCAGTAAAATGTTTATGGAACTATCTATGATTAGGCCTTGGATATATATATATATATATATATATATATATATATATATATATATATATAGCTGACGATGATTATTCAACTGCCGGGGAGCAGCCTTGGTGGAGAAGGGGAGGACGGAGTCCTTTGAAGAAAATCGTGATGGTCATCTTCAATGAGAAGTGCATCATTATGCTATAAGTTATGAGGCCATATTTATAACTGCGGTGAGCGCAGTTCTTTAGGAGTGTTGTACGTGCATTTATATGAGGTGTGCACCACGATTTATAATGGAGCTCTGTGGGGTGTTTTGAGCTTATGATTTGACTTACCTATGATTTGTACTGTATGCGTAATTTCCGTCTGTGTCATCGTGACTGTGTGTGTAGCGTTAATAAAACTGTTCATTAACCATCACCAGTCGTTCTACGCTACATGGCTTCTATGTGTGTTACTGTGCTGTGACGAAAGAATGCACCAATACACACCCACTTTGAACATGCCAGGCATAGTGATAATAGGGACATATTTACAAATAGCCCTGAGGGGGCGTGGCCTAGATAAGGAGAACACATTTACGCCTTCATCATTTATCTACCACTGGTTTCAGTTATATAGAATTATCAGTGGTGGCCCAACATTCTAGTGGATCAGCAACTTTAGATGTATCAGTGGTATCACTTATCCACACAATATCATCACTCAACTCCCACTGTTATCAATGAACATAGCTTAATATACTTGGTACCCAATACAGAAGAAGTTAATGCACCAAGGAGACAAAAGTACATTTAACATACTTGTCGGCGATATACCTCAACATACAGGGTGGTTTCAGTAAAGTTGGAATTTAGAACCTATTTACGCCATTATCCCTTAGTAACGATTCACTCCCGTAGCGATACATGGAGGCATGTCTGGAGTCATCCTTATATGACCACCAGCTATGCACAATGCTACAATATACGTACGTGGAAGTGAACCTATGCCTGTCAGGCTAATTACATCCTCATTGACTCTTGAGATCATCCACACACTTCCAAGGATCCCCCCTGTGGTGAAACGTGTTGAGAACCCAGCATTGCACACTAAGCTTGGAGAAGTCACTTGAGCCCCAGACATAATTCTTTGGCTTTAACTTGGTTGACTGCATGTAGAAGAATCTCACTATGGACCCAGTGATAGGCAGGGGAAGCTAAGAAGTAGCTCTGTGCAGGACGTGACAATTCTTTGGGAGAGCCCAGAACCAGAGTACAGTATTGTAGCTCTGCATAGTTGGAGAACCCCCTTGGATGGTGGGGAATGCACAGTATGCCACACACTTCTTACTCCTAGCTTGGAACCAGATGTGACAATCCTTTAAATGCAAATTTTGCGCCATTTTTGTTTAAAGCTTCTCACAAGTGGTTACTGGCTTACCGCTAGAGATGATAAATCTTGGAGATTTTCTTCTTTCCCAGGTTCTTTATTACTCAATCGCAGGTCACACCAATTCAGTTTTAGATGTAGAGGAAAACTTCAAACTTATACAATGGAGTAATGCGTATAGTTTCCAATCAACAATTTATTAAACAGTTTTAGATGTAGAGGAAAGCTTCAAACTTATACAATGGAGTAATGCGTGTAGTTTCCAATCAACAATTTATTAAACAGTTTTAGATGTAGAGGAAAGCTTCAAACTTATACAATAGAGTAATGCGTGTAGTTTCCAATCAACAATTTATTATACAGTTTTAGACGTAGAGGAAAACCTCAAACTTATTGATATGTGTCTATAATTGATGTTCTTATTGTAGGTGCAGGTTAATGGTCATCACATTGTTGAAATGCTATTTGTTGGTGTAAGGTGTTAGGATTGTCAACTCGCTAACCGACACAGGGTTGTACATACAGGTCACCTGGTCCATAAAGCAGTGAGGCCCTGGACAGGTGATGTTGACAATGAGTGAAAGTGTAAATGTCAATTGCGCTAATGTGTGGAATGTTCTGAAGTTGACATGTTGGTTAGAATACACTCATACACTCGTATGCAAGTCAATGATGTCCTGAACTGCTATTGACGTTTTCATATATTTATTGTGACACATACTCTGACATTACGGTTGACAGTCACTGGAGCAAGTTGACACACACATTGTTGTATACGTGAAGAAATACATAGCATCTGGATATAATGGAATGGTCGTAGGCAAGCACATAGTATTCTGATCTGTCTATAGTCTCATTCCTTAGCTGACTAATCGCGTCAGCCAATAAATATTACTTAATAATGGCTCCTTATCAGACCCTCTTCTGCTTAAGTCTTACAAGCCTTAAATCCAACACATGTTCATGATAACGATCTTAAACCACCAGTAGTGGGGTTTTATTTTTCTTATAGATAACAGATCTCTATCATCATCAGATAATAAGGTTGTCCCTGTTCTCGATAGATGATTTTTATTAAACTGGCAATGAGATCCAAGATGGCTTTACTTTTCAGTGAGCATCGCTCACCCAAGGTGAAAATATGAAACATAATTAAAGATGCTGTTCATACATAAATGTCCTGATTGGGCTCTGAATATTCTGCAATTAATAATGCTGGTCACATCAAATAACATAGGACTGCTAGGTAGCATATCATCTTCCTCTGTAGTCAATAATAATCTAGGCACGACGAAACGTCTGCCTATCTAGGCATTGCAGAAGGGTACATAAACTGGCTTCGTTACCTTGTTATGGAAATACACTGGCAAATAGCTCACACCATCTTTTGGCGTTAGGAACAAACACTGGGGAGGATTACCGACATAACAGTCATAAAGAGAAACTATCTCCTTTCCCCAAATAAACCACGGAAAGATCCTATCTTCGGACTTCCCTGGTACAGACCATCCATCGCAGAAAAAACATAACGGAAGTCTCTTTTCAAAACACAACCGGTCTGGGCATGCGTTAAAGATAACCTCTGAACTCTATATTCAAGAGGGACAACTATATATTACATTCATACGAAGAAAATACAGAGTATTCGCCCTTTGTCTAGAGTTCTAATCTCAGACTCAAAATATTATTACCAAATATTTTCAAACATAACAAGTATACAAACAAATAAATATCTTCCTATAAATATACATCTCTATCTTCATTGTCCCCAGTAATCTGTTGGTAACAGGCTGTCACATACTTTGAATTGAGTACATTCCACATGGGACAGCACGGTTACAGAAGTTAAAAGTTTCAACCAAGGTGAAGTGGTTTCCATTCGCATCGTAGGCGGGAAAAACAACAGGAGGCATATACTTGGGTGTCATGACCAGAGTGTAAAAAAGATAAAGAACCGACACACTTGTCCGAGGGGGACGCTTCTGATGATCAGACTACCTTCTGTTGTACCGCTGTGTAAAGAGTTGCCTATCATCGTAATCTAAACTGCATCATATAAAGACAAAGTATGTGCAGTAGCTAACAAAAACGATTAATTCTATATATACATAATTGTGTAATAGCAAACAAGAAGCGTAAGGACATACACTGTCTAGCAACAACATAAGGCCTGCAAACAGTAAAGATTCTAATAATCAGTACTTTATTTAAGTTAAGTTTGGGTGGCACCCTAAGAAACTTATTGTCATCCCCTAGAAATATGACACTTACTGTGCCCCCCTACAAATATGGCATGGCTCAGGTTGATAACCACTGATACACACAATAGTTAACCATACAGCCAATCAGAAATGAGAACAGAAATTCCGTTGTTTTATTTCTATTTTTAGTTTCCGCTGCACACTTGTGTTGTTTTAGGTCCTTGCACAAACGCTAATAATGAATGAAAATGGGGAATTATTCTCAAACTTATGTGCTTCAAATCAACTGGCTATAGGAGGAAGCATGTTTCCACATAAGAGAATACACAAGGCAACATGGATATCACCAGACCATAGAACAGAAAATCAGATTGATCATATATGCATAAACAAGAAGTTTAGATCATCATTGCAAGATGTAAAGGTATATAGAGGAGCAGATGTGGAATCAGATCACCACCTTCTGATTACCAAAGTAAAAATGAAACTCAAGAGACATCCAACAATGCAAAATTATAGATCAACAATTTAATGTAGGACATCTAAGAAATCAAGAAACAAGAGACAAATTTGCGATCACAATATCCAACAAATTCCAAGTGCTCCAACAGCTGCAATATGCAGAGAATACAGAAGACTATTGGCAGCAAATCAAAAGTGCATGGAATGAGACATGTGAAGAAATACTGGGGAAAAGGGAACGACAACAAAAAGAATGGATAACAGCAGAAACCACCAATAAGATAAAAAACAAAAACAAAAACATATTTAAACGCAAGCAAAACCAGAAGTTCCAAAGCCAAGGCTCAAGAAGTGTACACAGAAGCAAACAAAGAAGTAAAAAGAAGTGTCAAAAGAGACAACAGGAAGTATATTGAGGAGTTGGCAAGAGAGGCAGAAGGTGCTGCAGCTAAAGGAATAGGAGAGAACTGTATAACAGCACAAAGAAGCTAACAGAGAAATACAAGCAAACAAGTTGCTTCATAAAAGACAAGAATGGAAAACTGCTCAGCAATATACAAGAGCAAATGAAGAGGTGGACAGAATAATTTGAGGACCTTCTCAATAGGCCAGCTCCACAAAACCCCTCGGACATCCAGAAAGCAGAAAAAAAGCTACAAATTAACGGTGAAAGACCAACGAAGGAAGAAATAAAGAAAGCCATAAAGCTTCGAAGAGATGGAAAAGCGTATGGACCTGATGACATTCCAGCAGAGGCCATCAAAGCAGATATCGACACGGCTACAGAGATGTTATTTAAATTACTTGGTAAAGTCTGGGAAAAGGAAGAGATACCAGCAGAATGGAAGGAAGGATATCTGGTTAAGTTGCCTAAGAAGGGAAATTTACAAGAGTGCACAAATTATAGAGGAATAATGTTACTTTCAGTGCCAGGAAAAGTATTAAACCGGATTATCCTTGAAAGATTAAAACAGTCCATAGACAAGAAACTGAGAGATGAACAAGCAGGTTTTCGACAAAACAGATCATGTACAGCCCAGAAAGCCACTTTGAGAATAATAGTTGAACAAAGTCTGGAATGGAATTCATCACTTTACATCGGATTTGTAGACTACGAAAAGGCATTTGACAGTGTAGACAGAGAATCACTTTGGAAATTGATGAGGCATTATGGAGTTGCCCTGAAGATCATTAGTTTAATAAAGAAAACCTTTGAAGACATGACATGCAGAGTTCTTCATGAAGGACAGCTTACAGAACCGTTTGGGATAAGAACAGGAGTGCGACAGGGATCCTCTTGTCTCCATTTCTTTTCTTACTAGCAACAGACTGGGTAACGAGAACATCGAAAACACACAACAGAAATGGAATCCAGTGGACTCTGACTAAGCAGTTGGATGATCTGGATTTTGCTGATGACTCAGCTCTTCTGTCCCATAACCGTAATCAGATGCAGGACAAATTGAAAACACTCGATGAATGGTCACAGCCATTGGGTCTGAAAATACACTGGGAAAAGACAAAGATAATGAGAAGCCTACCATTTTACTCCAGCAACAGTGAGGAGTGGGCCACTTGAATTCCTTACTTCATCGTCACAGGCCAGATAAGTTGAAAACCTGGCCTGCTGTGGATTCATCAAATTTTTCCACATTAAAATAAATAAACAAAATCCTGGTGTATAAAAACTATACCTCAGTTCCATATTTTAAAGACAATGACTATTGTAAACAGATATCGGGTATGATGACACCACCCGACTAGACATCCAGTGCTAGTTTTCCAAAGACACTGTAATTAGTGTTAATATTAACCAATGTAACGATATATCTATGTACAAAATTTTCATTTTGATTATTCAATATATATATGCACTTTTATTGATAACTACATATTGTTTCATACGTCCTGACCAGAAGAAAATTGGGTTCAGGACTAAATAAATTCTCAAAAAAATTGTAAAATTTAAATTCTAAAGCCAGTGTTAATTGATTTGATCATAGAGCTTATTATTATCAGAATTAGTGTTTACAGGTGTGTGTGTCTGTGTATTTAATTACCTACACATCACATTTCATTACCCTAGACATTAAACGTAGCTAACATACATAATAGCAGAATAAGTCTGTTTGACGTCATAAGTGGTAGCAGAAAGGCATTCTGTAACTCACATAAACTGTTATCTTCAGGAGCCTTCACAGCTGACCTCATCCAGTACACTAGGTAACATAGCAACCACGCAATAACATCAAAAACCACTACAAATATTGGGGCCTCGTCCGGGATTTAGGTTTATCAAAGATATTAGGGTCTCCTGGTCCGTGAATTAAACTATTGGGGGCATAAGTTGTATACATTTAACAGTGTCCCTAAAATTAAAAGTGGAGAGTAAAAGTTAATGAATCTTCACAGCCAGTGGTAATTAATTAATTAGTATATTACCTTAGTAATTAGATTTTGTAATTTACCTTAGTCATTGTTAAATTGTGTGATATAGTATGGCAGATCTAGCCAAATTCAGATCGGCTGCGGTGCTGACAGCTAAGGAAATGAACATGGATGGTCAGGTTTTAATTCAATATGTGACGTCAGAATGTAACAAGTATATTGAAAGGGAAGATAGAAGGTTAGCTGAAGAGAAGAGGTTACAAATTGAGGCTGACAAAGAACTTAAGAGGCTGCAGATTGAGGCTGACAAAGAGGCTAAGGCATTGGAGACAGATAGGGAGATTTAAAGGCTCCAATTAGAAGAAAAAAAGGCTGAAAGGGAGGCAGATGAAAAGAGATTGACTGCCGAAAGGGAAGCAGAAGATAGGAGATTGCAAAGGGAGCACGAGTTACGATTAAGGGAGTTTGAAATTCAAGGCCATGCTCCTGAAAATGGTGCCAGCCCCTTTTCCTCCGATGCCACGCCTAGTCAGGGAGCCTCAACCTCAGCTATGGGGTTTCATTTAGACCATTTTATTGAGAAAGACGATGACATAGAGGGGTACCTAAGTAGATTTGAACTATTGGCTACTACGTATGGGTTTGAGAGAGAGAGAGAGAGAGAGGTGGAGTCATTAGTTATCCCAGGGGCTTAGAGGTACTTTTTATGAAGTTTTTGCTAAAATGAATAGAGACGACCAAGACAATTATGACATGCTAAAGCAGGCTCTGTTATTGAGATATGAAAAGAATTGTGAATTTTATCGTAAGAAGTTTAGAAATGCCAAACTTTTGTCTGGGGAGACATACCACCAATTCTCTGCCAGACTGGAAACCTATTTGGAGAAATGGACTGCTCTGGGGAAGACCCAAGTTCTCAAAGAAATGATCATGATAGAGCAGTTAAAAGAGTCCATGGCTCCAGACCTGAGACAATTTCTCATGGAACAAGGTGCAGAGAGGTTGGGGGAGGTTTTGAATGCCGCTGAGAGGTATCAGGCAGCCCAGGCAGAGGTAGTTGTCTCTAAAAAGAAACATATAGAAACTTTTAAAGCCCCACAGCACTTTAATAAATTTGATACCAGAGAACAAGGTAATAAAGGTAAGACACATTTTGATAGGCCACGAAATGATTATCGTGATAGAAACTTACAGTTCAATGACCAAAAATATAATGAAAGAAAACCTTTTAACCAAGGAAAGAGGTGGTGCAAATGGTGTAAGAAGGACAACCATAACACCGAATTTTGTAAAAGGAAACCTTCAAACATTGCTGCAATGAAATCGGGGAACCAGAGATTAAAGGTTAATCCTAATGGACAGCAGGAACCTTATCACCCCCCCCCCAGTTTGTGAGGATGTTATTTGTAATGGGGTCACCATAAGGTGCCTATATAATACATGTTTGAATTATGATTCAGTTGTGAAGGCTAGCCTAGTGGACCCAAGTCAGTATACCACCGAAACAGTGGAAATACAAGGGGCGACTAAGGACATACCACTCATGACACTTCCCATCGCAAGGGTAACGGTGAAAACTCGCTATGTCGAAGGAGAAATCAGAGCAGCAATGATAGATGAACCAATCTACCCTCTGATATTGGGGTGTAGATACGTCTTCTTGGGGAATCCCGAGAGACCTGTGATCATGGCGACAGTGCAGACCAGGTCACAGTCAAAGGAGGATGAAGGTGAACCTATAAATGCTCATCCAGAAGAGATGAGGAAGGCGCAGGCTGAGGATAGGACACCCAAGCCATGTTTTAAAAAATTGCCCAAATGCCACACACCTCCAAGCAAGGGAGAGTATTATATGAAGGATAAATTGCTATACAGGAAGGCCGGAACTAGATCCACTGGTCACGGACAGTTGGTTCTTCCCAAGGCATATAGGGCAAAATTAATAAGGAGCTTACATGTTGGAAAAGATGGCGACCATGAGAAAATAGGTACCATCTGCCAAAAGGTGGCTCGAAAATACTATTGGCCCGACGTAAATGTCGATATTGAGAACTTTGTAGAAGCATGTGGCGTATTTCATGAGGGAACACCCACAAAGGGAAAAAATGTGCATTACCTAGAAACGCCACGGGGCAAACTTAAGCCTGGAAGGAAAAATACTTATAATAAAGTAGACAAAGTGGAATGGGAGCCCCCTTTTCACACCCAGTCTTCACTTGAATGTATTAACATGGTCACTATGCGACGAGTACAAAGAGTAATTTTACCCCAGAATAAGCTGACAATCCCTCGGTCAGAATTGTATAAACTGGAGGAAACTAAAAGAGAGCGAAGATCTCTCATAAGTAATCTAAAGTGGGAAGACAAACCCAAGAAAAAAATTGGTTGTGGTCGATTTGTGAGTGATGATTCTAGAAAGAAAAGTCCTCAATACAATGCTTCTAATGGAAAGGACCCGACGGGTGCCATGAAAAATAAGTGTGAAAATTTAAAATTCCATATGTAAAATTATTAAGGACCTGGACAGATGAGAAAGCAGAAGAGACTGTTACCTCATCATATCAATATGTGAACGAGCTGACCACTCGTCTGCAAGCTGGATAGAAACTGGCAAATGATAATTTGAGACAAGCCAGGAAGAAAGATGCAGCGTATTTTAATAGGAAAGCAAAGGACAGAGAATTAGCTGTGGGAGAGAAAGTGCTTCTTCTACTACCCGGCAGCCAGAATAAGTTGCAAATTGGATGGCAAGGTCCATATACGGTTCTAGAACAAACTATAAAATTGACAAAAAGGGCAAGGAGAAAGTATATCATGTGAACCTTTTAAAGAAGTATCTGGACAGACCAATCCAGGAAGGCACCCCCTTACTGACCTTGGCTATCGCAACTGAAATGAAAAAGGAACCACTCACCTCATATGAATACCCATTACACCCCTGTGAGACAGCCGCACAGGTAAAAGTCAGTAAGCACCTGACTAAAAATCAGAGGGAGAGAGTTCAACAAGTTCTGGAGGAACATACGGATGTGTTAACAAATAAACCGGGGCATACAAATTTGCTACAGTATGACATGAAGCTGGTAGACTCAACACCAATCTGTATGAGAGCCTATTCTGTTCCGTTCGCTAAGGAGAAGGCATTGAAAGAGGAGATAGATTATTTGATGAAAGAAGGGATTATTTCTCACAGTGAATCTTCTTTTAGCTCCAGTGTAGTTTTGTTGAGGAAACCGTCTGGGGAACATAGACTGTGCATAGATTACAGGAAACTGAATGCTGTCACAGAAGGTCAAGTGGATCCATTACCGGACACAAAACAGTTATTTGCCAGACTGAACAAGGCAAAATACTTTTCAAAGGTGGATCTTAGCAAAGGCTATTACCAGATTCCATTGAAGCCTGAAGTTAGACCTTATTTAGCTTTTAGCACCTCGGAAGGACATTATGAATTCAACATGCTACCATTCGGATTGAAAAATGCTCCGAGTGTATTTTCTAGGATGATGCGCAAATTGTTGGATTCCTTGAATAATCCATGTATCACAAATTTTATGGATGATATTCTCATCGCCACAGAAACATTTGAAGAACACATTAACTCTCTGAATATGTTATTTGATAGGCTCAGAGAAGCGAACTTAACTGCTAGACCAACAAAATGTTGTATTCGATGCAAAGAGTTGGAATTCTTGGGACATACTGTATATCAGGGTAACATGACCCCTGACCCCAAGAACTTGGAAAAACTGCAGAGAGCACCTAGACCGCAAACAAAAAAAGACGTGCGATCATTCGTGTCGTTATGTGGGTTTTACCAAAAATATATCAAAAATGTTAACTCTATATGTGCTCCTCTGACTGATCTGACTCGCAAGGGAAATCCAGATAAAATTGTTTGGTCAGCGCAATGTGAATTGGCATTCCAAGAGTTAATGGAAAAACTCACTAGCAAGCCTATTCTCAAATTGCCTGATTTGACTCAGGACTTTGTGGTGAGAACAGACGCAAGCAATGTAGGCCTGGGGGCTACTTTGTTGCAAAGGTCCTCTTCACCCAATGGGGAACTGAACCCAGTCGCTTATGCAAGCCGCAAGTTGAACAAAGCGGAACAAGGATATTCCACCAGCGAAAAAAGAATGTGTAGCGTTAATCTGGGCAATAAAATAGTTCCAAATCTATCTGTATGGTAGGACTTTTGTGGTCCAGACAGATCACCAGCCTCTCGTGTTCTTATCTCAGGCCAAGCATGAAAATGCAAGATTGTTAAGATGGTCTTTATTGTTGCAACCATATCAGTTTAATATTGAATATATCCCGGGATCACAGAATGTCGGTGCAGATTTCCTCAGTAAGCACCCCTGTGATCAAATTTAGAGTAGTTGGCAGGCGTGAGGAGTTAATTTTATCTATGTGTATCACTGGTTTTGGAACTTGCTTTAGTGCATGTTCTCAGGTGGGGAGATGTGTGGTGAAATTACAGTGATGCAACGTTAAAATTCCTCCAATTATAAAGATAATAGGTAAAATAACATGTAGGGATAAAAATATAGGTAAGATACACTGATACATTCTCGCCCACGCCAGCGTTTTCTAGCGCCATTGAAAACTAACTAGTTATAACATGCAGACTAACGGCCTATCCTTTTAGACGGGGTAGAAACGGAGATAAAAGGAAAAAAATGAGGCGGTCTGAACACGTTTAAATCTAAAGGCTAGAAGACGCAATTTGTAGTTTTTAAAGAAAAAATTACGCCACTAGTTGACACAATGTAAGGAATTGGACGAAAAACGACCTTAGCTCTTGTCAGAAACAGACGTATCTTGGACGTTCTACGGTAAATAGTCGTTTTAGTTTGAATATAGCGGCAAACGCCGTGAACGAAGGTACAAAAAAAAATTTCAAAACTAACCTTGAAAAAAGTATGTTTTCTTAATAATAAGTTTAGGAGAATAAAAACTAGCTAGTTTGATAGCCCGTCTTTACCTGAGAAATAATATACTTTTAATTACACAGACGGACAGATAACACGGAAGATATTGACGAAAGACTGTATTGTTCAATACAGACTAGCCAACAGTTATTTGTGCATACTTCTCACAAAAATCACTTTTGACGCGTCCTTGAGCCTAACGCAGAAAAACAAACTGCATGTGGACAAGGGGCAAAAAAGGAGGGTAGAAGCTAAAAATAACTTAGCATAGAAATCGTATAAGTAAGTGGGGAAAAATTGTATAGTTTTTTTTTGTAGTTTCGTCTAAAACCAAGTGTAATTTTGGGAAAAACCAAGTTCGGACGGACAGACCGACATAAATATATTACACACTAGACAGAAACTGGACCTAAATTGGACATTGTAGTTTAAATATTTGAACGGTAGAGGGGAAGTCCGCTGATTGGACGGAAGCGTTCATATTATAGAAAAAAAGTAGAGGCAAGTGCCATTTTGTTGAAGACTGTCCATATACACAGATCGTTAATGTAGAAGTGTGACGTCCATGAATATTATATATTACCAGTGGGACGCCATAGTCTAGCCAGCAGCTCAGCTGAGTTTTGCTAGTACAACGTAACTGTGTTTTCAAATTTGAATTGTGGTAAGGGAAAAAGTATTTACCTTTTTTATTTAATATTTTTGAGTGATTGATACTGCCATGTCATGAAAAATGATTACGACAAGTGAGTGCTTATTCTAGGTCCCCAGCGACAGTCCAGGGCCTAGAGGCAAACAAATAATATGGGAAAACATATCCAAGATTATAGAAGACAGATCTATATTTGAGATCAGTGGGAACATATCACCCACCTTATTGGATGGAAAAGGAGACTAATGAACATATTTCGGATGCAATGCAGTCATGGGAAACTAGTGCTATTTGATACCGCCTGGGTGAGATGTGCTGAGTCGGTCAGAGAGATCTGACCCGGTCTTTGTAATTTTTTTGCTTTGTTGTGTGTAAAATGGTGAAGTAGGCAGTGTGTTGACACATGGCAAAAATTTTGGTTTCAGAGTTTCTGGTCTGGCACTGCGCTAGTGCCAGATGCTTTGAAGAGGTCCAAGAGTGGATGACTAAGAAGCCTACCATTTTACTCCAGCAACTGTGAGGAGTGGGCCACTTGAATTCTTTACTGCATCGTCACAGGCCAGATAAGTTGAAAACCTGGCCTGCTGTGGATTCATCAAATTTTTCCACATTAAAATAAATAAACAAAATCCTGGTGTATAAAAACTATACCTCAGTTCCATATTTCAAAGACAATGACTATTGTAAACAGAGATCGGGTATGATGACACCACCCGACTAGACATCCAGTGCTAGTTTTCCAAAGACACTGTAGTTAGTGTTAATATTAACCAATGTAACGATATATCTATGTACAAAATTTTCATTTTGATTATTCAATATATATATGCACTTTTATTGATAAATACATATTGTTTCATACGTCCTGACCAGAAGAAAATTTGGTTCAGGACTAAATAAATTAAAAAAAAAATTGTAAAATTTAAATTCTAAAGCCAGTGTTAGTTGATTTGATCATAGAGCTTATTATTATTAGAATTAGTGTTTACATGTGTGTGTCTGTGTATTTAATTACCTACACATCACATTTCATTACCCTAGACATTAAACGTAGCTAACATACATAATAGCAGAATAAGTCTGTTTGAGGTCATAAGTGGTAGCAGAAAGGCATTCTGTAACTCACATAAACTGTTATCTTCAGGAGCCTTCACAGCTGACCTCATCCAGTACACTAGGTAACATAGCAACCACGCAATAACATCAAAAACCACTACAAATATTGGGGGCTCGTCCGGGATTTAGGTTTATCAAAGATATTAGGGTCTCCTGGTCCGGGAATTAAACTATTGGGGGCATAAGTTGTATAAATTTAACAGTGTCCCTAAAATTAAAAGTGGAAAGTAAAAGTTGATGAATCTTCACAGCCAGTGGTAATTAATTAATTAGTATATTACCTTAGTAATTAGATTTTGTAATTTACCTTAGTCATTGTTAAATTGTGTGATATAGTATGGCAGATCTAGCCAAATTCAGATCGGCTGCTGTGCTGACGGCTAAGGAAATGAACATGGATGGTCAGGTTTTAATTCAATATGTAACGTCAGAATGTGACAAGTATATTGAAAGGGAAGATAGGAGGTTAGCTGAAGAGAAGAGGTTACAAATTGAGGCTGACAAAGAACTTAAGAGGCTGCAGATTGAGGCTGACAAAGAGGCTAAGGCATTGGAGGCAGATAGGGAGATTTAAAGGCTCCAATTAGAAGAAAAAAGGCTGAAAGAAAGGCAGATGAAAAGAGATTGACTGCCGAAAGAGAAGCAGAAGATAGGAGATTGCAAAGGGAGCACGAGTTACGACTAAGGGAGTTGGAAATTCAAGGCCATGCTCCTGAAAATGGTGCCAGCCCCTTTTCCTCCGATGCCACGCCTAGTCAGGGAGCCTCAACCTCAGCTATGGGGTTTCATTTAGACCATTTTGTTGAGAAAGACGATGACATAGAGGGGTACCTAAGTAGATTTGAACTATTGGCTACTACGTATGGGTTGGAGAGAGAGAGGTGGAGTCTTATGAAGTTTTTGCTAAAATGAATAGAGACGACCAAGACAATTATGACATGCTAAAGCAGGCTCTGTTATTGAGATATGAAAAGAATGGTGAATTTTATCGTAAGAAGTTTAGAAATGCCAAACTTTTGTCTGGGGAGACATACCACCAATTCTCTGCCAGACTGGAAACCTATTTGGAGAAATGGACTGCTCTGGGGAAGACCCAAGATCTCAAAGAAATGATCATGATAGAGCAATTAAGAGAGTCCATGGCTCCAGACCTGAGAAAATTTCTCATGGAACAAGGTGCAGAGAGGTTGGGGGAGGTTTTGAATGTCGCTGAGAGGTATCAGGCAGCCCAGGCAGAGGTAGTTGGCTCTAAAAAGAAACATATAGAAAATTTTAAAGCCCCACAGCACTTTAATAAATTTGATACCAGAGAACAAGGTAATAAAGGTAGGACAAACTTTGATAGGCCACGAAATGATTATCGTGATAGAAACTCACAGTTCAATGACCAAAAATATAATGAAAGAAAACCTTTAACCAAGGAAAGAGGTGGTGCAAATGGTGTAAGAAGGACAACCATAACACCGAATTTTGTAAAAGGAAACCTTCAAACATTGCTGCAATGAAATCGGGGAACCAGAGATTAAAGGTTAATCCTAATGGACAGCAGGAACCTTATCACCCCCCAGTTTGTGAGGATGTTATTTGTAATGGGGTCACCATAAGGTGCCTATATGATACAGGTTTGGATTATGATTCAGTTGTGAAGGCTAGCCTAGTGGACCCAAGTCAGTATACCACCGAAACAGTGGAAATACAAGGGGCGACTAAGGACATACCACTCATGACACTTCCCATCGCAAGGATAACGGTGAAAACTCGCTATGTGGAAGGAGAAATCAGAGCAGCAGTGATAGATGAACCAATCTACCCTCTGATATTGGGGTGTAGATACGTCTTCTTGGGGAATCCCGAGAGACCTGTGATCATGGCGACAGTGCAGACCAGGTCACAGTCAAAGGAGGAAGAAGGTGAACCTATAAATGCTCATCCAGAAGAGATGAGGAAGGCGCAGGCTGAGGATAGGACACTCAAGCCATGTTTTAAAAAATTGCCCAAATGCCACACACCTCCAAGCAAGGGAGAGTATTATATGAAGGACAAATTGCTATACAGGAAAACCGGAACTAGATCCACTGGTCACGGACAGTTGGTTCTTCCCAAGACATATAGGGCAAAATTAATAAGGAGCTTACATGTTGGAAAAGATGGTGACCATGAGAAAATAGGTACCATCTGCCAAAAGGTGGCTCGAAAATACTATTGGCCCGACGTAAATGTCGATATTGAGAACTTTGTAGAAGCATGTGGCGTATTTCATGAGGGAACACCCACAAAGGGAAAAAATGTGCAGGACCTAGAAACGCCACGGGGCAAACTTAGGCCTGGAAGGAAAAATACTTATAATAAAGTAGACAAAGTGGAATGGGAGCCCCCTTTTCACACCCAGTCTTCACTTGGCCATTATGCGACGAGTACAAAGAGTAATTTTACCCCAGAATAAGCTGACAATCCCTCGGTCAGAATTATATAAACTGGAGGAAACTAAAAGAGAGCGAAGATCTCTCATAAGTAATCTAAAGTGGGAAGACAAACCCAAGAAAAAAATTGGTAGTGGTCGATTTGTGAGTGATGATTCTAGAAAGAAAAGTCCTCAATACAATGCTTCTAATGGAAAGGACCCGACGGGTGCCATGAAAAATAAGTATGAAAATTTAAAAGTCCATATGTAAAATTATTAAGGACCTGGACAGATGAGAAAGCAGAAGAGACTGTTACCTCATCATATCAATATGTGAACGAGCTGACCACTCGTCTGAAAGCTGGATGGAAACTGGCAAATGATAATTTGAGACAAGCCAGGAAGAAACATGCAGCGTATTTTAATAGGAAAGCAAAGGACAGAGAATTAGCTGTGGGAGAGAAAGTGCTTCTTCTACTACCCGGCAGCCAGAATAAGTTGCAAATTGGATGGCAAGGTCCATATACGGTTCTAGAGAAGGTGTCTAGAACAAACTATAAAATTGACAAAAAGGGGAAGGAGAAAATATATCATGTGAACCTTTTAAAGAAGTATCTGGACAGACCAATCCAGGAAGGCACCCCCTTACTGACCTTGGCTATCGCAACTGAAATGAAAAAGGAACCACTCACCTCACATGAATACCCATTACACCCCTGTAAGACAGCCGCACAGGTAAAAGTCAGTAAGCACCTGACTAAAAATCAGAGGGAGAGAGTTCAACAGGTTCTGGAGGAACATACGGATGTGTTAACAAATAAACCGGGGCATACACATTTGCCACAGTATGACATGAAGCTGGTAGACTCAACACCAATCTGTATGAGAGCCTATTCTGTTCCGTTCGCTAAGGAGAAGGCATTGAAAGAGGAGTTAGATTATTTGTTGAAAGAAGGGATTATTTCTCACAGTGAATCTTCTTTTAGCTCCAGTGTAGTTTTGTTGAGGAAACCGTCTGGGGAACATAGACTGTGCATAGATTACAGGAAACTGAATGCTGTCACAGAAGGTCAAGTGGATCCATTACCGGACACAAAACAGTTATTTGCCAGATTGAACAAGGCAAAATACTTTTCGAAGGTGGATCTTAGCAAAGGCTATTAGCAGATTCCAGTGAAGCCTGAAGTTAGACCTTATTTAGCTTTTAGCACCTCGGAAGGACATTATGAATTCAACATGCTACCATTCGGATTGAAAAATGCTCCGAGTGTATTTTCTAGGATGGTGCGCAAATTGTTGGATTCCTTGAATAATCCATGTATCACAAATTTCGTGGATGATATTCTCATCGCCACAGAAACATTTGAAGAACACATTAACTCTCTGAATATGTTATTTGATAGGCTCAGAGAAGCGAACTTAACTGCTAGACCAACAAAATGTTGTATTCGATGCAAAGAGTTGGAATTCTTGGGACATACTGTATATCAGGGTAACATGACCCCTGACCCCAAGAACTTGGAAAAACTGCAGAGAGCACCTAGACCGCAAACAAAAAAAGACGTGCGATCATTCGTGTCGTTATGTGGGTTTTACCAAAAATATATCAAAAATGTTAACTCTATATGTGCTCCTCTGACTGATCTGACTCGCAAGTTAAATCCAGATAAAATTGTTTGGTCAGCGCAATGTGAATTGGCATTCCAAGAGTTAATGGAAAAACTCACTAGCAAGCCTATTCTCAAATTGTCTGATTTGACTCAGGACTTTGTGGTGAGAACAGACGCAAGCAATGTAGGCCTGGGGGCTACTTTGTTGCAAAGGTCCTCTTCACCCAATGGGGAACTGAACCCAGTCGCTTATGCAAGCCGCAAGTTGAACAAAGCGGAACAAGGATATTCCACCAGCGAAAAAAGAATGTGTAGCGTTAATCTGGGCAATAAAATAGTTCCAAATCTATCTGTATGGTAGGACTTTTGTGGTCCAGACAGATCACCAGCCTCTCGTGTTCTTATCTCAGGCCAAGCATGAAAATGCAAGATTGTTAAGATGGTCTTTATTGTTGCAACCATATCAGTTTAATATTGAATATATCCCGGGATCACAGAATGTCGGTGCAGATTTCCTCAGTAAGCACCCCTGTGATCAAATTTAGAGTAGTTGGCAGGCGTGAGGAGTTAATTTTATCTATGTGTATCACTGGTTTTGGAACTTGCTTTAGTGCATGTTCTCAGGTGGGGAGATGTGTGGTGAAATTACAGTGATGCAACGTTAAAATTCCTCCAATTATAAAGATAATAGGTAAAATAACATGTAGGGATAAAAATATAGGTAAGATACACTGATACATTCTTGCAAACGGCAGCGTTTTCTAGCGCCATTGAAAACTAACTAGTTATAACATGCAGACTAACGGCCTATCCTTTTAGACGGGGTAGAAACGGAGATAAAAGGAAAAAAATGAGGCGGTCTGAACACGTGTTTAAATCTAAAGGCTAGAAGAGGCAATTTGTAGTTTTTAAAGAAAAAATTACGCCACTAGTTGACACAATGTAAGGAATTGGACGAAAAACGACCTTAGCTCTTGTCAGAAACAGACGTATCTTGGACGTTCTACGGTAAATAGTCGTTTTAGTTTGAATATAGCGGCAAACGCCGTGAACGAAGGTACAAAAAAAAATTTCAAAACTAACCTTGAAAAAAGTATGTTTTCTTAATAATAAGTTTAGGAGAATAAAAACTAGCTAGTTTGATAGCCCGTCTTTACCTGAGAAATAATATACTTTTAATTACACAGACGGACAGATAACACGGAAGATATTGACGAAAGACTGTATTGTTCAATACAGACTAGCCAACAGTTATTTGTGCATACTTCTCATAAAAATCACTTTTGACGCGTCCTTGAGCCTAACGCAGAAAAACAAACTGCATGTGGACAAGGGGCAAAAAAGGAGGGTAGAAGCTGAAAATAACTTTGCATAGAAATCGTATAAGTAAGTGGGGAAAAATTGTATAGTTTTTTTTTTTGTAGTTTCCTCTAAAACCAAGTGTAATTTTGGGAAAAACCAAGTTCGGACGGACAGACCGACATAAATATATTACACACTAGACAGAAACTGGACCTAAATTGGACATTGTAGTTTAAATATTTGAACGGTAGAGGGGAAGTCCGCTGATTGGACGGAAGCGTTCATATTATAGAAAAAAGTAGAGGCAAGTGCCATTTTGATGAAGACTGTCCAAATACACAGATCGTTAATGTAGAAGTGTGACGTCCATGAATATTATATATTACCAGTGGGACGCCATAGTCTAGCCAGCAGCTCAGCTGAGTTTTGCTAGTACAACGTAACTGTGTTTTCAAATTTGAATTGTGGTAATGGAAAAAGTGTTAACCTTTTTTATTTAATATTTTTGAGTGATTGATACTGCCATGTCATGAAAAATGATTACGACAAGTGAGTGCTTATACTAGGTTCCCAGCGACAGTCCAGGGCCTAGAGGCAAACAAATAATATGGGAAAACATATCCAAGACTACAGAAGACAGATCTATATTTGAGATCAGTGGGAACATATCACCCACCTTATTGAATGGAAAATGAGATTAATGAACATATTTCGGATGCAATGCAGTCATGGGAAACAAGTGCTATGTGATACCGCCTGGGTGAGATGTGCTGAGTCGGTCAGAGAGATCTGACCCGGTCTTTGTAATTTTTTTGCTTTGTTGTGTGTAAAATGGTGAAGTAGGCAGAGTGTTGACACATGGCAAAAATTTTGGTTTCAGAGTTTCTGGTCTGGCACTGCGCTAGTGCCAGATGCTTTGAAGAGGTAAAAGAGTATAGGACTAAGAAGCCTACCATTTTACTCCAGCAACAGTGAAGAGTGGGCCACTTGAATTCCTTACTTCATCGTCACAGGCCAGATAAGTTGAAAACCTGGCCTGCTGTGGATTCATCAAATTTGTCCACATTAAAATAAATAAATAAAATCCTGGTGTATAAAAACTATACCTCAGTTCCATATTTTAAAGACAATGACTATTGTAAACAGAGATCGGGTATGATGACACCACCCGACTAGACATCCAGTGCTAGTTTTCCAAAGACACTGTAATTAGTGTTAATATTAACCAATGTAACGATATATCTGTGTACAAAATTTTCATTTTAATTATTCAATATATATATGCACTTTTATTGATAACTACATATTGTTTCATACGTCCTGACCAGAAGAAAATTGGGTTCAGGACTAAATAAATTCTCAAAAAAATTGTAAAATTTAAATTCTAAAGCCAGTGTTAGTTGATTTGATCATAGAGCTTATTATTATTAGAATTAGTGTTTACATGTGTGTGTCTGTGTATTTAATTACCTACACATCACATTTCATTACCCTAGACATTAAACGTAGCTAACATACATAATAGCAGAATAAGTCTGTTTGAGGTCATAAGTGGTAGCAGAAAGGCATTCTGTAACTCACATAAACTGTATTCTTCAGGAGCCTTCACAACTGACCTCATCCAGTACACTAGGTGTAGCGGGAGGTTGTTTAAAATTATTTATTTATGTAAGAGTATGCCAGTAAAGAGTTCTGACCTTACAAGTAATACCCCAGTCTTATAAATAAGCACTGGTGTATTGTTATCATAAAAATAGTCAGACTGTGAAAACCCTGGCCCAGTTGGTAAGAAGTAGTACCAGGATTTAAGGTGTCTCCTCCCTGTGACTATCTTATGATTACTTATACTCTAGGGGATAAGTAAAATGTACATTCACTGAAACCACAAATGGAAGAAGTGAATAAGTCCTCAGGTACAGTTAAAATAGTTTAATAATTACACTAATATTCTATTTCTACTAGTTGGAAAAGAGCATACACATATATATAAAAGTATTCACACAATTACTATTATTGTCTGTTTAGACTTCATTCATTTTAAATATATCACGGTTTTTAGTCCTCTGATAAATGTCATCACTTGACTATTTATTGTGTTTCATATATTGTGGTAGTCAGTGTCCTAAGTGACACTTATCTGTTCAACTTGATACTGCTGACACGGAACTGTCCTGTGCTGATATCAGACTTGGTAGACCCAACAGTAGGGATGCCAATGACCAGTTGAAGTTCACTCTTTGGGGTCCTGCACTTTTGTGGGATTGCCTCTGATGAACTACACCGGCTTCTGATACTGGACAGTCTGGTTTGAGTTATTTCATGGAACCTGCAACATATCAGCCTTGGCTAGTATCTGGCTAGACTTGTAGTTGACTAGCACAGATGTCAGACCAGTCAGTCATCAGATGTCACCGTTATACAATCATAGTAAGTAAGGACATCATTTCAGTGATATAGCATTAATATTAACATTTCAATTAAGTGTAACTGACTAGCACATAAGTCAGACAAGTCAGTCATCAGGTGTCAAAGTTATACAGTCATAGCAAGTAACATCAGTTCAATGATATAGAATTAATATTAACATATCAGTAATAAACATCATCTGGTTTATTCCGCTCCTATACATCCCTTCATATTCTATAACTTGGTCCTTCCAAATCATATCAAGTACGAATTCAAATACTGATGCTATCCTTAGCATCTACACAAAAGTAATACATAAATAAAGAAAGTGAGTGACCACGTGATCAGGTTGCTTTCTACTGAAACTGGCTGTAGAACACTCCAGTTTACTAGCTGTAAATGGGTACGAAGTTGTGCGCTCGAACAAGGGAAGGCAAAGGCAGCGAGGAAGGGGACTAGTCACCTTAACCTCGTAAACTGGGATCTTCCATGATGAAGTTTCTAACACTTCATTTCCCTATGACAATCTCTGCCATGGGACTGCCTTTATCTTCGTAAGCGATAAAGCAATATGATAAATATAACTTCATTAGGCCGTGGGGCTATTTGTGATTACTTTTTGTACAAGCAACACTCATCCATAATGCACATGAATAAATCATATTAAAATAATAATACGTTATATCAATGAATATTATACAGGCATATTTTGTGAATTCTGTATGAACCTGAAATAACAAATATTATACACGGTAGTTACCATAATTTCGCTTACCCTCAGACTTCAGATACTGGACTTAAAAATGTTTCTGGCGATCCGCTCACAATTCATGGATAGTGGCGAAACTCTGTCTCCAGTCTGGCTCAAACCTCTTTCGTTGTGTATCTCTCCAGTTTTACAGATACGCTTTAAATACGTATAGCGCGGACGTATCGGAGAGTACCGACGTCACAGCTTAAACCTAAGCCTGAAAAATCCTTCCCGAACAGTGATTTCGGCCGAACTGTGCGTCGACTGAAATTTTGCCTTTATCATTCTCGGCATATATAATATCCATATAGTTCCATCTTATCTAGTTTTATACAGCTGATAAAACTCTATCTTCCTATCCATGTAAATTCCCAAACTGTTATTTGTTGATTTTAATATTTAGAACAGAAGTGGGTTTACATGCTTTTAGCGTAACTGTGGGCAGCCGAAATACGCATATATCTCCGTAAATGAGAACTTCCTACCGTTCCATCTTATATGCAGTTATACACCATCCTTCCCTGTACTGAAATGTAAAATCCTTTTCATACGGATTCCCTTCTGTTTTTATTTATCGTTGGCGATTTCCTCTGTCCGATACACATTTCGCTGATACGCCGCCATTTTGAAAGCGGTCGTTCGATCGTAGACGGGTTTATAAATCTAACTGATCCCGTTTGCAATGACTTGAAACCAATTTTGCGACATAGCTCCCCCATATTTTAAGCTGGATGATATCTAGCTTAACTATTGGGTACAAGACAATTGCAAATCGACCATTCCGAGGTTAGTTTTCCTTCCTTCTATCCTCCTCAAGCTCTGTGGGATGACGACTAAGAAAATCTGCGCCCACATTCTGTTTTCCAAGAATATATTCATCCTTTACTATCTCTCTCCTTCCTGTTCGGCTTTTCATCCAGGCTCTTACTGCTGGTGAAACCGGGTCGGTAGGTTTCCCATGAAGTTTACCGCCCTCTTTTCGTTGATAGTTGGATGTGGTTTTCCCTCGCAAATCCGTAGGTGTTTGATTTTCGCTACGTGATTTGTTCCTTTTTTCCCGCGCATGGGGTTCAGACTGCAATTGAACCTGTGTGGGATGTTTCCTTTCCCCTCCCGTGCAAATCTCGGGAGTACCCCTGATTGCTGGTTTGCTTGTAGATTTTTGATGAAGACTCTTCCGTCGACTTTCTGAATCTACATAGGTGCACTCTGGACAGGAATTTACATACTGATTTATGTCTTCCGTAATACCTGGCCAGTAGAACTGGGTGGCTATTCTTTGTTTTGTGGCACCATTACCCAGGTGTTCACTCAAAGTTGATATGTGTCCCCAGCCTATAACCTTATTCCTATAGGTGGATGGTACAACGATTTGACCATGACTTTTCGTCCCTCTTCCAGCTTTCCTGTACAAGAGTCCATGTTCCATATAGAAATGTCCTTTCCTTGGAGCTTTATGTGTTTTTGATAATTTGCCAAAACAAGGCTTCAACGTGCTGTCTGCTTCTTGAGCCCGTTTCATTTCAGTCGAATGAAATTTTACGTTGGTGTCCCTCTCTATGTTCCTGGAGTCAGCCTTGGTCTGGATTCCTGCCATAACCATAGGTTTTACAGGGTCTCCTAAGAAAACATATTTACGCCCCAACATTAGGGGGTAAAAGGGATCATCTATCACAGCTGCATTTATCTCCCCTTCCACATAGCGACAACTGACATGAATCTTTGCTATGGGTAATGTAAGGGGTGATGTTCCTTTTAGTGGCCCTTGAATCTCTACTGTTTCTGTGGTGATTTGTTCAGGGCACACCAGAGATGCACACACGACTGCGTCATAGGACAAACCTGTGTCATACATTCCTGTGACTTGTTTGCCATTCACAGTCACTATCTCCTGGGTAGGTGGGTGATGGAGGCTATTCTGACTCACAGTCAGTTCCTTCCTAACAGAAGTCCTCACCTGTAGACATGCAGCATGATGAAGGGGTTTTTTCCTCCCACATTCATCAGTGTTGTGGTTGCTCATCTTACAAAATTTGCACCACTTATCTCCCTGTTTGTAGGGTTTCTTTTCCTGAGTCTGAGGGTTCTTGTCCTTATTATCAAATCTTTGCTTGTATCTGTGTGGTTGATCCATCTGGTCAAAATCGGTATTCTGCGGTGGTGGCTTATATCCTTCTACCTGCTTCCTTTTTGTTCCTATCAATTCAGCTTGAGCTGCTTGGTATCTCTCTGCACATTTCAAAATGTCTTCCAGCCTCTCTGCTCCTTGTTCCATAAGGAATTTCCTCATTTCTTGAGACATGGAATCTTTCACTTGCTCTAACATAACCATTTCTTTCAGATCCTCGTAGGTTTTCTGATACTTACCTAAACTACTCCATTTCAACAAATACGTTTCTAGCCTAGCTGAGAACTGGTTATATGTTTCTCCAGGTAGAGGTTTAGAAGTTCTAAATTTCTTCCTATATGCCTCAGAGTTCTTTTCATACCGGATCAGTAAGGCTTGCTTTAGTATTTCATAATTTTCCTGATCTTCTTTGGGGAGTTTCAGAAACACATCATATGCAATACCTCTCAATCCCTGGGATAACTTTAGACTCCATTTTTCCTTTTCCAGTCCATATGTAGAGGCTAGCCTTTCATACCTATCCAGGTATGACTCAATTGCGTCCTCCTTTTCAACAAATGGATCTAGGTGGAAGTTCATGGCTCCATTTGCCATGTTCTGAAAAGAGCTATTCGCAGAATGAGGTGAGCTATTACCATGGGTGATAGTCCCAGCCTGAAGTTCAAGATCAAGCTGTCTCATTTTCAGCTCATGGTCTCTCTCTGCTTGTAACCTCCTTTCTTCTCTCTCAGCTTCTAATTTCTTGGCTTCTCTCTCCGCTTCTAATTTCTTTGTTTCTCTCTCTGCTTCTAATTGCTTTGCTTCTCTCTCGGTGTACTTTTCACATTCCGTCGTGACATACCGGATCAGAGCGTCACCATCCATGCCAAGCTCTTTTCCCACCTGCAGTGTAGCCGACCTAAATTTGACCAAGTCAGCCATGATGTATCTGTAGTCTAGTAGGGCAAGCGATCTTACTCCAACTAATTTACTACAATATAATTAACTTAGTTAAAATTAAAGTTAATTAAACTGACTTCACCATATATGAAACAGCTTTCTTTATCTGTACTCAATGGTACTCCTAAAAATTTTTTTTTATATTCTTCCTATTATGTTTACTCTTTCCAAAAAAAAATTTACAAAAAAGAAAATTTCCTACACAGCAGAAATAGAAAGATGGCTCAGGAATATCAAAGATATATCCCGGACGAGCCCCCACTGTAGCGGGAGGTTATTTAAAATTATTTATTTATGTAAGAGTATGCCAGTAAAGAGTTCTGACCTTACAAGTAATACCCCAGTCTTAGAAATAAGCACTGGTGTATTGTTATCATAAAAATAGTCAGACTGTGAAAACCCTGGCCCAGTTGGTAAGAAGTAGTACCAGGATTTAAGGTGTCTCCTCCCTGTGACTATCTTATGATTACTTATACTCTAGGGGATAAGTAAAATGTACATTCACTGAAACCACAAATGGAAGAAGTGAATAAATCCTCAGGTACAGTTAAAATAGTTTAATAATTACACTAATATTCTATTTCTACTAGTTGGAAAAGAGCATACACATATATATAAAAGTATTCACACAATTACTATTATTGTCTGTTTAGACTTCATTCATTTTAAATATATCACGGTTTTTAGTCCTCTGATAAATGTCATCACTTGACTATTTATTGTGTTTCATATATTGTGGTAGTCAGTGTCCTAAGTGACACTTATCTGTTCAACTTGATACTGCTGACACGGAACTGTCCTGTGCTGATATCAGACTTGGTAGACCCAACAGTAGGGATGCCAATGACCAGTTGAAGTTCACTCTTTGGGGTCCTGCACTTTTGTGGGATTGCCTCGGATGAACTACACCGGCTTCTGATACTGGACAGTCTGGTTTGAGTTATTTCATGGAACCTGCAACATATCAGCCTTGGCTAGTATCTGGCTAGACTTGTAGTTGACTAGCACAGATGTCAGACCAGTCAGTCATCAGATGTCACCGTTATACAATCATAGTAAGTAAGGACATCATTTCAGTGATATAGCATTAATATTAACATTTCAATTAAGTGTAACTGACTAGCACATAAGTCAGACAAGTCAGTCATCAGGTGTCAAAGTTATACAGTCATAGCAAGTAACATCAGTTCAATGATATAGAATTAATATTAACATATCAGTAATAAACATCATCTGGTTTATTCCGCTCCTATACATCCCTTCATATTCTATAACTTGGTCCTTCCAAATCATATCAAGTACGAATTCAAATACTGATGCTATCCTTAGCATCTACACAAAAGTAACACATAAATAAAGAAAGTGAGTGACCACGTGATCAGGTTGCTTTCTACTGAAACTGGCTGTAGAACACTCCAGTTTACTAGCTGTAAATGGGTATGAAGTTGTGCGCTCGAACAAGGGAAGGCAAAGGCAGCGAGGAAGGGGACTAGTCACCTTAACCTCGTAAACTGGGATCTTCCATGATGAAGTTTCTAACACTTCATTTCCCTATGACAATCTCTGCCATGGGACTGCCTTTATCTTCGTAAGCGATAAAGCAATATGATAAATATAACTTCATTAGGCCGTGGGGCTATTTGTGATTACTTTTTGTACAAGCAACACTCATCCATAATGCACATGAATAAATCATATTAAAATAATAATACGTTATATCAATGAATATTATACAGGCATATTTTGTGAATTCTGTATGAACCTGAAATAACAAATATTATACACGGTAGTTACCATAATTTCGCTTACCCTCAGACTTCAGATACTGGACTTAAAAATGTTTCTGGCGATCCGCTCACAATTCATGGGTCGTGGCGAAGCTCTGCCTCCAGTCTGTCTGAACCCTCTTTCGTTGTCTGTAGCTCAGTTTACCGATACGCTTTAAATACGTATAGCGCGGACGTATCGGAGAGTACCGACGTCAAAGCTTAAACCTAAGCCTGAAAAATCCTTCCCGAACAGTGATTTCGGCCGAACTGTGCGTCGACTGAAATTTTGCCTTTATCATTCTCGGCATATATAATATCCATATAGTTCCATCTTATCTAGTGTTATACAGCTGATAAAACTCTATCTTCCTATCCATGTAAATTCCCAAACTGTTATTTGTTGATTTTAATATTTAGAACAGAAGTGGGTTTACATGCTTTTAGCGTAACTGTGGGCAGCCGAAATACGCATATATCTCCGTAAATGAGAACTTCCTACCGTTCCATCTTATATGCAGTTATACACCATCCTTCCCTGTACTGAAATGTAAAATCCTTTTCATACGGATTCCCTTCTGTTTTTATTTATCGTTGGCGATTTCCTCTGTCCGATACACATTTCGCTGATACGCCGCCATTTTGAAAGCGGTCGTTCAATCGTAGACGGGTTTATAAATCTAACTGATCCCGTTTGCAATGACTTGAAACCAATTTTGCGACACTAGGTAACATAGCAACCACGCAATAACATCAAAAACCACTACAAATATTGGGGGCTCGTCCGGGATTTAGGTTTATCAAAGATATTAGGGTCTCCTGATCCGGGAATTAAACTATTGGGGGCATAAGTTGTATAAATTTAACAGTGTACGTAAAATTAAAAGTGGAAAGTAAAAGTTGATGAATCTTCACAGCCAGTGGTAATTAATTAATTAGTATATTACCTTAGTAATTAGATTTTGTAATTTACCTTAGTCATTGTTAAATTGTGTGATATAGTATGGCAGATCTAGCCAAATTCAGATCGGCTGCTGTGCTGACGGCTAAGGAAATGAACATGGATGGTCAGGTTTTAATTCAATATGTGACGTCAGAATGTGACAGGTATATTGAAAGGGAAGATAGGAGGTTAGCTGAAGAGAAGAGGTTACAAATTGATGCTGACAAAGAACTTAAGAGGCTGCAGATTGAGGCTGACAAAGAGGCTAAGGCATTGGAGGCAGATAGGGAGATTTAAAGGCTCCAATTAGAAGAAAAAAGGCTGAAAGAGAGGCAGATGAAAAGAGATTGACTGCCGAAAGGGAAGCAGAAGATAGGAGATTGCAAAGGGAGCACGAGTTACGATTAAGGGAGTTAGAAATTCAAGGCCATGCTCCTGAAAATGGTGCCAGCCCCTTTTCCTCCGATGCCACGCCTAGTCAGGGAGCCTCAACTTAAGCTATGGGGTTTCATTTAGACCATTTTGTTGAGAAAGACGATGACATAGAGGGGTACCTAAGTAGATTTGAACTATTGGCTACTACGTATGGGTTGGAGAGAGAGAGGTGGAGTCTTAATCCCAGGGGCTTAGAGGTCCTTCTTATGAAGTTTTTGCTAAAATGAATAGAGACGACCAAGACAATTATGACATGCTAAAGCAGGCTCTGTTATTGAGATATGAAAAGAATGGTGAATTTTATCGTACGAAGTTTAGAAATGCCAAACTTTTGTCTGGGGAGACCTACCACCAATTCTCTGCCAGACTGGAAACCTATTTGGAGAAATGGACTGCTCTGGGGAAGACTCAAGATCTCAAAGAAATGATCATGATAGAGCAATTAAGAGAGTCTATGGCTCCAGACCTGAGAAAATTTCTCGTGGAACAAAGTGCAGAGAGGTTGGGGGAGGTTTTGAATGTCGCTGAGAGGTATCAGGCAGCCCAGGCAGAGGTAGTTGGCTCTAAAAAGAAACATATAGAAAATTTTAAAGCCCCACAGCACTTTAATAAATTTGATACCAGAGAACAAGGTAATAAAGGTAGGACACATTTTGATAGGCCACGAAATGATTATCGTGATAGAAACTCACAGTTCAATGACCAAAAATATAATGAAAGAAAACCTTTAACCAAGGAAAGAGGTGGTGCAAATGGTGTAAGAAGGACAACCATAACACCGAATTTTGTAAAAGGAAACCTTCAAACATTGCTGCAATGAAATCGGGGAACCAGAGATTAATGGTTACTCCTAATGGACAGCAGGAACCTTATCACCCCCCAGTTTGTGAGGATGTTATTTGTAATGGGGTCACCATAAGGTGCCTATATGATACATGTTTGGATTATGATTCAGTTGTGAAGGCTAGCCTAGTGGACCCAAGTCAGTATACCACCGAAACAGTGGAAATACAAGGGGCGACTAAGGACATACCACTCAAGACACTTCCCATCGCAAGGATAACGGTGAAAACTCGCTATGTGGAAGGAGAAATCAGAGCAGCAGTGATAGATGAACCAATCTACCCTCTGATATTGGGGTGTAGATACGTCTTCTTGGGGAATCCCGAGAGACCTGTGATCATGGCGACAGTGCAGACCAGGTCACAGTCAAAGGAGGATGAAGGTGAACCTATAAATGCTCATCCAGAAGAGATGAGGAAGGCGCAGGCTGAGGATAGGACACTCAAGCCATGTTTTAAAAAATTGCCCAAATGCCACACACCTCCAAGCAAGGGAGAGTATTATATGAAGGATAAATTGCTATACAGGAAAACCGGAACTAGATCCACTGGTCACGGACAGTTGGTTCTTCCCAAGACATATAGGGCAAAATTAATAAGGAGCTTACATGTTGGAAAAGATGGTGACCATGAGAAAATAGGTACCATCTGCCAAAAGGTGGCTCGAAAATACTATTGGCCCGACGTAAATGTCGATATTGAGAACTTTGTAGAAGCATGTGGCGTATTTCAAGAGGGAACACCCACAAAGGGAAAAAAATGTGCAGGACCTAGAAACGCTACGGGGCAAACTTAAGCCTGGAAGGAAAAATACTTATAATAAAGTAGACAAAGTGGAATGGGAGCCCCCTTTTCACACCCAGTCTTCACTTGAATGTATTAACATGGCCATTATGCGACGAGTACAAAGAGTAATTTTACCCCAGAATAAGCTGACAATCCCTCGGTCAGAATTGTATAAACTGGAGGAAACTAAAAGAGAGCGAAGATCTCTCATAAGTAATCTAAAGTGGGAAGACAAACCCAAGAAAAAAATTGGTAGTGGTCGATTTGTGAGTGATGATTCTAGAAAGAAAAGTCCTCAATACAATGCTTCTAATGGAAAGGACCCGACGGGTGCCATGAAAAATAAGTATGAAAATTTAAAAGTCCATATGTAAAATTATTAAGGACCTGGACAGATGAGAAAGCAGAAGAGACTGTTACCTCATCATATCAATATGTGAACGAGCTGACCACTCGCCTGAAAGCTGGATAGAAACTGGCAAATGATAATTTGAGACAAGCCAGGAAGAAAGATGCAGCGTATTTTAATAGGAAAGCAAAGGACAGAAAGTGGGAGAGAAAGTGCTTCTACTACTACCGGGCAGCCAGAATAAGTTGCAAATTAGATGGTAAAGTCCATATACGGTTCTAGAGAAGGTGTCTAGAACCAACTATAAAATTGACAAAAAGGGGAAGGAGAAAATATATCATGTGAACCTTTTAAAGAAGTTTCTGGACAGACCAATCCAGGAAGGCACCCCCTTACTGACCTTGGCTATCGCAACTGAAATGAAAAAGGAACCACTCACCTCACATGAATACCCATTACACCCCTGTAAGACAGCCGCACAGGTAAAAGTCAGTAAGCACCTGACTAAAAATCAGAGGGAGAGAGTTCAACAGGTTCTGGAGGAACATACGGATGTGTTAACAAATAAACCGGGGCATACAAATTTGCCACAGTATGACATGAAGCTGGTAGACTCAACACCAATCTGTATGAGAGCCTATTCTGTTCCGTTCGCTAAGGAGAAGGCATTGAAAGAGGAGTTAGATTATTTGTTGAAAGAAGGGATTATTTCTCACAGTGAATCTTCTTTTAGCTCCAGTGTAGTTTTGTTGAGGAAACCGTCTGGGGAACATAGACTGTGCATAGATTACAGGAAACTGAATGCTGTCACAGAAGGTCAAGTGGATCCATTACCGGACACAAAACAGTTATTTGCCAGATTGAACAAGGCAAAATACTTTTCGAAGGTGGATCTTAGCAAAGGCTATTAGCAGATTCCAGTGAAGCCTGAAGTTAGACCTTATTTAGCTTTTAGCACCTCGGAAGGACATTATGAATTCAACATGCTACCATTCGGATTGAAAAATGCTCCGAGTGTATTTTCTAGGATGGTGCGCAAATTGTTGGATTCCTTGAATAATCCATGTATCACAAATTTCGTGGATGATATTCTCATCGCCACAGAAACATTTGAAGAACACATTAACTCTCTGAATATGTTATTTGATAGGCTCAGAGAAGCGAACTTAACTGCTAGACCAACAAAATGTTGTATTCGATGCAAAGAGTTGGAATTCTTGGGACATACTGTATATCAGGGTAACATGACCCCTGACCCCAAGAACTTGGAAAAACTGCAGAGAGCACCTAGACCGCAAACAAAAAAAGACGTGCGATCATTCGTGTCGTTATGTGGGTTTTACCAAAAATATATCAAAAATGTTAACTCTATATGTGCTCCTCTGACTGATCTGACACGCAAGTTAAATCCAGATAAAATTGTTTGGTCAGCGCAATGTGAATTGGCATTCCAAGAGTTAATGGAAAAACTCACTAGCAAGCCTATTCTCAAATTGCCTGATTTGACTCAGGACTTTGTGGTGAGAACAGACGCAAGCAATGTAGGCCTGGGGGCTACTTTGTTGCAAAGGTCCTCTTCACCCAATGGGGAACTGAACCCAGTCGCTTATGCAAGCCGCAAGTTGAACAAAGCGGAACAAGGATATTCCACCAGCGAAAAAAGAATGTGTAGCGTTAATCTGGGCAATAAAATAGTTCCAAATCTATCTGTATGGTAGGACTTTTGTGGTCCAGACAGATCACCAGCCTCTCGTGTTCTTATCTCAGGCCAAGCATGAAAATGCAAGATTGTTAAGATGGTCTTTATTGTTGCAACCATATCAGTTTAATATTGAATATATCCCGGGATCACAGAATGTCGGTGCAGATTTCCTCAGTAAGCACCCCTGTGATCAAATTTAGAGTAGTTGGCAGGCGTGAGGAGTTAATTTTATCTATGTGTATCACTGGTTTTGGAACTTGCTTTAGTGCATGATCTCAGGTGGGGAGATGTGTGGTGAAATTACAGTGATGCAACGTTAAAATTCCTCCAGTTATAAAGATAATAGGTAAAATAACATGTAGGGATAAAAATATAGGTAAGATACACTGATATATTCTTGCAAACGCCAGCGTTTTCTAGCGCCATTGAAAACTAACTAGTTATAACATGCAGACTAACGGCCTATCCTTTTAGACGGGGTAGAAACGGAGATAAAAGGAAAAAAATGAGGCGGTCTGAACACGTGTTTAAATCTAAAGGCTAGAAGAGGCAATTTGTAGTTTTTAAAGAAAAAATTACGCCACTAGTTGACACAATGTAAGGAATTGGACGAAAAACGACCTTAGCTCTTGTCAGAAACAGACGTATCTTGGACGTTCTACGGTAAATAGTCGTTTTAGTTTGAATATAGCGGCAAACGCCGTGAACGAAGGTACAAAAAAAAATTTCAAAACTAACCTTGAAAAAAGTATGTTTTCTTAATAATAAGTTTAGGAGAATAAAAACTAGCTAGTTTGATAGCCCGTCTTTACCTGAGAAATAATATACTTTTAATTACACAGACGGACAGATAACACGGAAGATATTGACGAAAGACTGTATTGTTCAATACAGACTAGCCAACAGTTATTTGTGCATACTTCTCACAAAAATCACTTTTGACGCGTCCTTGAGCCTAACGCAGAAAAACAAACTGCATGTGGACAAGGGGCAAAAAAGGAGGGTAGAAGCTAAAAATAACTTAGCATAGAAATCGTATAAGTAAGTGGGGAAAAATTGTATAGTTTTTTTTGTAGTTTCCTCTAAAACCAAGTGTAATTTTGGGAAAAACCAAGTTCGGACGGACAGACCGACATAAATATATTACACACTAGACAGAAACTGGACCTAAATTGGACATTGTAGTTTAAATATTTGAACGGTAGAGGGGAAGTTCGCTGATTGGACGGAAGCGTTCATATTATAGAAAAAAGTAGAGGCAAGTGCCATTTTGATGAAGACTGTCCATATACACAGATCGTTAATGTAGAAGTGTGACGTCCATGAATATTATATATTACCAGTGGGACGCCATAGTCTAGCCAGCAGCTCAGCTGAGTTTTGCTAGTACAACGTAACTGTGTTTTCAAATTTGAATTGTGGTAATGGAAAAAGTGTTAACCTTTTTTATTTAATATTTTTGAGTGATTGATACTGCCATGTCATGAAAAATGATTACGACAAGTGAGTGCTTATACTAGGTTCCCAGCGACAGTCCAGGGCCTAGAGGCAAACAAATAATATGGGAAAACATATCCAAGACTACAGAAGACAGATCTATATTTGAGATCAGTGGGAACATATCACCCACCTTATTGAATGGAAAAGGAGATTAATGAACATATTTCGGATGCAATGCAGTCATGGGAAACAAGTGCTATGTGATACCGCCTGGGTGAGATGTGCTGAGTCGGTCAGAGAGATCTGACCCGGTCTTTGTAATTTTTTTGCTTTGTTGTGTGTAAAATGGTGAAGTAGGCAGAGTGTTGACACATGGCAAAAATTTTGGTTTCACAGTTTCTGGTCTGGCACTGCGCTAGTGCCAGATGCTTTGAAGAGGTAAAAGAGTATAGGACTAAGAAGCCTACCATTTTACTCCAGCAACAGTGAAGAGTGGGCCACTTGAATTCCTTACTTCATCGTCACAGGCCAGATAAGTTGAAAACCTGGCCTGCTGTGGATTCATCAAATTTGTCCACATTAAAATAAATAAACAAAATCCTGGTGTATAAAAACTATACCTCAGTTCCATATTTTAAAGACAATGACTATTGTAAACAGAGATCGGGTATGATGACACCACCCGACTAGACATCCAGTGCTAGTTTTCCAAAGACACTGTAATTAGTGTTAATATTAACCAATGTAACGATATATCTGTGTACAAAATTTTCATTTTAATTATTCAATATATATATGCACTTTTATTGATAACTACATATTGTTTCATACGTCCTGACCAGAAGAAAATTGGGTTCAGGACTAAATAAATTCTCAAAAAAATTGTAAAATTTAAATTCTAAAGCCAGTGTTAGTTGATTTGATCATAGAGCTTATTATTATTAGAATTAGTGTTTACATGTGTGTGTCTGTGTATTTAATTACCTACACATCACATTTCATTACCCTAGACATTAAACGTAGCTAACATACATAATAGCAGAATAAGTCTGTTTGAGGTCATAAGTGGTAGCAGAAAGGCATTCTGTAACTCACATAAACTGTTATCTTCAGGAGCCTTCACAACTGACCTCATCCAGTACACTAGATAACATAGCAACCACGCAATAACATCAAAAACCACTACAAATATTGGGGGCTCGTCCGAGATTTAGGTTTATCAAAGATATTAGGGTCTCCTGATCCGGGAATTAAACTATTGGGGGCATAAGTTGTATAAATTTAACAGTGTACGTAAAGTTAAAAGTGGAAAGTAAAAGTTGATGAATCTTCACAACCAGTGGTAATTAATTAATTAGTATATTACCTTAGTAATTAGATTTTGTAATTTACCTTAGTCATTGTTAAATTGTGTGATATAGTATGGCAGATCTAGCCAAATTCAGATCGGCTGCTGTGCTGACGGCTAAGGAAATGAACATGGATGGTCAGGTTTTAATTCAATATGTGACGTCAGAATGTGACAAGTATATTGAAAGGGAAGATAGGAGGTTAGCTGAAGAGAAGAGGTTACAAATTGATGCTGACAAAGAACTTAAGAGGCTGCAGATTGAGGCTGACAAAGAGGCTAAGGCATTGGAGGCAGATAGGGAGATTTAAAGGCTCCAATTAGAAGAAAAAAGGCTGAAAGAGAGGCAGATGAAAAGAGATTGACTGCCGAAAGGGAAGCAGAAGATAGGAGATTGCAAAGGGAGCACGAGTTACGATTAAGGGAGTTAGAAATTCAAGGCCATGCTTCTGAAAATGGTGCCAGCCCCTTTTCCTCCGATGCCACGCCTAGTCAGGGAGCCTCAACTTAAGCTATGGGGTTTCATTTAGACCATTTTGTTGAGAAAGACGATGACATAGAGGGGTACCTAAGTAGATTTGAACTATTAGCTACTACGTATGGGTTGGAGAGAGAGGTGGAGTCTTAAGTTATCCCAGGGGCTTAGAGGTCCTTCTTATGAAGTTTTTGCTAAAATGAATAGAGACGACCAAGACAATTATGACATGCTAAAGCAGGCTCTGTTATTGAGATATGAAAAGAATGGTGAATTTTATCGTAAGAAGTTTAGAAATGCCAAACTTTTGTCTGGGGAGACCTACCACCAATTCTGTGCCAGACTGGAAACCTATTTGGAGAAATGGACTGCTCTGGGGAAGACTCAAGATCTCAAAGAAATGATTATGATAGAGCAATTAAGAGAGTCTATGGCTCCAGACCTGAGAAAATTTCTCGTGGAACAAGGTGCAGAGAGGTTGGGGGAGGTTTTGAATGTCGCTGAGAGGTATCAGGCAGCCCAGGCAGAGGTAGTTGGCTCTAAAAAGAAACATATAGAAAATTTTAAAGCCCCACAGCACTTTAATAAATTTGATACCAGAGAACAAGGTAATAAAGGTAGGACACATTTTGATAGGCCACGAAATGATTATCGTGATAGAAACTCACAGTTCAATGACCAAAAATATAATGAAAGAAAACCTTTAACCAAGGAAAGAGGTGGTGCAAATGGTGTAAGAAGGACAACCATAACACCGAATTTTGTAAAAGGAAACCTTCAAACATTGCTGCAATGAAATCGGGGAACCAGAGATTAATGGTTACTCCTAATGGACAGCAGGAACCTTATCACCCCCCAGTTTGTGAGGATGTTATTTGTAATGGGGTCACCATAAGGTGCCTATATGATACATGTTTGGATTATGATTCAGTTGTGAAGGCTAGCCTAGTGGACCCAAGTCAGTATACCACCGAAACAGTGGAAATACAAGGGGCGACTAAGGACATACCACTCAAGACACTTCCCATCGCAAGGATAACGGTGAAAACTCGCTATGTGGAAGGAGAAATCAGAGCAGCAGTGATAGATGAACCAATCTACCCTCTGATATTGGGGTGTAGATACGTCTTCTTGGGGAATCCCGAGAGACCTGTGATCATGGCGACAGTGCAGACCAGGTCACAGTCAAAGGAGGATGAAGGTGAACCTATAAATGCTCATCCAGAAGAGATGAGGAAGGCGCAGGCTGAGGATAGGACACTCAAGCCATGTTTTAAAAAATTGCCCAAATGCCACACACCTCCAAGCAAGGGAGAGTATTATATGAAGGATAAATTGCTATACAGGAAAACCGGAACTAGATCCACTGGTCACGGACAGTTGGTTCTTCCCAAGACATATAGGGCAAAATTAATAAGGAGCTTACATGTTGGAAAAGATGGTGACCATGAGAAAATAGGTACCATCTGCCAAAAGGTGGCTCGAAAATACTATTGGCCCGACGTAAATGTCGATATTGAGAACTTTGTAGAAGCATGTGGCGTATTTCAAGAGAGAACACCCACAAAGGAAAAAATGTGCAGGACCTAGAAACGCTACGGGGCAAACTTAAGCCTGGAAGGAAAAATACTTATAATAAAGTAGACAAAGTGGAATGGGAGCCCCCTTTTCACACCCAGTCTTCACTTGAATGTATTAACATGGCCATTATGCGACGAGTACAAAGAGTAATTTTACCCCAGAATAAGCTGACAATCCCTCGGTCAGAATTGTATAAACTGGAGGAAACTAAAAGAGAGCGAAGATCTCTCATAAGTAATCTAAAGTGGGAAGACAAACCCAAGAAAAAAAATGGTAGTGGTCGATTTGTGAGTGATGATTCTAGAAAGAAAAGTCCTCAATACAATGCTTCTAATGGAAAGGACCCGACGGGTGTGTTAAAGTCGAAAAACTTTGTGGTATACATACTAAATGGATGGTAAAGTCTATCACCAAATGTTATCGTCGAAAAAGGGCTGTTATATACAGTGGTGATAAATTATATCCCAGGGTCTAATTGATAAAGTTCTGTTGATGTATATTTGGTAAAGTATCTCTCTGTTGAAGTAATTAGACTGTTGTAGGACATGCGCCCACACAGAGCAGATGATAAATAGGTTAGCTCTGTATTGTCCCTGTGTATAAAGTCTGTAGTGAGTGGTATGAAGGGTACAGTCACTCACCCTATACTGTCAAGCATAGATCAACGAATCAGACTAGTGTTCATTTCCAATTGACAGCACATCATTTATTTACACAGCAACATCAATCCGATACGATACACTACACAGGTACAACAGGATACACAAAAATCAATAATAATCAATTGCGCAGAACGTTACAGCTGTTCAGTATGATGTAAACCCTGTTTACATCTCAGTTCTAATGTTACATCAGTAAATTCACCAGAACGACTGCTGACACTGCAGTTACAAAACGCCACCCAGGCTTAGATCTATATATATTCGCAGTTCTAATGTTCCACCAGAACGACTGCTGACACTGCAGTTACAAAACGCCACCCAGGCTTAAATCTATATATATTCGCAGTTCTAATGTTCCACCAGAACGACTGCTGACACTGCAGTTACAAAACGCCACCCAGGCTTAAATCTATATATACTCAAAAGACTATCCTCTCTGTAGTCTATAAGTAATCTGGCCTACACAACTCCTGGCCTTATAATCTCCAGAAACTCTCCCTCCAAAAGGAACAATGGCCTTACTATCTCCTAGCGCCGTTCCTGCACAATAGAAATCTATCAGGGAGGTAAATATGATCCAAAACATCGGCCTGTAGACACCAAGGCCTCAGAACATGTCCTTAACATAAAGTACACCTTATCTTCTCGTATCTTCCCTTATCTCATCTTATCTGCAGATTTATCACATCTTATCGGCAGATAAACACACCTAAATAGGCAAGTACTAGTACACCTCGAAAAATGGCCAAATATCGTTCCCTTACACTACCCTTGGGAACACACACAAGATACAGGGCTGACTCCAGTCAACCGCCCAACTTAGACTGCCACGGGATGACACATCTCCCGCACAAACAGACACCGGACTCGGCTGTTCACGGACTCCCCGTGAGCTATTCACAGCCGGCCGAAACCAGTACAGAATAACTACATGACCAGCGCTCACACGCTTTCTGTACACTCTGTTTTCTAACATATAAATGTTTAAACAACTCACAATTAAACCAGCTAACAAGTGCGACAACCCTGAATTCACACTGTATAATCAGTATAGTACGTATCACTCCCCTTTGACCTTTACAGTTACCACCCGGTCCGGAGAAAAAAATGATTTATCATTTTTTTGAAAAAACTACATCACCGACAAATGAGGGGTCAGCTAAGCTCTAATATGTGCTTACAACAATAGTTTTATGATAAGGTCAAAATAATACATCGATAAAAATAAAGCAAGTGTACAATAAACAAATTACCCATAATAATCTGCCAAATACACCGAAATAATCATTTACAAACAAAGTTAAGTATTATTACTGTAGACCAAACATGACACAATAAATAGAAAGTAAAGTCAAGATCAAACAAAAGAAGCATGATCAGCACAGAAAATCAACAAAGAAATCGAAATAGGAAGAAAGATCCATAATACCTAATAGTAATAATTGAGCTAATCAATTCCTGCATGAAATACATAGAACTGTCACTAATAATTACATATACTAATCCATATTACAATACGTAAGAATACAAAGTATGGAAGTGTAAGAAGTAAACGTATACAAATAGTATCAAGTAACATCCAGATGAAACATGGAAGCATAACCAAAGCATAGACCGCTTCCAAAGAAATGGAGTGAAACGAAGAATCATCCGAAAAGGCAGAAGGAAATACAAAATAATGAATGCATAGAAAAACGACAACAATACATCCCAACAACAATCCAAGTAACTAACGCATAATAAATAATTTTAGCTAAATTACAAAACTTATTCTTAACTACAATGATTTATCACAGACATCACACAAAAAAGTGCGATATATAAAATTATCACAATCTCAAAACAAAACAAAAATTACTATTTTAAATGGAATATCAACATATATTATTACACCTAATTAAGCGCTTTGGCGCAGAAAAAATATAACAATGTCAAAGAAAAATACATTTCCAAAAAAAAAAATTACAGTACAAAAAAGTTTCTTTAAAGCTAAGTTAAATAAAAATAGTATTTAATTTTTTTCTAGATTAAATCTATAACTAATATACCAAAATGAAATTATCTTTAACCAAATGAATGACATCTAACAAAAAAAATTCCAATACTTAAGTAGACTCATAATAAACGCATACTAGTTTAAACAAAATTCAGCAGAAAAAAAAACATGGCAAAAAAAATATCAAAAACCAATGTTTCAAAATATGTTTACAAATACAAATACAAAAACATAAATAACACATACAAGTTTAGTTTCAAAATTACATTTCACAACACAATAGTTACTGCATATAACCTCTGTATATGGTAATATATTAATTAGACATAGCACCAGAATATAAGAAAAACAAAATTTAATGAATAACAAGACTCTCTGAAACAACTAACGCATATTCATCGCTAATGAGTTTGTGCATAGGGCTGGCAATCTCATCAAATCCAAAATTTTCCTAAGAACCAACGTAGCAAAACATATCAATGTTTGATGAATCAACTATCATTGCTTCAACTTCACAACGTAGCACCTATGGTCATACATAATATGGTCTAAGTGGAATAGTCTTCCGACTAGCGTATGAAAATATCATAAATCCACAATCCCATTACAAACATCAAAAACAAGTCACCACAAAGTGATATGATACAATCTCATTGCAATCATAATACATATAATATTTATCCACAAAACAATTATGAAATAATAACATAGAGTTACAATAGTGCATACAAATTAACATACACAATAAGCACTAAGACATTATATAATGTAAGTTACTATACAATACAGTAATTCATTAACCAAAAAATAAATTAAGTGTAAAAAACACTATAGCAATCTTAAACTAACTCCTAAACAAACAAAAAATAAATAGGTCACAAATCCGCGGTCCTCGATAGCATTCTGTAAACCGCACGGGGCAATGTCATACAACACCGGGTCAACAGGCTGGCTGGGTTGCGCTTGACTAGACACCTGGTCACAGGTTGACCCACATTCCTCTCACAGTAAAAAATAACTTCGGTGCGAAGATTCTTAACAAGCCGAATACTGTGGGAAAATATAAATGAAAATGTCTATTTCAATCAATTTGTGAGATTTATTGAAGTAAAACAGAAAGTTAGTCTTACATTTACCCAAACGTGTGGCAGTGAAAACGTCTGGTTTCTATATGATGCCATCATTTCCTCGTCACACAGCAGATAACACAGAAGGATAAGACATCCTGACAGAAATGAAGGTCATCACAACAGTAGGCTGAAATAAAATCCTACTTACACAACGAGATATTCTCTCGAACTCAAAATGCATAACAAGCAGTAGTATTTGAAACAATACCCTTACTGTTACCTTGTTTACAACCAAGATTGTTCTTTTGTTGTGCAACATTATTATGATTAGTATTTCTACTTCTATAAAAATATCTAACCGATGAATTTTGTTGTGTTCTAGAACCATCATTATAAGGCTGATAACCTTTAATGTAGTTATTTCTTTCACCAAAACTGTTTCTATTCTCCTTTGTGACAATATGCTTACTAAATTGATCAGTACCAGTGATAACAAAATTCTTATGGTTATCAACATGTTGAGTTTTATTTTGGGTACAAGTCTTACTAATAGCTTTGTCCCTTATTATCTGTTTATCAGTATTTCCATAATCAGAATAATGGTTGGTCTTTTTAGATCTGCCTTGAAATTTATCTCCATTTTTTTTTGCAATCTATAGAACTGACTGTTATAGCAGAATTATCTTTGCTGGCCTGACGCCACGAGTCAGTAATGTTACCAGAAGTAGTACGTGGGAAATTGTATTTGCCACGTAGTGATCTCCGTCCATCATGTTCGACTTTCGTCTCAGCTTGTGTAAAGGGCTGGCTTCTTGCTTGTTTTATTTGGTGATAAACATTCTGTCTACCTTTGTCAACATTGACAGTAGACAAACCCTTAATACCTAAAACAACATCTACCAAACCATAAACTCTATTTCTCAGATCACTAATCTCAGCATTTCTAAGTGAGATGTCTTCAGTTTGTTTCTTAATTAAGTTATTAGATGTTAAAACCTTACTCTTCTCCTCCATGAGTAATTTCTCAATATGAGTCATTTCTTCTTTCTTAAACGACAACTCCTCTACTCTCCTTTCTACATCCTTTTCTTTGCTTTCTCTCCTCTGTCGTGCCAATTTCCTTAATCTTTTCCTTTGTACCTCTGCTATCTGTGGTTGAAGTCGGGCCACCTGGGCCTCAAGACCTTCGACTTGAGCAGCTTGTGCTCTCAACTGTGTTAACTCCAGTTGAAGTACTTTGATCTTATTATCATAGCTATTTTTAAGCTCATCAATTTCCTCCAGAGATACAATATCCTTCTTTACAGCAACACTTTGTAAAAAATCCACCTCACTTCTTAAATCCACAATTATTTCTTGATAAGATTTCTTATCTTGCCTGGCCTGAACTTTTAATTTGCAACACATGTCTTTCTTTTCTTCAATTTCTCGTGTGAGATTACATACTTCGCTATTCTTATGTTCTATCTGAACTTCCAAATCTTTTACTCTAATGCACGCAGAGTCTAATGCTGTTTTTACACTAGCAAGCTCCAAGTTTGATTTCTGTAACTCACTTGTGAGCTTAGACACTGTTTCTTGTAATTTTTTCTTTTCAGCATCATCTTGTAAAAACTTATCTCTCTCCTGTAAAGCACTCTGTTTGTTTACTTTTGTTTGTTTCTCAATATTCAATTCACTTTTATGCAGGTCAGAAACACTGTTGTGGATTATCTTGAATATACTTTGCACAATATGTCCGTGTTCAATCTCTATATATTGTTGCAAAAACACACGAAGGTGCCGTAGCAAATCAACCAAATCCCTAGCCATTACAAAATTACAAACTAACTTAAAGTTATGTTCCGCAAATGACTCTAGGGATGCTGACACATTAATCAAAAAATAATCCATCACCCATGTTCCAAGTCGTGGGCCTCTCAATCCCTTTTTATCTCTTCCTACCACCAATGCATACTCCAACATAGGTCTTATATCTGTAGGATCTACATCACACCACTCAGGATCCATATTAAAATTCATAGTGACTTATTCACTCAGTTCACTCTATGTATCAACAAATTTTAATTATAATAAGTTTATGTCCCTGGAAATTTAGATAATTAATTTCCACCTCACACAATAAATATTTCTTCAAGAGATTAATGTATTAAATAATGTATCAATTCTCAATTATTATGCACTAAAACCTATACTAAACAGTTAATAGAATATATAATGTGCAATATGAGAAGACTTGATAGCATACATACATAAACACAGTTTCCACAACAACGAACACCACTTATCTTGCAAATAGCAAAAACGTCCTTCTTTTCCCGTTACAATCGATGGGCATCAACATCAAAGATGACACAACATAAGCAGAGTCCCATGTCAACTCTCACTCCACCTTGACACAGCATGCTATGTTGTCGTACACAGCACAGGAAACTGGAAACTGGAAACAGTATGCCATGTTATCGTACACAGTACTGGAAACTGGAAATTGGAAACAGCGCAAGTTACCCACTTGTTCCCTCTGTCGTCGCGAAGGTACACTGTCTGTCACTCTTGTTGCAAAGAGTTACCTGATATTTCGAACTTGCATATAAAACTGGAACATACTGTAATTCTCATAATGCAGATATCGCTGATGATGACGAATCAGGACAGGTCGCCATAACCATGTCAAAGTTTACTTGAAAATTTCACTCCGAAACGTAGAACTGGACACGCTGCAGGAATGTCATATGGAGGCATGTAAACACAAGACGCGTCACCGATTACAGGTCATGAGTGACACACAACTGTCTGTGTATAGTAGAGGCGTTGCCGATTACAGGTCACGATCGACACAAAAACTGTAGAAGATTCGCCTTTGTTTCTTAACAATGTAGAAGTAAGAAAAGGCGTTATAAATCCAAGTCACGCCTACACCGGGCTAACAACCGTTGCCAATGCGAGAACTTCTAGTACATTACGCCACACACAGGGCACACTCTTAAACAGGTCAAGGTTCCGTAGAAACAATCTTACAACGCGAAGTCATGGGTCTAACGCCCGTAAGGTTGGCCCACCAAATGTTATCGTCGAAAAAGGGCTGTTATATACAGTGGTGATAAATTATATCCCAGGGTCTAATTGATAAAGTTCTGTTGATGTATATTTGGTAAAGTATCTCTCTGTTGAAGTGATTAGACTGTTGTAGTACATGCGCCCACACAGAGCAGATGATAAATAGGTTAGCTCTGTATTGTCCCTGTGTATAAAGTCTGTAGTGAGTGGTATGAAGGGTACAGTCACTCACCCTGTACTGTCAAGCATAGATCAACGAATCAGACTAGTGTTCATTTCCAATTGACAGCACATCATTTATTTACACAGCAACATCAATCCGATACGATACACTACACAGGTACAACAGGATACACAAAAATCAATAATAATCAATTGCGCAGAACGTTACAGCTGTTCAGTATGATGTAAACCATGTTTACATCTCAGTTCTAATGTTACATCAGTAAATTCACCAGAACGACTGCTGACACTGCAGTTACAAAACGCCACCCAGGCTTAGATCTATATATATTCGCAGTTCTAATGTTCCACCAGAACGACTGCTGACACTGCAGTTACAAAACGCCACCCAGGCTTAAATCTATATATATTCGCAGTTCTAATGTTCCACCAGAACGACTGCTGACACTGCAGTTACAAAACGCCACCCAGGCTTAAATCTATATATACTCAAAAGACTGTCCTCTCTGTAGTCTATAAGTAATCTGGCCTACACAACTCCTGGCCTTATAATCTCCAGAAACTCTCCCTCCAAAAGGAACAATGGCCTTACTATCTCCTAGCGCCGTTCCTGCACAATAGAAATCTATCAGGGAGGTAAATATGATCCAAAACATCGGCCTGTAGACACCAAGGCCTCAGAACATGTCCTTAACATAAAGTACACCTTATCTTCTCGTATCTTCCCTTATCTCATCTTATCTGCAGATTTATCACATCTTATCGGCAGATAAACACACCTAAATAGGCAAGTACTAGTACACCTCGAAAAATGGCCAAATATCGTTCCCTTACACTACCCTTGGGAACACACACAAGATACAGGGCTGACTCCAGTCAACCGCCCAACTTAGACTGCCACGGGATGACACATCTCCCGCACAAACAGACACCGGACTCGGCTGTTCACGGACTCCCCGTGAGCTATTCACAGCCGGCCGAAACCAGTACAGAATAACTACATGACCAGCGCTCACACGCTTTCTGTACACTCTGTTTTCTAACATATAAATGTTTAAACAACTCACAATTAAACCAGCTAACAAGTGCGACAACCCTGAATTCACACTGTATAATCAGTATAGTACGTATCACTCCCCTTTGACCTTTACAGTTACCACCCGGTCCGGAGAAAAAAATGATTTATCATTTTTTTGAAAAAACTACATCACCGACAAATGAGGGGTCAGCTAAGCTCTAATATGTGCTTACAACAATAGTTTTATGATAAGGTCAAAATAATACATCGATAAAAATAAAGCAAGTGTACAATAAACAAATTACCCATAATAATCTGCCAAATACACCGAAATAATCATTTACAAACAAAGTTAAGTATTATTACTGTAGACCAAACATGACACAATAAATAGAAAGTAAAGTCAAGATCAAACAAAAGAAGCATGATCAGCACAGAAAATCAACAAAGAAATCGAAATAGGAAGAAAGATCCATAATACCTAATAGTAATAATTGAGCTAATCAATTCCTGCATGAAATACATAGAACTGTCACTAATAATTACATATACTAATCCATATTACAATACGTAAGAATACAAAGTATGGAAGTATAAGAAGTGTAAGAAGTAAACGTATACAAATAGTATCAAGTAACATCCAGATGAAACATGGAAGCATAACCAAAGCATAGACCGCTTCCAAAGAAATGGAGTGAAACGAAGAATCATCCGAAAAGGCAGAAGGAAATACAAAATAATGAATGCATAGAAAAACGACAACAATACATCCCAACAACAATCCAAGTAACTAACGCATAATAAATAATTTTAGCTAAATTACAAAACTTATTCTTAACTACAATGATTTATCACAGACATCACACAAAAAAGTGCGATATATAAAATTATCACAATCTCAAAACAAAACAAAAATTACTATTTTAAATGGAATATCAACATATATTATTACACCTAATTAAGCGCTTTGGCGCAGAAAAAATATAACAATGTCAAAGAAAAATACATTTCCAAAAAAAAAAATTACAGTACAAAAAAGTTTCTTTAAAGCTAAGTTAAATAAAAATAGTATTTTAATTTTTTTCTAGATTAAATCTATAACTAATATACCAAAATGAAATTATCTTTAACCAAATGAATGACATCTAACAAAAAAAAATTCCAATACTTAAGTAGACTCATAATAAACGCATACTAGTTTAAACAAAATTCAGCAGAAAAAAAAACATGGCAAAAAAAATATCAAAAACCAATGTTTCAAAATATGTTTACAAATACAAATACAAAAACATAAATAACACATACAAGTTTAGTTTCAAAATTACATTTCACAACACAATAGTTACTGCATATAACCTCTGTATATGGTAATATATTAATTAGACATAGCACCAGAATATAAAAAAAACAAAATTTAATGAATAACAAGACTCTCTGAAACAACTAACGCATATTCATCGCTAATGAGTTTGTGCATAGGGCTGGCAATCTCATCAAATCCAAAATTTTCCTAAGAACCAACGTTGCAAAACATATCAATGTTTGATGAATCAACTATCATTGCTTCAACTTCACAACGTAGCACCTATGGTCATACATAATATGGTCTAAGTGGAATAGTCTTCCGACTAGCGTATGAAAATATCATAAATCCACAATCCCATTACAAACATCAAAAACAAGTCACCACAAAGTGATATGATACAATCTCATTGCAATCATAATACATATAATATTTATCCACAAAACAATTATGAAATAATAACATAGAGTTACAATAGTGCATACAAATTAACATACACAATAAGCACTAAGACATTATATAATGTAAGTTACTATACAATACAGTAATTCATTAACCAAAAAATAAATTAAGTGTAAAAAACACTATAGCAATCTTAAACTAACTCCTAAACAAACAAAAAATAAATAGGTCACAAATCCGCGGTCCTCGATAGCATTCTGTAAACCGCACGGGGCAATGTCATACAACACCGGGTCAACAGGCTGGCTGGGTTGCGCTTGACTAGACACCTGGTCACAGGTTGACCCACATTCCTCTCACAGTAAAAAATAACTTCGGTGCGAAGATTCTTAACAAGCCGAATACTGTGGGAAAATATAAATGAAAATGTCTATTTCAATCAATTTGTGAGATTTATTGAAGTAAAACAGAAAGTTAGTCTTACATTTACCCAAACGTGTGGCAGTGAAAACGTCTGGTTTCTATATGATGCCATCATTTCCTCGTCACACAGCAGATAACACAGAAGGATAAGACATCCTGACAGAAATGAAGGTCATCACAACAGTAGGCTGAAATAAAATCCTACTTACACAACGAGATATTCTCTCGAACTCAAAATGCATAACAAGCAGTAGTATTTGAAACAATACCCTTACTGTTACCTTGTTTACAACCAAGATTGTTCTTTTGTTGTGCAACATTATTATGATTAGTATTTCTACTTCTATAAAAATATCTAACCGATGAATTTTGTTGTGTTCTAGAACCATCATTATAAGGCTGATAACCTTTAATGTAGTTATTTCTTTCACCAAAACTGTTTCTATTCTCCTTTGTGACAATATGCTTACTAAATTGATCAGTACCAGTGATAACAAAATTCTTATGGTTATCAACATGTTGAGTTTTATTTTGGGTACAAGTCTTACTAATAGCTTTGTCCCTTATTATCTGTTTATCAGTATTTCCATAATCAGAATAATGGTTGGTCTTTTTAGATCTGCCTTGAAATTTATCTCCATTTTTTTTGCAATCTATAGAACTGACTGTTATAGCAGAATTATCTTTGCTGGCCTGACGCCACGAGTCAGTAATGTTACCAGAAGTAGTACGTGGGAAATTGTATTTGCCACGTAGTGATCTCCGTCCATCATGTTCGACTTTCGTCTCAGCTTGTGTAAAGGGCTGGCTTCTTGCTTGTTTTATTTGGTGATAAACATTCTGTCTACCTTTGTCAACATTGACAGTAGACAAACCCTTAATACCTAAAACAACATCTACCAAACCATAAACTCTATTTCTCAGATCACTAATCTCAGCATTTCTAAGTGAGATGTCTTCAGTTTGTTTCTTAATTAAGTTATTAGATGTTAAAACCTTACTCTTCTCCTCCATGAGTAATTTCTCAATATGAGTCATTTCTTCTTTCTTAAACGATAACTCCTCTACTCTCCTTTCTACATCCTTTTCTTTGCTTTCTCTCCTCTGTCGTGCCAATTTCCTTAATCTTTTCCTTTGCACCTCTGCTATCTGTGGTTGAAGTCGGGCCACCTGGGCCTCAAGACCTTCGACTTGAGCAGCTTGTGCTCTCAACTGTGTTAACTCCAGTTGAAGTACTTTGATCTTATTATCATAGCTATTTTTAAGCTCATCAATTTCCTCCAGAGATACAATATCCTCCTTTACAGCAACACTTTGTAAAAAATCCACCTCACTTCTTAAATCCACAATTATTTCTTGATAAGATTTCTTATCTTGCCTGGCCTGAACTTTTAATTTGCAACACATGTCTTTCTTTTCTTCAATTTCTCGTGTGAGATTACATACTTCGCTATTCTTATGTTCTATCTGAACTTCCAAATCTTTTACTCTAATGCACGCAGAGTCTAATGCTGTTTTTACACTAGCAAGCTCCAAGTTTGATTTCTGTAACTCACTTGTGAGCTTAGACACTGTTTCTTGTAATTTTTTCTTTTCAGCATCATCTTGTAAAAACTTATCTCTCTCCTGTAAAGCACTCTGTTTGTTTACTTTTGTTTGTTTCTCAATATTCAATTCACTTTTATGCAGGTCAGAAACACTGTTGTGGATTATCTTGAATATACTTTGCACAATATGTCCGTGTTCAATCTCTATATATTGTTGCAAAAACACACGAAGGTGCCGTAGCAAATCAACCAAATCCCTAGCCATTACAAAATTACAAACTAACTTAAAGTTATGTTCCGCAAATGACTCTAGGGATGCTGACACATTAATCAAAAAATAATCCATCACCCATGTTCCAAGTCGTGGGCCTCTCAATCCCTTTTTATCTCTTCCTACCACCAATGCATACTCCAACATAGGTCTTATATCTGTAGGATCTACATCACACCACTCAGGATCCATATCAAAATTCATAGTGACTTATTCACTCAGTTCACTCTATGTATCAACAAATTTTAATTATAATAAGTTTATGTCCCTGGAAATTTAGATAATTAATTTCCACCTCACACAATAAATATTTCTTCAAGAGATTAATGTATTAAATAATGTATCAATTCTCAATTATTATGCACTAAAACCTATACTAAACAGTTAATAGAATATATAATGTGCAATATGAGAAGACTTGATAGCATACATACATAAACACAGTTTCCACAATAACGAACACCACTTATCTTGCAAATAGCAAAAACGTCCTTCTTTTCCCGTTACAATCGATGGGCATCAACATCAAAGATGACACAACATAAGCAGAGTCCCATGTCAACTCTCACTCCACCTTGACACAGCATGCTATGTTGTCGTACACAGCACAGGAAACTGGAAACTGGAAACAGTATGCCATGTTATCGTACACAGTACTGGAAACTGGAAATTGGAAACAGCGCAAGTTACCCACTTGTTCCCTCTGTCGTCGCGAAGGTACACTGTCTGTCACTCTTGTTGCAAAGAGTTACCTGATATTTCGAACTTGCATATAAAACTGGAACATACTGTAATTCTCATAATGCAGATATCGCTGATGATGACGAATCAGGACAGGTCGCCATAACCATGTCAAAGTTTACTTGAAAATTTCACTCCGAAACGTAGAACTGGACACGCTGCAGGAATGTCATATGGAGGCATGTAAACACAAGACGCGTCACCGATTACAGGTCATGAGTGACACACAACTGCCTGTGTATAGTAGAGGCGTTGCCGATTACAGGTCACGATCGACACAAAAACTGTAGAAGATTCGCCTTTGTTTCTTAACAATGTAGAAGTAAGAAAAGGCGTTATAAATCCAAGTCACGCCTACACCGGGCTAACAACCGTTGCCAATGCGAGAACTTCCTAGTACATTACGCCACACACAGGGCACACTCTTAAACAGGTCAAGGTTCCGTAGAAACAATCTTACAACGCGAAGTCATGGGTCTAACGCCCGTAAGGTTGGCCCACCAAATGTTATCGTCGAAAAAGGGCTGTTATATACAGTGGTGATAAATTATATCCCAGGGTCTAATTGATAAAGTTCTGTTGATGTATATTTGGTAAAGTATCTCTCTGTTAAAGTAATTAGACTGTTGTAGGACATGCGCCCACACAGAGCAGATGATAAATAGGTTAGCTCTGTATTGTCCCTGTGTATAAAGTCTGTAGTGAGTGGTATGAAGGGTACAGTCACTCACCCTGTACTGTCAAGCATAGATCAACGAATCAGACTAGTGTTCATTTCCAATTGACAGCACATCATTTATTTACACAGCAACATCAATCCGATACGATACACTACACAGGTACAACAGGATACACAAAAATCAATAATAATCAATTGCGCAGAACGTTACAGCTGTTCAGTATGATGTAAACCCTGTTTACATCTCAGTTCTAATGTTACATCAGTAAATTCACCAGAACGACTGCTGACACTGCAGTTACAAAACGCCACCCAGGCTTAGATCTATATATATTCGCAGTTCTAATGTTCCACCAGAACGACTGCTGACACTGCAGTTACAAAACGCCACCCAGGCTTAAATCTATATATATTCGCAGTTCTAATGTTCCACCAGAACGACTGCTGACACTGCAGTTACAAAACGCCACCCAGGCTTAAATCTATATATACTCAAAAGACTATCCTCTCTGTAGTCTATAAGTAATCTGGCCTACACAACTCCTGGCCTTATAATCTCCAGAAACTCTCCCTCCAAAAGGAACAATGGCCTTACTATCTCCTAGCGCCGTTCCTGCACAATAGAAATCTATCAGGGAGGTAAATATGATCCAAAACATCGGCCTGTAGACACCAAGGCCTCAGAACATGTCCTTAACATAAAGTACACCTTATCTTCTCGTATCTTCCCTTATCTCATCTTATCTGCAGATTTATCACATCTTATCGGCAGATAAACACACCTAAATAGGCAAGTACTAGTACACCTCGAAAAATGGCCAAATATCGTTCCCTTACACTACCCTTGGGAACACACACAAGATACAGGGCTGACTCCAGTCAACCGCCCAACTTAGACTGCCACGGGATGACACATCTCCCGCACAAACAGACACCGGACTCGGCTGTTCACGGACTCCCCGTGAGCTATTCACAGCCGGCCGAAACCAGTACAGAATAACTACATGACCAGCGCTCACACGCTTTCTGTACACTCTGTTTTCTAACATATAAATGTTTAAACAACTCACAATTAAACCAGCTAACAAGTGCGACAACCCTGAATTCACACTGTATAATCAGTATAGTACGTATCACTCCCCTTTGACCTTTACAGGGTGCCATGAAAAATAAGTATGAAAATTTAAAAGTCCATATGTAAAATTATTAAGGACCTGGACAGATGAGAAAGCAGAAGAGACTGTTACCTCATCATATCAATATGTGAACGAGCGACCACTCGTCTGAAAGCTGGATAGAAACTGGCAAATGATAATTTGAGACAAGCCAGGAAGAAAGATGCAGCGTATTTTAATAGGAAAGCAAAGGACAGAGAATTAGCTGTGGGAGAGAAAGTGCTTCTACTACTACCGGGCAGCCAGAATAAGTTGCAAATTAGATGGTAAAGTCCATATACGGTTCTAGAGAAGGTGTCTAGAACCAACTATAAAATTGACAAAAAGGGGAAGGAGAAAATATATCATGTGAACCTTTTAAAGAAGTATCTGGACAGACCAATCTAGGAAGGCACCCCCTTAATGACCTTGGCTATCGCAACTGAAATGAAAAAGGAACCACTCACCTCACATGAATACCCATTACACCCCTGTAAGACAGCCGCACAGGTAAAAGTCAGTAAGCACCTGACTAAAAATCAGAGGGAGAGAGTTCAACAGGTTCTGGAGGAACATACGGATGTGTTAACAAATAAACCGGGGCATACACATTTGCCACAGTATGACATGAAGCTGGTAGACTGAACACCAATCTGTATGAGAGCCTATTCTGTTCCGTTCGCTAAGGAGAAGGCATTGAAAGAGGAGTTAGATTATTTGTTGAAAGAAGGGATTATTTCTCACAGTGAATCTTCTTTTAGCTCCAGTGTAGTTTTGTTGAGGAAACCGTCTGGGGAATATAGACTGTGCATAGATTACAGGAAACTGAATGCTGTCACAGAAGGTCAAGTGGATCCATTACCGGATACAAAACAGTTATTTGCCAGATTGAACAAGGCAAAATACTTTTCGAAGGTGGATCTTAGCAAAGGCTATTAGCAGATTCCAGTGAAGCCTGAAGTTAGACCTTATTTAGCTTTTAGCACCTCGGAAGGACATTATGAATTCAACATGCTACCATTCGGATTGAAAAATGCTCCGAGTGTATTTTCTAGGATGATGCGCAAATTGTTGGATTCCTTGAATAATCCATGTATCACAAATTTCATGGATGATATTCTCATCGCCACAGAAACATTTGAAGAACACATTAACTCTCTGAATATGTTATTTGATAGGCTCAGAGAAGCGAACTTAACTGCTAGACCAACAAAATGTTGTATTCGATGCAAAGAGTTGGAATTCTTGGGACATACTGTATATCAGGGTAACATGACCCCTGACCCCAAGAACTTGGAAAAACTGCAGAGAGCACCTAGACCGCAAACAAAAAAAGACGTGCGATCATTCGTGTCGTTATGTGGGTTTTACCAAAAATATATCAAAAATGTTAACTCTATATGTGCTCCTCTGACTGATCTGACTCGCAAGGGAAATCCAGATAAAATTGTTTGGTCAGCGCAATGTGAATTGGCATTCCAAGAGTTAATGGAAAAACTCACTAGCAAGCCTATTCTCAAATTGCCTGATTTGACTCAGGACTTTGTGGTGAGAACAGACACAAGCAATGTGGGCCTGGGGGCTACTTTGTTGCAAAGGTCCTCTTCACCCAATGGGGAACTGAACCCAGTCGCTTATGCAAGCCGCAAGTTGAACAAAGCGGAACAAGGATATTCCACCAGCGAAAAAGAATGTTTAGCGTTAATCTGGGCAATAAAATAGTTCCAAATCTATCTGTACGTTAGGACTTTTGTGGTCCAGACAGATCACCAGCCTCTCGTGTTCTTATCTCAGGCCAAGCATGAAAATGCAAGATTGTTAAGATGGTCTTTATTGTTGCAACCATTTCAGTTTAATATTGAATATATCCCGGGATCACAGAATGTCGGTGCAGATTTCCTCAGTAGGCACCCCTGTGATCAAATTTAGAGTAGTTGGCAGGCGTGAAAAGTTAATTTTATCTATGTGTATCACTGGTTTTGGAACTTGCTTTAGTGCATGTTCTCAGGTGGGGAGATGTGTGGTGAAATTACAGTTATGCAACGTTAAAATTCCCCCAATTATAAAGATAATAGGTAAAATAACATGTAGGGATAAAAATATAGGTAAGATACACTGATACATTCTTGCAAACGCCAGCATTTTCTAGCGCCATTGAAAACTAACTAGTTATAACATGCAGACTAACGGCCTATCCTTTTAGACGGGGTAGAAACGGAGATAAAAGGAAAAAAATGAGGCGGTCTGAACACGTGTTTAAATCTAAAGGCTAGAAGAGGCAATTTGTAGTTTTTAAAGAAAAAATTACGCCACTAGTTGACACAATGTAAGGAATTGGACGAAAAACGACCTTAGCTCTTGTCAGAAACAGACGTATCTTGGACGTTCTACGGTAAATAGTCGTTTTAGTTTGAATATAGCGGCAAACGCCGTGAACGAAGGTACAAAAAAAAAATTTCAAAACTAACCTTGAAAAAAGTATGTTTTCTTAATAATAAGTTTAGGAGAATAAAAACTAGCTAGTTTGATAGCCCGTCTTTACCTGAGAAATAATATACTTTTAATTACACAGACGGACAGATAACACGGAAGATATTGACGAAAGACTGTATTGTTCAATACAGACTAGCCGACAGTTATTTGTGCATACTTCTCACAAAAATCACTTTTGACGCGTCCTTGAGCCTAACGCAGAAAAACAAACTGCATGTGGACAAGGGGCAAAAAAGGAGGGTAGAAGCTAAAAATAACTTAGCATACAAATCGTATAAGTAAGTGGGGAAAAATTGTATAGTTTTTTTTTTTGTAGTTTCGTCTAAAACCAAGTGTAATTTTGGGAAAAACCAAGTTCGGACGGACAGACCGACATAAATATATTACACACTAGACAGAAACTGGACCTAAATTGGACATTGTAGTTTAAATATTTGAACGGTAGAGGGGAAGTCCGCTGATTGGACGGAAGCGTTCATATTAAAGAAAAAAGTAGAGGCAAGTGCCATTTTGTTGAAGACTGTCCATATACACAGATCGTTAATGTAGAAGTGTGACGTCCATGAATATTATATATTACCAGTGGGACGCCATAGTCTAGCCAGCAGCTCAGCTGAGTTTTGCTAGTACAACGTAACTGTGTTTTTAAATTTGAATTGTGGTAAGGGAAAAAGTGTTAACCTTTTTTATTTAACATTTTTTAGTGATTGATACTGCCATGTCATGAAAAATGATTACGACAAGTGAATGCTTATTCTAGGTCCCCAGCGAAAGTCCAGGGCCTAGAGGCAAACAAATAATATGGGAAAACATATCCAAGACTATAGAAGACATATCTATATTTGAGATCAGTGGGAACATATCACCCACCTTTTTGAATGAAAAAGGAGATTAATGAACATATTTCAGATGCAATGCAGTCATGGGAAACTAGTGCTATGTGATACCGCCTGGGTGAGATGTGCTGAGTCGGTCAGAGAGATCTGACCCGGTCTTTGTAATTTTTTTGCTTTGTTGTGTGTAAAATGGTGAAGTAGGCAGTGTGTTGACACATGGCAAAAATTTTGGTTTCAGAGTTTCTGGTCTGGCACTGCGCTGGTGCAAGATGCTTTTAAGAGGTACAAGAGTGGGGGACTAAGAAGCCTACCATTTTACTCCAGCAACAGTGAGGAGTTGGCCACTTGAATTCTTTACTTCATCGTCACAGGCCAGATAAGTTGAAAACCTGGCCTGCTGTGGATTCATCAAATTTGTCCACATTAAAATAAATAAACAAAATCCTGGTGTATAAAAACTATACCTCAGTTCCATATTTCAAAGACATTGACTATTGCAAACAGAGATCGAGTATGATGACACCACCCGACTAGACATCCAGTGCTAGTTTTCCAAAGACACTGTAATTAGTGTTAATATTAACCAATGTAACGATATATCTATGTACAAAATTTTCATTTTGATTATTCAATATATATATATGCACTTTTATTGATAACTACATATTGTTTCATACGTAATGACCAGAAGAAAATTGGGTTCAGGACTAAATAAATTCTCAAAAAAATTGTAAAATTTAAATTCTAAAGCCAGTGTTAGTTGATTTGATCATAGAGCTTAGTATTATTAGAATTAGTGTTTACATGTGTGTGTCTGTGTATTTAATTACCTACACATCACATTTCATTACCCTAGACATTAAACGTAGCTAACATACATAATAGCAGAATAAGTCTGTTTGAGGTCATAAGTGGTAGCAGAAAGGCATTCTGTAACTCACATAAACTGTTATCTTCAGGAGCCTTCACAGCTGACCTCACCCAGTACACTAGGTAACATAGCAACCACGCAATAACATCAAAAACCACTACAGGGGAATCCCTGGAAGTGTGTGCATGATTTCAATAGTCTATGAGGGTGTAATTAGCCTCACAGACAGAGGTTCACTTCCACATATGAATTTTTTAGAATCGTGCTTGGTTGGTGGTCATATAAGGATGACTCCAGTTATGCCTCCTTGCATGCTGGGAGGGATAATGCCATAAGTGAAATGGTGGCTATTGAACATAGTATCGAAAATTATAGACACTATCATATATTACGTATTGTCTTCATAAAACATTTGTAAATTAACAATGAAACAATCCCATCAGCTTTTTGAGAAAGTACAGAAACGGTGCTTATAGCTCCGTGAAAGCTAATTTGAACACTTATTTATAGAACACGCATGCTTTACAATCTTTTCATGGTGCACAGAACATTAAGCGAAACACAATTCGAAACTGGCTTGGGTTAGTGTTAAGCTTGGTGTTAGAGATTATTATTTTTATTTGAAAAATCTGGAAACAGGTGTTGGGTTAAGGTTAAGGTTAGCGTGAAGGTTATTATGTTTTTTTAATTAGTCGAACTGACACGACAGACATATCAATAACCACTTGGCCAAAATGGCGGCTTGTCTTTGTAATTCTAAAATTCTATCCAATATTCTGTTTAATGAACATACATTTACCTTCAAATCGCTGGTGTCGCCGTGGCAAATAGCGAAAACGTCTGAACTAGCAACCATTTCCTTGAAAGTGTCTCTGACGTCGGTCTTTTTCCAGTTTAGTTGGTTGACCATGTCAAAGACTGTTGCATTCTTACTAGCGTATTCAACAGGCAGCTTGTATACTGGACTGTAAAAAAATTGCGAATGTATTGTTAGAAAAAATATTTATGTGTTTAGCAGAAGAAACAAATAATAAAAATAAACGTGTATGTTGCAGGTGCTCGTGAGAAATAAAAATATCATCATTAAGCGAAGTACGTTGCAAGTGTGTCGGTCCTTTATCTTCTTTACACTCTGGTCATGACACCCAAGTGTATGCCTCCTGTTGTTTTTTTTTCCCGCCTTCGCTGCAAATGGAACCCACTCCACCTTGGTTGCAACTTTTAACTTCACTCCTGATTTTATCCATGCTGTTAGCTGGAGGCAATTGTTAAAGTAACCATTTAATAAACAGTGCTGATGGTAAAGTACCTTTTTTCCAGCTAACAGCGACTATGGGGGGAGGGGGGATTACAGAGGTAAATGAGAGCAGGGTGCCATATGCAAAAATAGGTTGAGAACCCACGGTATATATGTGGCGAAATGGATATTGGATAGAAAATTAGAAAGTATTTCCTGGAAGTGGAAAAGAAAGCTAGCGAACCAGAGGTAGAGAAGGCACACGACAAGTCAGGTAGTTAACTGCACAGTTCTCGATGATAGTTGTAGAAGAGAAATGATAGGTAAGTTGTTCTTCTCGCTAGGCATATTCTATGCTCCATTGGTGTTATATAAATGTGTGAGTGGAGCTCGTATTTATTCCCTACTAATTTTAAATTATTAATATTTCTTTGACCACACAACAAAATTATAACTGGAAATTTAAATAATTCAAAACCTGCAGTTATAAACAAATGAGTGCACTTTATTGATTAATAATGTACAGTAACAAATTAGCACCTTGGTATATCAATATCTTACAAGATTTCACACAATTTACAACACGTATATTGTCTCTGTTTAATCATTTTAATCATGTTCTTGGCTTGGGTTCCGTGGTTTGTGTTTTCACGATAAGTTGTACATAACTTGCTTGACACGTTGCAGTATCTGATTTTCTTCGGTCGTTAAAATATCTGGACACTGAAGATGCTATGCTTATGTCAGGAACAGTGTTGGTACACTTTTAAACAGTTCAAAATGTCCAAAACTGTGTCATGTTTTTCACCACTGGATGAACCTGGAAAATATGACCAGGTTATGGCATCTGTGGTTTATAACCAAGAAGCCCCTCTGATGCTGACTGGCCACTGTTGATCATACTCATAATTTCTACAACACTGTAAAGAAGCTGTTGTTAAATCAGTCAAAAAGGGGTACGGCATACGACCATACAATACATTTAAGAGTTTTGACACCAGTTAAAGACTTTTTCTAAACCCAGCCATGACTACTTCACTTTGGCTTAGCGTTTTGCCAAAGTGAGCAAAATTGTTTTCCTCATCGACAAAATGTACCGAAATAAAAGATAAGAAAGAAAAAGAGATGACGAACTCTTTGAGCAAAGCACCCAACAGCAAAGCCCTAAAAAGAACTGTAAGCTTTTATTGCTAGCGTTTGTCAGTCCTAAAATAGGCTTCTAGCTGAGCCAATGGTGTCCAGAATTGAGGTTATGTAGTGATGGAAGCCATCTTTCTTCGGGAGGATTTATGTTAAGCATTTACATTAATTTTAAATATTCATTAATTTTAAATGTATATTAGTTCACTAAGATATTTTGTAAGCTTACAGACATACCCTCAAGAGACAGCAGTACTTTGAAGTCTGCGGCTGTTTGAAGCTTCGATCTATACAAATCGCTCACAATAACGTTAAGTTGTGGCTCCTTCTCAGATATCTTGTTGTGTTATTGGTTAATGCTTCTAACTATACCAGTCGGCCCTCTGGATATCTTCTCAGCTCTGTCAGATCTTGAAGTGACTTCAAGAAGTAAGGAACTGTGTCTGAGACCGATCTTAAATACCTAATCCCAGGTCTAACCCTTGCTGTTGACACGGATTTGACTGTTAATTTTATTTTACCAACACGTCCCATTTTTCTAATTTTTTTAATGTTCTGGTGTCCTCGATTTTTTTGCACTTTCAGTTTTCTTTTCTTCCTGATTTTACCTACGTAGCCAATTATTCCCTCTCAGACCCCACTGTTACGTGCAGTCTTTGATATCTTACAATATTATACATTGGTATACTTGTTATGTTCGCAAATATTTTGTAAACAAAATAGATACTTTTTAGTGCTTAAGGAAAAGTCATTATTGAGTTACTTCCCATGAAAGTTGTGTCGTCTCTTTCGATCGAACTCCGCGGATGAATCCAGTTTTACTGCGATTTATTCTTTGTTTGGGTAGTAATAGATTGTTCTTGCTTCAGAATATCTATGGCCTTAATTTATGTGTATTGTTTGTCTGAGTAGGACGAGTCTGTCTTATATCTGTATATCTTTACATATCTAAGTCGAACTATATGTTCTTTTGTCTCTAGAGAGGTCAAAGGCTGTTCGGCGGATGTGTCGCTAGAGGGGTGTGTTTTGGCTTCGCCCTGATGATGGGCCGTGATTTTTCTATGTCGGCTTGTCGCCGGAAAAAGTGATCTTAGTATTTGTGGGGAAAATGATAGTCGTCTAGACCTATCGTGTATGCTTTACCCCAGTGTTTATTCTTATTGCCAAGGAATGGCAGAATCATATTTCTGATACCAAGATAATAAAAGATACCCTTTTTGAACTCTCGTACGAAGCCACCGTTTTTCGATAGGTACGATTTGTACGTCTGAGAGAATATATTTAACGCAATGAAAACAACTTTGATTCCTAGCAGCACTATATCCTGTAGAATGCAGTCAATTGTTCATGATAAAATCTACAGAGCAATGAAATGTTTAATGAACGACTAACTTTAAGACAGATTCATTATCTGTATCCAAACGTGAGTGACAGCTCACGAGAGAAGCCATCTTGTAACCAAACATGTAGTGACTTTCAAGAAGAGAAAAGGGATGCCCGTATTATCGCTTGATTAGTCCAGAGATCACTGCTACACATGAGAACCCATTGCTAGCGGTTCAATATTATTATATGGAAAAATCTGTGCTGGACATTATGTTAAGGAATCTTCGCTAGACGAGGTTAGGTCTAGAAGCCATCTTGGATATTGTTTATAATCTGACGTGCTTTGTCAGTAAACTCAGATGATATATATATGGGCAATACTGAGTGCTTGGCTACTGACAGTCCATTATACTATTATTCTACATGAGTGCCCATGTAACATTGCAAGACCATTTATCCACTGTACCATGATGTATTATGCCAACCTGTGATTTGTCACTATCTGTGCTGTCGAGTGTGTACGTCCAATTAAACTGTAGTAAAGGTACACAGTCGTTGGTGTCGATGACTTCCAGCCATACATGAGTGTGAGAAAAGAACATTTGTCAACACCACGAACTCTTCTTATCATTCGCATATTATATACTCAATCTATGTCTACACACCACTGCGTAGGTCAAGTTGACATTCCATACTCAAACCACGAGCAACACAACAACACAGTAATTAACTCTGGTGATGTTCGAGTGAGCTTTAGATCTTTCAGCATGTCTCTTGCTCAGGGCAAGGGTCTTGTATTAAGAGTTTATCAACTGATGATGATGATGTCTGCTTCCATCCACCTTGCGAGGACATATCGGCATTTGTTACAACTGTGTTCCTCCAGTATTTATCATTTGGTGGACCAGCTTTCTGGGTTTGACCTCGCAGAAGTTCAGAAGTCAACAGACTACCGATACCAGACCGTTTTCTGTGGCTGATACGACACACTTGCAGTATTGGTTTGCTCTTTGTCAACACTTCGTCACGTGACCTGTCAAGTGAATGCAGTATGTAGGTCAGCGTTGTTGACATTTTTACATTAGACATTACAGAGTTTCACAGAACAGTTGGATCAATTCTTGTCAATATTAACAGGAAGACAGTATTATTGAACTAAGAAGTCCTATTTTCATCGATGGATCTTCTTGTTTTCTATATATGAACTTTAATATTTAAGGCCAGAATGTTTAATTGAATAAAGTGGCAGTTTGTTTATTTTCATAAGAATAACTTTGCCATTACTGTAAAACTGAGCCTATTTTGCAACACATACTATCATACACATAATTTATATATTTATGTTTACATGTTATTTGTTTGTATAGTATGTTAGTTTCTATGTCAGCGGGTTGTGTTTAAGGTTGGGCGGAGTCCTCACAACAGAATATCCCACGTCATAGAGGGTCCGTTGTGGGCGTTTTCTATAGGTGCAATTTTCTTGATTGAAAATTTGCTGCGACAACTGTTGCTTTTGTGTTAGCTGTGAAGACTGTAATTATTGTTATTTTTGTAATATTTCTTTGTTCTTTAGTTTTGTTTTGAGTTGTTTGTAATTTGTTGGTCTACCCTTTTCTATCTTTCAGTTCTATTCACAATTTATATTCATATACTGTGACGTCATTTGTGTTATCCCTTGCAGATTCAGTGATTATTTTCATTGATTTCCCTATTTGATTTATTTTGATTTCTGCAAACGTTTTCGTATTGTCAGTCCTATTTGTACTTTATGTATTCTGTTGGTTGACATATGTTTTATATAGGTATATTTCATAAGACACTATTGCCTGTGCACTGCACTTGGATTATGGTATAAACCACTACCTGATTATTATTACTGTTATACAAGACCTTATTAAGGCTTGTGACCCACAGATATTGGGATAGTGTACTGATTAATCAAGTCATTAAGAACTTGTGGTATTATTATTAGTTCAAGTGATTAGTATTATTGTTAGACATCATGTCTACATTAGAATACTTCATTACACAAGGGAAATCCTTTGATAAGACTGGTCAACAATTAGAAGAATGGGCAGTTGCTCAATATGACAAAGCATTAGCTGCAGAAGAGAAAAAAGCTGCTGCAGAAGAGAGAAAAGCTCTGGCTGAAGAGAAAAGATTAGAAAAAGAAGCTGATGCTGCTGCTGAACAAAAGAAATTGCAGATGCAGGTGGAGCAAAGGAGATTTGAAGCTGAACAAAAAAAATTAGAAAGAGAAGCTGCTGCTGAACAAAAAAAGGTTAGACAGTGAAGCTGAACAAAAAAGATTAGACAGGGAAGCTGAACAAAAAAGATTAGACAGAGAAGCTGAAGAAAAAAAAGCAATAAGAGAACATGAATTTGAGTTAGAGAAATTGAGATTGACAAGTATGAGTAATGTTAATCAGGCATCTAGTGGTAATGGTAAACCTTCTACTTACAAGGTTAAGGTTCCACCGTTCAATCAGTCCAGTGACGATATTACATTCTGGCTGGATAGATTTGAACGTTCTTGTCGTACACATAATGTGGATAAATCACAATACGCTAATCAATTATCAGAAAACTTGAAAGGTGAATCTTTGACTAGATTATGCCTTGTAGGAGAAGCAGATAAGGATAATTATGATGTCATTAGGGCGGCTGTGATAAAAAAATATCAGCTAAGTGAGGAAGGCTATCGCCTTTTATTTAAGACGATGGTGCCTGAGACGGGTGTAGAATTCTCAGAATTCACTGCAAAGGCACGTCTCACAGTTGATCGTTGGATTGAGCTTTCCAAAACAGAAAAAAACGTATGAAGGACTTATGGATTTGTTGCTCAGAGATAAGATTATGTCATGTGTGAACAAACCTTTCCTTGAATTTATACATGAGCGTAAACCCAAATCTCTAAAAGAAATGGAAGAATATTGTTCCCAATATGTCACTGCACACCCCGACGTGACTTTTGGCAACACTAAGATTAAGGAGAGTATGCCAGTTGCTTCAGCAACACCATACAATCCCAATTATTCACACAGATTTCAGGGACCTCAAAACAGATTTGATAAAAAAGGTAACCATAATAGTTATCAAAACCAAGGTAACCAATCATTTCAGGGTTCTTCTTCAAAGAACTGGAGACGAGCTGATAGCTCTCGACACAGGGGTGGTCATAATTATAGGAATTTCCGTAGAGGAAGTAATTATAGAAACTATCAGGGTTATCCGTCTTGGAGTCAACAAGATCATAATTACAGAGATACTCATTATAATGAATATGATAATGGTAACCAAGGGAACTATGACTCAAACCCAAATAGGGGTTACAATAGAGGTAACAATAACTACAGAGGTGATAATAACCGAGGTAGATCTCAAAACAAAAGACATAAACCACATTTTCAGGCAAACTCTGCACAACAAGAGTCCCATGAAGCCTATAAACAGAGTAAAGATAATAATGATGCTAGTAATATGGCATGTGCCGCTTTTGATTTTGGGAGAGCATCTCAGTGCCCCCAATGCAAAACGTTATTTGAGCCAACCACAGTGTCTACTTTAAGCTGTGGCCATCCTCTTCCTGCTCTTCCGGCATCAGTCGCGCATGATGGAAGAGGTTCTCTTGTCTTACATAAGGGTTTAGTGAATAACAATCCAGTCTCTGTGCTATTTGATTCTGGATGCACCACAATTGGTGTTAGGCAGTCACTCGTAGATCCTTCCCGTGCCACTGGACAAGTAGTCAAATGTGTAACATTTGGCGGCACATTAGAGAAATACTCTACTGCTATCATTAGGATTGCTACTCCTTTCTTTACAGGAGATGTACACGCATGTCTTCTTCCGAATCCGATCGCTGACCTCATCATCGGTCGCATTCATGGAGTCAAAGAATGCACTCCGCAACAAATTTCCGCGTGGGAAAGGCAAAACATGCAGATTGCTAACGCTGTAGTCACTAGAGCTCAGGCTCTTAATATGCCTCAAACTTCATCTACTGAAGATAATGAAGTGCATAACCAAGATAATCCCTTGGTAATTTCTCGTGACTCGTTTATAAAACAGCAAGAAGATGATCCCACTCTGAAGAAATTCTTCATTCTTGCAACTAAAGGTGATCCGAATAAAGACACAAGTCGTAAATCGTGGATTACAAAGAAGAATGGCGTACTTGTACGTATGGTTCAAGACTCCATTACGTCAAGTCATTCTCAAATCCTGGTTCCCAAGAATTTGAGAGTTAAAATTTTGCAGCACGCTCACGACTCTCAGTGTGCTGGACACATGGGTTTTTCCCGTACTAAGTCAAGAGTCCTTGCGGCTTTCTTTTGGCCATTGGTAAACAAGGACATACGGATTTATTGTCGATCTTGTAAAGTATGTCAGGAAGTTAAATCCAAAGGTCCACGGCATGCTGCACCCATTCAGGCGGCGGACATTCCTATTCGGCCGTTCCAAAAAATGGCCATAGACATTATTGGTCCATTTAAGATCAAGTCTGCCAGAGGACATCAGTTTATCTTGACGTGTGTTGATATGTGCACACGTTGGCCAGAGGCTATTCCTCTGAAGAGCATTACTACTGCTGATATTGCAGATGCTCTTTGGCTTATATTTTCTCGTCTGGGGTTCCCCGGAGAGATATTGTCAGACCATGGCACCCAACTAATATCAGATACCATGTCTCAAGTAATGTCTACTCTGCAGATAGATAGATCTTTAAGTAGTATCTACCATCCAATGTCTAATGGTATGGTCGAACGCCTTAATAGAACACTTAAAAACTTACTAGGGAAGATAACTGAGGATCATCCTCAAGACTGGGACAGAGTTTTACCTGCGGCCCTCTTCGCTTACAGAGAGGTACCCAATGAACATACAGGATTTTCTCCCTTTGAACTCGTCTTTGGCGCGCGTCCGCGTGGCCCTATGTCGTTGCTTCACGATCTCATAACATCTGACAATATTGACGATGACACAAAGTCATCCTACGAATATGTCATCGCGTTGAGACAAAAAATTATCGAAGCATGCAAATTAGCAACTTCTTCTTCTGAATTTGCGAAACAGAAGGCAAGGCAATTTGCCAATAAGAAGAGATGCTTACGACAACTTTGTCCTGGTGACAAAGCATTTGTATTACTACCTTGTAGGGAAAACAGACTACTTATTTCTTGGAAAGGTCCGTACGATATAATATCGAAAATTTCCGATGTCGACTATATTGTCGATATTGATGGGAAGCATAAAACCTTCCACATCAATATGCTTACTGAATTCCATGAACGTCCGGATTATTTGCAACCCATTTTCCAAGCAACGGACAATTCTCCAGTACAACATGGTCATTACTCATCATTGTCCGTGATACAGGATGAGGAAACAAGTTTTTCAGATGTAAATCTTCCTCTTCCAATGATCCCACTTCATTCTAGTGAATCATGGAAGAATGTTACTGTCTCTCCTGATTTGTCTCTAGGAGAACAGCGACAAGTTTCAACTATGTTGCAAACATTTCAGGATGTACTCACTGACATCCCTGGTCAAACGAATGTCATTGAACATGACATTGTTCTAACTGACCATACTCCTATTAGGGTTAGACCTTATCCTATACCTATACATTTTCAAGCACAGGTCGAGAAAGAGTTGGATGAGATGATAGATTTGAAAATAATCGAACCATCCACCTCTGCATATTCTTCGCCGATGGTTATTGTTCGTAAAAAAGACAATAACATACGTCTTTGCGTTGACTATCGAAAAGTGAATTGTCGTAAATTTATTTTGAGAGAAAAGAGTCGTAGAAATAGTGGTCCGGTTTTGAGTGGAAAATGATGATGGTAAGCTCAGTGATAGAAAATGTAGAGATTTAATAGTTACTTCACAGCGTGCTGGAGGAGAGTAAAGACAGACTTATTTACGACAAATCGTGTCTCTCAATCTTCTCTTTCACTCTCCTGGTCAAACAATTATTTGCCAGTTTTCCAGACTCGCATCTGCGCGCTCACCGATTCGGTGTTTTCAAACACACACACGACGTTGATACAAACTATATTAAACGAATAGGGGAAATGTTGGGCTTTGGGTATATCCAACACACAGAACTAAATGAGTTTAGGTGATTTTATTCACTTTAAACATCAATCACTAAAAATATCAGATATTACATAAATTATCATAAGTACACAAATGCAAATAACAAGTTTGGGAGGGGGTGAAGAAGATTGGTATCGACTAAGCCCTTCCCGCTCATTAGACAAAGACAAACCCAGTCCAGAGATAGATAATATCAGGAACACGGGTACGTTAACCTAACAGTAAAGTTAATTACTCTGAAAGAGGTGTTACAAAATTAGGTATAGGTGATAGAAAAAAAAACCTGTTCTTCCCAGCTGTTCTTCCCTTTACTAAGCAAATGGAAAGGAGGTGGTTTTAAACAGAGTTAACAAATTATCAACTATCCCACTTAAAGGAACAATGTAGGGTATACAGAAAAGATATATGTTACCAGGTAAGCAAGTTAACAAAATGGTCACACAAAAGAATTAATTTCCTGTCATTCATACACGCGCTAGCAAAGGCCTTCACTCATCTTGCTCTCACTTACCGATTGTGAAAAAATCTTGCACTCCATAGAATAACACAACAGCAGTTACACCTCAACTAAATGTATGAGTGTTTGTTCAAGTTCTAGCCCCAGATTATCGGGTAGGCGGTCAGCACATAAAAGGATCCCGTAATCGCTGGAAAATGAATCTGTAGTTGTGTCTCTTTTCTTAATAACAGTTTCTATGGGAGGGCACGGTCTCTGATACCGGGGTGAGGATGGTGTGGTCTATTTGACTATGCCGCGGATAATAAAATTCTTACGCGTGCTGGTACACTTTATCCGTGAGGTATGGTTTAAGTCCAGTGAGAAAACTAGTCACATCACTGTTCAGGAAATTATGAATTATCTCTCTGTGTCAGTAAACTAACAAAGCTCGGGCCAGTGTTCTTCTTCCCGTTACGACTTAAGTTGTTTGATGGTGCGTTAAATTTGTCTTTGGGTGTGCTTTCTTTGCTATAAGTTAGATAGCGGAATTCCAAACATAGAATCGCCTCAAAGATTAAAAATTTACACAGTCTCAACAAGTTCTGCGTCAGGGGAACTCTACACACTGTTTATGCTTTGCTTTGCTTAGATTGATTTCTTTATTGCTTTCTTAATGCTGGGATCGCACAGGTTACGATCACTCTGTATGAAAGAAAAAAAGACATGTAATATACCGAAAACAAATAACCTTCTAAAGCGCGATGAATTTCCCGTTAAGCCTATAATACACTCGAGTATTTAATTATGTATTTAATAAACACTGCGCGAATTCTAGTGGTTAAAAACCCACATCTATAAAACTAGGACTTAACTGAATTTATTAATTATAAATTCCTTCGCGACTTTAAAAGTTAATTTAAGCATCTATTATCTTTTGAAATAATATAATAGATAGATCATTATATTTAAAACTGGAACTCTTGAGATGGTTTAATTAAATAGATTTAAATTAACACAGAATCCCTTTAAATAGAATGACTGAGCTAGACCACTGATCACTTTACACAATATATATTACCGCTTTGCACAGAAATAGAAATCACTGCAAATATATATAAAATCCAGGGGAAAATCTATAACAAGATTTCAATAAAGCTAGTGCTTCTGTAAAGGTCTGGCCAGCGAGTGATAACGTGTCTAGTTCTACATGGTCTATTTAGCTAAAATGAAATGTAAGTTGAGTGGGACATGATAAACTTGACAACTTATTTGATCTCACGAACTTTTGGGGATCTGACCGCCAAATCAAGAGAAGAAGCCGCCCCCTGGTCTTCGTATCCGCTCGCTGCTGCCCGTTTCGCTTTCCCCCGTTCGCTCGGTTCCTCGATTGACACCGAGACGCGAAATTAGCGGCAAGCAACTGCGTCTCGTATCAGGGAAAACTACTGTCTTTGATAGCGCCGATAGTCTCCCCTAAGATCCCTCGGTCTGTCTCTTTGATCTCGTCGCTGTATCCTACATGAGTCCCGGTGGAATGCGTTCTGGCAAACGAAAAGTTACAACAAATGTTCAGGGGTTCTAATGTTATGAAAAGCTAAAGGTCCCTTTAAATCATCCATCATATCAGGGAAAATTCACTTGTCAAACTAGACGTACGTCACAATCGTCCCCACTTTTAGACATGAAACCATTTTTCATGTTTTCATTTTTGACAATGGAGGTGACCTGATTGGTGATTTTAGGATGAGTGGTATCTTCAGTTTGCTCTTCTTCCTCTGTAGACCAGTTTCTACTCAGAAAATCAGCCCCGACATTCTGTCTTCCCGGAATATATTCCACTTTGAAAGAATAGACGCTTAGAAGGAGGGCCCAACGCATGATCCTAGCGTTAAATTCTTTATTGGCACCAAGAAATGCTAACGGAGCGTGGTCTGTTTGCACCGTGAACGATGTACCATAAAGAAACTCATGATGGCGTCTGATACCGTCAATCAGAGCAAGACATTCCCTTTCAACTACGCTGTAGTTCCGTTCCGCTTTATTTAATTTCCGACTGCCATAGGCAACTGGAAATAGCATGTTCAGGTCACTGTCATCGGCTTGAAGCAGTGTTGACCCGATGCCCTGACCTGACGCGTCGACTCTCAGTACAAAAGGTTTCTTGAGGTCAGGCAACCTCAAAATGGGGTATGCAGACAACTGTCCTTTCAAAGTGCTATACGCGTGTTCGCACTTTTGATCCCATATGACCTTATCAGGACAACCTTTCTTTGTGAGGTCAGTCAGAGGTGCCGTCAGTCCGTTGAAGTTCTGGATGTACTTCTGATAGTATGCACATAGCGATATGAAGGAACGTACGTCTTTCTTCGTTCGGGGTCTTTTTGCTGCCACTATTTTCTCCACGTTCTTCTTAATAGGCCAACTGCATCCGTGAGAAATAGTGTGCCCCAGGAAGTCTAACTGTTCAAACCCGATGAGACATTTGCTAGGTCTGGCTGTGAGACCCGTTTCCTGTAGTCTCCTGAGGAGCATAGCAACCGTAGCAATATGTTCTTCATAGGTTTCCGATGCAATTAAGATGTCATCCATGAAATTATGGATATGGGGACTTTGCAAAGGTTCTAGAAGCTTCCTCATCATCCTGGTGAACACTCCTGGTGCGTTATGCAAACCGAACGGCATCACGTTAAATGTGTAATGTCCTTCACTAGTGCTGAAAGCTAACAAAGGTTTAATTTCCTCCTTGACTGGTATTTGATAATAACCTTTACTGAGGTCAATCTTGGAGAAGATCTTTGCTTTGCTGAGCTTGGTGAACAACTCAGAAACAGTTTGGAGAGGTTCGGGCTGGAATTCCGTTACAGCGTTTAGCAACCTGTAATCAATGCACAGCCGAACTTCCTTATTGGGCTTCTGCAACAGCACTACACTCGAGCTGTAAGGAGATGTAGACTCACTGATAATTCCTGCCTGACGCAGCTTGTCTATTTCTCCGCGAAGTGCATCAGCTTTAGCGTACGGGATGGGGTAAACTCTGGTTTGAACAGGGGTCTCGTTTGTTAATTTCATATCAAATTCAATGAGATTTGTTCGACCAGGTACATCCGTTAAGACTGCACTGTACTGTTTTAGTAGAGCCCTGGTTTCTGTTTGTTGTTCTGGTGAGAGATTGTCGCCGAACTTGACATCTTTAAAGGATTCTGTGGGTTGCAATGGATACTCCATGCAACCATCATCATCTTCCTCGTCTTCCGTTGCTATGGCGACAGCCAGGAGATGCTCGGAGGATGGCACCGGTCTTTCCAAATATTTCTTTAGCAGATTTATGTGGAAGACCTTCTCCTTTCCTTTGATGGAGATCTTGTAGTTGGTACGTGAGATCTTTTTAAGGACGGTAAACGGTCCTTGCCATCCGATGCGAAGTTTATTGCTTCCGGTTGGAAGTAGCAATAGGACTTTCTCCCCTGGTTGTAGTTCTCTCTCTTTTGCAGCTTTGTTGTATCTTTTAGTAATTTTAGCGCGGGCTTTCTTAAGGTTGGTAGTAGCTAGATCCCATCCTAGCTTTAGCCTTTCCTTAAGCTCAGATACATACTTGCTTGCAGAGACGACTGTCTCGTCAGCCTTCTGGTCTGTCAGGGACCGAAGTAAGGCTTCTAGTGGCCCCTTAATAGGTCTGCCAAATAAAAGTGTAGCTGGCGCAAAACCCGTAGACGCTTGGGGTACCTCTCGGTAGGCGAATAAGGCAGCCGATATATATTGGTCCCAGTCTTCCGGTTTCTCCTGACCCAGCTTACGTAACATCATGGTGAGGGTACCGTTAAAACGTTCCACGAGCCCATTTCCGGCCGGATGGTAGGGACTTGTGTGGATATGTTTGGCCCTCAAGATCTTAAAGATCTCCTCCATTAACAGGCTACGGAATTGGGATCCATTGTCCGTCAAAACTTGTTGAGGGAATCCCAACCGTGTAAAAATTTGCACAAGGGCTTCTGCGACATGCTTGGAATTAGTGCATGGTAGCGGTACGGCTTCGGCCCACATAGTGCAAGTGTCAACTAAGGTCAGGATGAACCTGTTCCTTCTTTTGGTCTTTTCCAGAGGACCAATAATGTCGACAGCAACCCGTTCAAATGGAGTCCCTACTATTGGCATTTGCCCCATAGGTACTGGGGGTGTCAAGTGCTTGGGTGCTACCCGTTGGCACTGGGCGCAGGATTTCACATACCTGACAATGTCAGAGTTCATTCCTGGCCACCAATAGTGGTTTTTTATTCGCTGAATAGTGGCGTTTTGTCCCATATGTCCGCTAAAGGGAAGAGAGTGCCCCATTTCTAAGATCTGGTTTCTGTACTGCGTCGGTACTAGGAGCTGGTTATTCCCCGTGTCCGGGTTGCCCGTTCTACGATACAATACACCATCCTTAGAAAAGATGTCTCCGTTGTGTCTGGGGTCCTTAGCCATGGGCAGTTTTTTAAAGCAGGGCGCCAGAGTAGGGTCCTTTTGTTGCGCCTCCTTCAGTTCATTCGGCAACAAGTTTGGCGCAGGCTCCCTCTCCTTCTTGGCTTGCCCTCTTGTGGTTACCGCTGCCACAATCGGCTCCTTAGGTCTCCCAATGAACACATATCTACATCCCAGGATAACTGGGTAGATCGGATCATCCATTATGGCCGCTTTAATAACTCCTCTGACAAAGTCAGAGTGTATTTCTACCAGTGCGATAGGAAGCGTCCTGGGTGCATCACTCCTGAAAACTCCACTAAGTTTGACGGTTTCCTCTGTCTCCTGACCGGGTTTGACTAGGTGCCTAGCGACAATACAATCAAAACTTAATCCAGTGTCAAAAAGACAAGTAGTAGAGGTACCGTTCAAAATTACAGTTCCTCGAGTTGAGGGTCGGTCCCCCTCAGGTTGAGAATCACTGACATTGACTCTACCTTTCGAGGCTGTATGCAAACATCCAATGCGGTTTGCACCGGTTTGTTTGCCCTGATCAGACGTTCCTGGTGTAGGGGTCTTCCCTTTTCCTTGACCTTGGTGGCCGCGCTGCCACGTAGGCTTGTTGGGTTGATCAGAATTGTTGTTGGGGGGGTATCGGGTTTTGTAGAATTTCGATTTTTCCTGGGGAGGTTTCTGGGTATTGTTATCTCGTTGGTTATAATGTTGAGAGGAAGTGGAAGAATAGGATGCCTGCTCTAGATTCTGTTTTCGAGATGGCTCATCGGTGGGTTTACGTTTAGTGCTGGGAAGTTCGGCCATTGCATTGCTATAGCGTTCGGCTTTATTGAGTATGTCTTCAAGCCTGACTGCCCCCTGTTCAGCCAAAAATCTACGTGTTTCATTCGACAAAGTGGATTTTATCTGCTCCACAAGAACAAGTTCGAGGAGTCCCTCATATGAAAGAGGTAGGTCAGATAATTCAATGCACTTTGTCAGATAACCCGTGAGACGTGAAGAGAACTGGGGAAATGTTTCCGTGCTCTCTTTTCGGCTGTTTCTGAACAACTGCAGAAACTTTCGGGCAGTCATCTCAAACTGCTGTAGTAAGGCCTTTTTCAACATGTCGTAATCATGTTGATTCGGTCCCAGCTTTGTGTACACGTCATAAGCATTGCCTTTCAGTGACGTTGAAAGTTTGAGCGCCCAGCGGGTACTCTCTAACCCATAAAGATTCGCGAGTCTCTCGAATTTTTCTAGGTAGCTGTCAATTTTTTCGTTAGGGCTAGGAAAAGATTCTAAAGAAAACGACATAGCAGTTAATTGGGCAGATTGAGTACTGGAGAGGTCCATTGATTGAGACTGGGGCGAAGACGGCTCTCCGTTAGTCGAAGTAGAGGCGCCCCGACTCTCTAGAGCCTTAAGCGCCAGTTGATGCTGTCTTTCCTTGTCTCTCTCTCTCTCTCTCTGCGAGTTTCCATCTCTGCTTCAATTTTCTTCTGTTCCAAAAGACGTTCTTCCGCTTCTTTCTTATCTGCCCTCTCCTGGGCTTCTCTCCTCTCTGTTCTTTCTTTCTCTTCCTTCCTCTCAGCTTCTGCTCTCTGTTGCTCCGCCTTCCTCTCAGCTTCGGCTCTCTGTTGCTCCGCGTCATATATTTCCAATTCCTGGTTAATAAACGCGTTTGCAGCTTCTGCATCTAATCCTGCCTCTTTCGCTTCCAGCCTCAAGATGGACCTCATCTTTATCCTCTCTGCCATTGTTAAAGAATAAGATGAAGTATGCTAGAGAACTAGTAAGAAGAAACGCGAAAGGGAGGAACTCTGAACCGCTACGAGAAAGAAAAAAAACACAAGTACAAATTTACCTGTGTTACCTCCTACCTGTACTGTGCAAACTTATCGCTGCTATTATCTGGCAATTAAGGCTCTAAACGCAAGCGACTATGCCACTAAATGGTAAGTTACACTGGAAAAGAATCTACTTTTACTAACAGTAGAGAAAAATTTATATTAAAACAATTTAAAAGGAAAAAAAAATTTCCCCTAAATTTTAAATCTCTGACAACAAACTCCGTCCCTAAAGTCAATTATTGAGATGAGACGTTGTTAACTTAATTTTTAAAAATCAGAACAATCCGTCTTTAGCTAAGCTCAACTCTTTTTGACTTCAAAAACCTTAGTGACTGTAAAACAATCACGCAATCCCAGCAACTTTTATAAAGAAAGAAATATAATTATCTCCGCCAGAGGATAATTAAAATAGCAAATATATTTGTTTATCTGTACTTTCTACTGCTGTGGAGAGAAAACAACCTGTAAATATGCTGTGTGGACAACCCAAATACTTAAAGAACGTTTGTCTAGGGGTGTAATTATTTATTTATTTCCCTAATTCACAAAGACAAATCATTCACACTCTACCTAGTTAGACCCAAACTAAATCAGACTCAAAATATCTTTAACCCGGCTATGCGATTGCCTCAAATGTAGCTCAAGATCCCAGAACCAGCCCACAAATATGTGTGCATCAAATGTATCTCAAAATTATCCCGGACGAGCCGGCCAAATATTGTCGTAAATTTATTTTGAGAGAAAAGAGTCGTAGAAATAGTGGTCCGGTTTAGAGTGGAAAATGATGATGGAAAGCTCAGTGATAGAAAATGTAGAGATTTAATAGTTACTTCACAGCGTGCTGGAGGAGAGTAAAGACAGACTTATTTACGACAAATCGTGTCTCTCAATCTTCTCTTTCACTCTCCTGGTCAAACAATTATTTGCCAGTTTTCCAGACTCGCATCTGCGCGCTCACCGATTCGGTGTTTTCAAACACACACACGACGTTGATACAAACTATATTAAACGAATAGGGGAAATGTTGGGCTTTGGGTATATCCAACACACAGAACTAAATGAGTTTAGGTGATTTTATTCACTTTAAACATCAATCACTAAAAATATCAGATATTACATAAATTATCATAAGTACACAAATGCAAATAACAAGTTTGGGAGGGGGTGAAGAAGATTGGTATCGACTAAGCCCTTCCCGCTCATTAGACAAAGACAAACCCAGTCCAGAGATAGATAATATCAGGAACACGGGTACGTTAACCTAACAGTAAAGTTAATTACTCTGAAAGAGGTGTTACAAAGTTAGGTATAGTGATAGAAAAAAAAACCTGTTCTTCCCAGCTGTTCTTCCCTTTACTAAGCAAATGGAAAGGAGGTGGTTTTAAACAGAGTTAACAAATTATCAACTATCCCACTTAAAGGAACAATGTAGGGTATACAGAAAAGATATATGTTACCAGGTAAGCAAGTTAACAAAATGGTCACACAAAAGAATTAATTTCCTGTCATTCATACACGCGCTAGCAAAGGCCTTCACTCATCTTGCTCTCACTTACCGATTGTGAAAAAATCTTGCACTCCATAGAATAACACAACAGCAGTTACACCTCAACTAAATGTATGAGTGTTTGTTCAAGTTCTAGCCCCAGATTATCGGGTAGGCGGTCAGCACATAAAAGGATCCCGTAATCGCTGGAAAATGAATCTGTAGTTGTGTCTCTTTTCTTAATAACAGTTTCTATGGGAGGGCACGGTCTCTGATACCGGGGTGAGGATGGTGTGGTCTATTTGACTATGCCGCGGATAATAAAATTCTTACGCGTGCTGGTACACTTTATCCGTGAGGTATGGTTTAAGTCCAGTGAGAAAACTAGTCACATCACTGTTCAGGAAATTATGAATTATCTCTCTGTGTCAGTAAACTAACAAAGCTCGGGCCAGTGTTCTTCTTCCCGTTACGACTTAAGTTGTTTGATGGTGCGTTAAATTTGTCTTTGGGTGTGCTTTCTTTGCTATAAGTTAGATAGCGGAATTCCAAACATAGAATCGCCTCAAAGATTAAAAATTTACACAGTCTCAACAAGTTCTGCGTCAGGGGAACTCTACACACTGTTTATGCTTTGCTTTGCTTAGATTGATTTCTTTATTGCTTTCTTAATGCTGGGATCGCACAGGTTACGATCACTCTGTATGAAAGAAAAAAAGACATGTAATATACCGAAAACAAATAACCTTCTAAAGCGCGATGAATTTCCCGTTAAGCCTATAATACACTCGAGTATTTAATTATGTATTTAATAAACACTGCGCGAATTCTAGTGGTTAAAAACCCACATCTATAAAACTAGGACTTAACTGAATTTATTAATTATAAATTCCTTCGCGACTTTAAAAGTTAATTTAAGCATCTATTATCTTTTGAAATAATATAATAGATAGATCATTATATTTAAAACTGGAACTCTTGAGATGGTTTAATTAAATAGATTTAAATTAACACAGAATCCCTTTAAATAGAATGACTGAGCTAGACCACTGATCACTTTACACAATATATATTACCGCTTTGCACAGAAATAGAAATCACTGCAAATATATATAAAATCCAGGGGAAAATCTATAACAAGATTTCAATAAAGCTAGTGCTTCTGTAAAGATCTGGCCAGCGAGTGATAACGTGTCTAGTTCTACATGGTCTATTTAGCTAAAATGAAATGTAAGTTGAGTGGGACATGATAAACTTGACAACTTATTTGATCTCACGAACTTTTGGGGATCTGACCGCCAAATCAAGAGAAGAAACCGCACCCTGGTCTTCGTATCCGCTCGCTGCTGCCCGTTTCGCTTTCCCCCGTTCGCTCGGTTCCTCGATTGACACCGAGACGCGAAATTAGCGGCAAGCAACTGCGTCTCGTATCAGGGAAAACTACTGTCTTTGATAGCGCCGATAGTCTCCCTTAAGATCCCTCGGTCTGTCTCTTTGATCTCGTCGCTGTATCCTACATGAGTCCCGGTGGAATGCGTTCTGGCAAACGAAAAGTTACAACAAATGTTCAGGGGTTCTAATGTTATGAAAAGCTAAAGGTCCCTTTAAATCATCCATCATATCAGGGAAAATTCACTTGTCAAACTAGACGTACGTCACATGAATCAAGTAACGAAGTTCGATGCCGAACCTATGCCTTTACTGGAAGAGCTACTTACTCGACTCTCCAAATCTCATTTTTTCACTAAACTTGATTTGTCTAAAGGATATTGGCAAGTTCCTTTATCTGAATGCGCCAAACCTCTCACGGCTTTTTCAACACCTAGAGGTTTGTTCCAATGGAATTTTATGCCTTTCGGTCTTATGAACGCTCCAGCTACATTCGTACGCATGATGCGCCGAATCCTATCTTATCGGTCAGATGTCATTGCATATCTAGACGACATCTGTCTTTTCAGCGATACGTGGGAAGATCACTATTCAGGGTTAGATGAATTGCTGTCTACTTTGCGCGAGCACAACCTGACAGCGAAACCCTCTAAAGCCTATATTGGTTTTAGCGAAATTTCTTTCCTAGGCCACCGAGTTGGTCATGGTTTCCTAAAGACAGAGGACCATAATACTAGTAAGATACTTAACATCTCGATCCCTAAGACTAAAAAACAGGTGAGAAGTCTGTTAGGTCTTATTCAATTTTATGGCAGATTCATTCAGAATCTATCCTCTATCATGGCACCTCTTTCAACACTTCTAAAGAAAGGTTCGCCTAATATGGTCCACTGGTCTCAGGAATGCCAATGCTCTCTGGATAAGATTAAAACATTGTTTTCAACACCACCTATTTTAGTGCTACCTACTAAAGATAAGACATTCGTTCTTCGTAGTGACGCTTCATCCACTGGGATTGGAGCGGCACTAATGCAAGAGTACTCTGGAACTCTGCTTCCTGTAATGTATATTTCCAGAAAACTTAATGCGGCAGAAAGAAATTATTCGGTTTTAGACCGTGAGCTATTAGCTATGGTTTGGTCGATCCTCAAACTACAGAGATTCCTTCTAGGCGCACATTTCATAGTAGAAACCGACCAAAAAGCTCTTACTGCTATACAGAGTAAGAATTTGAAGAGCTCGAGGTCTACTCGATATGCAATTGCTCTTCAACCTTTTCATTTCTCTGTGCGAGCTATTCGTGGATCAGATAATGTGATGGCAGACATTCTGTCAAGATGCACACATGATTCCACATAACTATTAGGGCTTAGACTTCTTGATATGTCTAGTTCTATAGTAGTTCCTTTTCTATATCATGATAGATACACATTTGTAATTTAATAATATAATGATTGTATCACTACATCGCGGTTCATTGATGTTTATTCACCGCTGTGCTTTGATGATTTTTCTTCATAAATCATAAATGTAAGATATCTAATACGAAATTATGGTATGAATTTTTTAGGCATCGTGTAATTGCCGGAATCGTATTATACTTTGATGACACCTTCCTGGAAAAATATAGTTGTAGAGAAATAATTTCTCTCAGTTGATGAGACACATTCTCACCAGTCGCTCCATAAGTCGACTTAGCCTCATATTAGGCGTTATATTTATTCCTGATATTTTCATCTGCGCATTATTCATGCGTTGTGAGCCTATTGTACGTTGCTCCTAGATGTATTTCAAAAAAAAAATGTTCCATTTTTTTTTCCCGGGAGGTGTGGTAAGACTGTTACGTGCAGTCTTTGATATCTTACAATATTATACATTGGTATACTTGTTATGTTCGCAAATATTTTGTAAACAAAATAGATACTTTTTAGTGCTTAAGGAAAAGTCATTATTGAGTTACTTCCCTTGAAAGTTGTGTCGTCTCTTTCGATCGAACTCCGCGGATGAATCCAGTTTTACTGCGATTTATTCTTTGTTTGGGTAGTAATAGATTGTTCTTGCTTCAGAATATCTATGGCCTGAATTTATGTGTATTGTTTGTCTGAGTAGGACGAGTCTGTCTTATATCTGTATATCTTTACATATCTAAGTCGAACTATATGTTCTTTTGTCTCTAGAGAGGTCAAAGGCTGTTCGGCGGATGTGTCGCTAGAGGGGTGTGTTTTGGCTTCGCCCTGATGATGGGCCGTGATTTTTCTATGTCGGCTTGTCGTCGGAAAAAGTGATCTCAGTATTTGTGGGGAAAGTGATAGTCGTCTAGACCTATCGTGTATGCTTTACCCCAGTGTTTATTCTTATTGCCAAGGAATGGCAGAATCATATTTCTGATACCAAGGTAATAAAAGATACTCTTTTTGAACTCTCGTACGAAGCCACCATTTTTCGATAGGTACGATTTGTACGTCTGAGAGAATATATTTGACGCAATGAAAACAACCTTGATTCCTAGCAGCACTATATCCTGTAGAATGCAGTCAATTGTTCATGATAAAATCTACAGAGCAATGAAATGTTTAATGAACGACTAACTTTAAGACAGATTCATTATCTGTATCCAAACGTGAGTGACAGCTCACGAGAGAAGCCATCTTGTAACCAAGCATGTAGTGACTTTCAAGAAGAGAAAAGGGATGCCCGTATTATCGCTTGATTAGTCCAGAGATCACTGCTACACATGAGAACCCATTGCTAGCGGTTCAATATTATTATATGGAAAAATCTGTGCTGGACATTATGTTAAGGAATCTTCGCTAGACGAGGTTAGGTCTAGAAGCCATCTTGGATATTGTTTATAATCTGACGTGCTTTGTCAGTAAACTCAGATGATATATATATATATATGGGCAATACTGAGTGCTTGGCTACTGACAGTCCATTATACTATTATTCTACATGAGTGCCCATGTAACATTGCAAGACCATTTATCCACTGTACCATGATGTATTATGACAACCTGTGATTTGTCACTATCTGTGCTGTCGAGTGTGTACGTCCAATTAAACTGTAGTAAAGGTACACAGTCGTTGGTGTCGATGACTTCCAGCCATACATGAGTGTGAGAGAAGAACATTTGTCAACACCACGAACTCTTCTTATCATTCGCATATTATATACTCAATCTATGTCTACACACCACTGCGTAGGTCAAGTTGACATTCCATACTCAAACCACGAGCAACACAACAACACAGTATTTAACTCTGGTGATGTTCGAGTGAGCTTCAGATCTTTCAGCATGTCTCTTGCTCAGGGCAAGGGTCTTGTATTAAGAGTTTATCAACTGATGATGATGATGTCTGCTTCCATCCACCTTGCGAGGACTTATCGGCATTTGTTACAACTGTCTTCCTCCAGTATTTATCACCCACCCCGCAATTTTGTTTCGTTCTGGCCTTCATTATAAATTCAACACTTGGTCAGTAGTGGCCAGCTTACGATATTATTACCTAAGCTGCACCTGGTGTGTCTGACTAGGGGGAACGTTGGTAGCTCGTAACAGCGTTTGATCTCGAGCGAGAATTAGTTTCTTTAAAGAAGCGAACCGCTAGCCTACTACAGTCCATAGCGGGAGCAAAGGAGAGACAAAACTGGCGTTCGTTCTGGGATTTTTGTTGTGGCCCTTGATCGCTCACAGAATAATATTATGTCATATGTACAAAACTTTCCCGCGGGTGTTGTCTCTGATGTAATCTCTAGAATAACATTTGTCTTACTCATGATTACGTTATACGCAGTTCATCTGTGGGAATACGCGATGGTGGGTAGCGTCTTCTGGTAGACTATAAATCTAGATAGTTTTACTCAGTCAAGCACACTCGTAAATTTTTCCTGCCCGTAGATGACCAAATGAGACAGTCAAATGTTAGCACAACAAAACTAGATTTTGTTGCCTACTCTCGTCATCTCGGGGTAAGTTGACATCTTTTGTAATATATATATTTCATGTTAGCTTTTATATATACCTGATAGGAGTGTGACGAATTATTTTAGGTGATATCTCTCGGTAATTAATTCAGTGATAATGTAGCGCCGTCTACCGCCTTAGTTAACGGGGTACTTAACCAGTTAGGTGTCCCCCGGTGTAATTGTTTACAATGGGTTAATGGTAAACTTACGATAACAGATACTTACTAGGCGAAAGACCTCATAGTCCGTTCAGTGCTTACCGTGGGTTAAGAGTAAGATAAAAGCTGTCATTACGTTAAGGAAATGTCAGGAGTGTAGGTTATTCACTTAAAACTGAACAGTGACTTGCGTGCACTATAACACTTGAATTACAATGAGGTAGTCACTTATTACTTTCTGAGATAAACTTCTAATAGGTGTGGAATTATTATATGCCTACTCGTGTAGTTAGACACCAGTTTAGAACTTTAACAGGATGCAGTCACCAGCCAGAGATATAATTATATCTTATGGCTAATTCACAACGTATTATTATAACAATTACATTCCATTTTCCATGTATTCAATTTTGGGAGGTTATTACATTTTCCCTTTTTGTGCATCGATCCCAAGGTGCGCATACCGTTTATTATGTAATGTCTAATGCTGTATTTTATGTAAATTCACTTAATGTTGTAAGATGAGTCACATATCCACTCAGCGACAATTAGACGGTTAATTTTCCTGTATGTTGAGTTGGAAGAGGACGGAGTAGATTTTGCTGTCAGAGCATTCACTGACAGGTACATGTAAGTACAAGATATGATAGGAAACTCCTTACAGAGCGATACAACAGGAAGCAATCTGATCATCAGAAGAGGTCCCCTCGTCCGACAAGTGTTTCGGCCCTACATACTCCTTTACACTCTAAGGGTGGGGGGGGGGGGGGCGTTCCCACTTAGGTCATGACTCCCAAACGTCTCAGCCTCCTGTTGTCTTGTATCGAAAACGAACCCATTTCACTTAAGGTAGCAACTTTAATCCACAACTCCGCCAGCTGTGGAGGCAATTGTGATAGTAACAAAGAGAAGACAAATTATTCCGTTCGCTCCATAGCACATCACAACTACGGACACACACTGAGTCACCTGCGCAAAGCTGACTAGACTTGACACTGCGCGCTCGCCACTGAAATTCTGAAATGCGGGCGCATGCTAATAATTGATAGAGTGGAAGTAACAGGCGACTCATATGGATAACGACAGCCCGAGACTATCATAGCAATTATTAAAAAAATTTTACATCCAATAGTGGGGCATAACTGTTTATTATAATGTTATTGTAATTTTATTGTTTGCTTGATATAAAGGGTGTTTGTTTTAGGTCTCAGTTTCAGGGCACTCCATTGCTACAGCAGGATTCCAGTCAGGCCACGAACGTATCTTCTCATCGATCTCAAGGTTCCTGAAAGCAATTAGCACCACGAGTTGTCAACCATACCTGAATTACAACCCTTTTTCAATGCCCATCCCTTTAATGGGAAATAAGCTCATGCAGTGTTTAACGAGCCAAAGCAAATCTGAAATTGAATTTGGCAGTAGTGGTTTCCTACTCGCCTCTTAATCACCAGTCAGAGTAGAGCATTGTGGCTTCCTTTACGCAAGATAATTTCATAAAACGAAGTACTTTGTAATACTATTAACTTGTTTCCACGGCTCAAGTCTCTCAAGTCACTCGCTGTCCTTGTAAAGCTGAAGAGTATTATCAGAACTGATATTTTTTTTAAACAGTAAACAAAAATTTACCGTGATAACAGTTAGGGATTCGGCGTAAGAATTTATGGTTTGGCTATAACGTGACACAGTGAGATCAATGGAAACGTACGGTTACGTGTGATTCAACCACTGCAGATTTTAAAGTCTTTGTTGTTATTTATGTCTCAGAGCCATACAATGAGACTAAATGTGTGAGTTGAGAGATTGTTATATTTGTGTTGGACTCGATGTATTGTAATGTCCATACATGCCACTATACAATATGAAAGCTCCTTTTGTTACATCATATATTAATGTGTGTTGGAGGCGGTGGGTAGGGAGTTATGGTCATGATTGAGCTCACAAGGGGCCTTGTCATACACGTCATCACAACTTTAGTTTAGGCAGCACTATGTGCCGGACAAAAATACACATACAGTAATGTTGCAGATCTGCATTAAAAGAAACTATGTGATATACATATCTACAGGCGCGGATTTGAGAATAGTGTACATTTATTTATCCCTTGAAATATATAAATGCAAATTTCTATAACTGTAACAATTGCCAGAAATATTTTCTATGGAATTTAAAATTTTTTGTAATTTCTGTCTTTGTTACAAATGCTTTTAAAAACATTTTTAATCAGTAACTACTTAATGTTTTATACGTTTGACTTTTCTTCCCACACACATTGCGTCCCTTGATAATAAAAATTACGTCCCTTAGATTATACCCATAATTGTTTTTTAACGAAACCGTATGAGGGGGAAAATGTGATGGTGGAAAATTGATATGAGTTCCCAGCGTCAAGGGCTGGCTGTCTATGGAATACAGAAAGTTAGATAAAAGTCAGTGACTTTATCTGCTTGTTGTACATGAGTTGTAAGAAAGTGCTAAATATCACTCAACAGGATTACATTTAATGTTGATCCCAAGACTGCGCCCAAGCCAAAACAAAAAGGCAACCCCAGCTGAAGTTTGAAGATGTGCGCAACAGATACATGAAGAGTAAAGTCTAGGATTATGGGAGGACGGAGATGTCGAGTTGCTCCCTAAGTTTATGCGAAAAGATGTTCTTACAACATCAGGTGGAAATAGCCATGATATTGATGCCCCTTAACGAAATGGGTTCAGTTCGAATCGGAGGCCTAACAGTCAAGAGAATGATACCACTTGAGAGCCATGACCCAAGCGAGACCACTGCCATAAAGTATCAAGGACGATCAGATGATCAGTATAAGAAATAATATTTCTACAGAGTGATTGACAAGTGAATCTCTTCTTTTCCAAATGTTATTATCAGCTCTTAAACTAACCTAATAAACATGAGACATATATCAATTCAAGGAGCAATTAAGGCAATTTGACATTTGACAAATACGTTTTAATTTAATTTTTTTTTACCAGAAACAAAACAAAATAAACTAAATTCTAAAATGGCTAATAAAATCAATGTAACAAGAGAGACTAACAATTATTGCCCGTTATGACGTCACGTGATCATTTCCCCCTGCGCTATAGTTTTAAAATATTATTTAAAATAAATCAAAAATTAAAAAAGATATAAAAAATCAGATCAGGTATCAACATGTGACACATCATTTGATGTAATAAAATAACAGATAATTCTCTGTATTGTGACGTTTGTTTCGTATAAAGTAAGTGGATAAATGAAGAAATACAAATGTAAAAATAGCACGTAACTTTTTAGTCACCCTGTATAATCACGTGTCTAATAATCTAGGTCACATGTCGTATAGTTTCTGGGGGTCTTTGAAGAGACCAAGAAAGAAATAGGACTATTGTACATTCATCCATGTCGTTAAATGCGCCTAATACAAGGCAATGAATGGAGATGGCTAACTCCTCATGTAAAACAAATTACTACATGAACCGCTGCTATGAGAGCATGTAACTGCTTCGTGCAGGCTTCCTGCAGGACTAACTACTGTGGTGACTTGTTGCGGGCTTCCTTCAGGACTAACTACAGTGGTGGCTTGGTGCAGACTTCCTGCAGGACTAAATACAGTGGTGACTTGTTGCCGGCTTTCTGCGGGACTAACTATAGGGGTGACTTGGTGCAGGCTTCCTGCAGGACTAACTACAGTGGTGACTTGGTGTAGGCTTGCTGTGGGACTAACTACCATGTGACTTGATGTAGGCGTCCTGTGGGACTAACTACAATGGTGACTTGGTGCAGGCTTCATGCAGGACTAACTACAGTGATGACTTGGTGCAGGCCTTCTGCGGTACTAAGTACAGTGGTAACATTGTGCAGGCTTCCTGCGGGACTATCTGCAGTTTTGATTTAGTGTAGGCTTGCTGCGGGACTACAAAAATTGTGGTGACTTGGTGCAGGCTTCCTGCACAGCTAACTACAGTGTTGTCTTGATGAAAGCTTCCTGCGGGACTAACTACAGTGGTGACATGGTGTAGGCTTCTTGTGGGACTAACTACAGTGGTGACTTGATGATGGCTTCCTGTGGGACTAACTACAGTGGTGACTTGGTGTAGGCTTCCTGTGGGACTAACTACACTGGTGACTTGATGTAGGCTTCCTACGGGACTAACTACCCTGGTGACTAGATGCATGCTTCCTGCGGGACTAACTACAGTGGTGACTTGATGTAGGCTTCCTGTGGGACTTACTACAGTATTGACTCCATGATTGTCACAGAATGGATTGGAACGACCCCTTCTTCTTCCTAATCTCTGTTTTACTACGGCAGAAATTGGTACATTTGTGGTTGTAATGACTGTTGTTTGTTTCTATTTGTAGTGGGTCTACTAATTTGAGTACATCGTACTAACAACACAAATGCATAAGGGAATTGTCACCACAGGACATGAAAATTGGCAGAAAAACATAAGTCGCCTGATAATGGGTCCACGATACACGTGGTACAATGTTTATTTAGTTCTTCACAAATTTCAAGCAAAGTAAAATGGAGAATCTTGAACATCTATCTCCTTAAATAAAATACATGGTCAGTCCATAAGAATGTAAGCATGCATGTTGATATATCATAAATATATTCGTCTCATCTATTTAGTTCTGGCCGTTGTACTAGTAGGTGCGTATCAACCACGGACACCCAAGTAATGAAAACCCGAAACGTGAATTTATATTTTCTTGAATAAAATACTTCTATATAAGGTGCGGAACCTCTTCATAAGCTCGGGACTATCTAAACGATCGTTGAAAAAAACAAGTGGCGGCCTTCGAAAAAATGTTAATGTCACATAAAGGTACCAAATTCCTCCACAACTCCGGGAGCTCAAAAATACGTCTAGCTTGGATGAATGAAGTATACGAAAGGCCCAGAATATTAGCCGTTAGAATAAATTAGTGGGACCGCGTTACGTCATTGACAACCGGTGACGTATCAAAGTATAAGGCCTTCAATACAAGTTAAAGATCGTGCAAAACATGCATTACCACAAATAGACATATCTCCCCAAATGACAATGGCTATATGCCTGCGTGTGGCAATATACCATGACATATTAACTTTATTCCTTAACAGTAGTACAGATTTTTTTGCGTGCTTTGAATTGTCGCACTTTCTTTCTTTCTCTGCTAAGTAGCAGATAACTTGTATGCACATTCTTTCGCTAAGTTTAGTATATTGTGTCTTGTCTGTTTATCTGACACTCCTTGTGGATGACAATATTAACATTTGCAGGAGCGACTGAGAGAACATTATCGACAACCAAGCTGGTTAATCGCAGGGGCTGAAGATATCAGTACACAGATTAACACATACATCGAACAAGCGCAATCTGCTTAATCACTGATAAGGCACGGGTGCGTCTCCGCTAAATTTGTAAAGAGACAGATTTTATATATGCTCAAGCAAGAGATACGACATTACTTTAGCGAAAGTAATAAGTGTTACATCTGACACACGTTGTCAAATGAGGTTAACGACATGTTCGCGAGTCTGTACGCAAGGCATCGTATGTCTTATTGCCATATATGGTAATACGTGACCTTTTGCTTTACGCACCTTATTTCACGTAGAATATTTTGAAAGTACTACACCATAACCCGCCTATTTGAAAACGATTGATGCTTTTGGTTAGACGCCATAACAAACAGATGCGGGAAGGCAGTGAATATAACCTGACGCTTTAGTCAGTCAAAACTACTGTGAAGATCACTTGCCAAGACATCAAACCTTGCTAGAGTGAAGCCTAGAATTCAGAATTCCATTTTATCAAACCGGACACCTTTGATTTGAGTATTTATCAGGACCTACAAAAAATAGCCCAGGAAATCTATCATTTTTAATACAGAAAGGCGCTGTCTGAGGAAACTGAAGAAAATACACAAAGTCAGAAGAAACTTATTAAATTAACGTCACCCCAGACGCGTGTAAGTGGCCGATTCAAGTCTCTTTTATTCATCTTAGCAAAAAAAGTCTGTGAGCCAGGATTGGCGTAAGTTGTGATTTTACAATCTATATTTCTCATTACTAACATGTGAACTAACATATATACGTATATTGCCATGTCAATTTTAATATTTAAAAATCGCTAATAGATGTCCCAGTCAGTTGAGGCTGGCAACCTCAGCGTATAGATTGATGATTCATAAACCACCACTGCACGGTCTGGTGATTGCATTATTGCTAGTTTCTTAAAGAGAACCAAAACAGAAGGTAATCTCAGGTTCCATTCGAATCAGGGATGGAAAGATGAAGAAATGATGTACATTCTAATTATAATACTTACAGTTTCAAATCAGTGTAAATGTCAGTGTTAACATATGCACTTTAAAATTAATGGAAGTTTGAAACTTTTTCAATCAATATAAACATAAATGAAAACATATTCAATTTATATTGTGAACACTTTTCAATCAAGGGAAATGTAAATGTAAACATATTCTATCTGAGCTATTAACCTTTTCATTTAAATGTAATGTAAAGCTTAAGCTATTCAATTTAAATGTAAAGAAAGTTTTATCCCAAGGTATTAAATTTAATTCTCATCCAGGGTAAATTCTGAGATAAATGGGATGATAGAATAGAAGAGGGGGGGGGGGGGGCGGGCAAATAAATATGTGTCGGGAAACGATATACTGAGGAGAGCGTTTCGTTTCTATTCTTTATCATAGTTATTGGTGGTACCAGCAGAAAGTACTATCTCTGGAACAAGAAAAGAACAGTGGTCTAAGCTTTAAGACGACGGACCAACTTTGTAGACTCTCCTTGACATTTCTGGGAAACGAGCTACACGCTACAATCTTGACCAGCAACGAGCGAGAGCAGTGTAAACAGAACCCATCTGCGGAAGCAGAAACTACTATTGGCAGTTAAGTGAAAAATATACGCTGCCAAAGTGAACTTTTTTTCATCATCTCTCTTACTAATCAATGATGAGACTTTTCTTCATAACTATTCAAATTATTTTCTAACAGTTAAAACTTAAGTGATTATTAAATTGTGTTATTTGTAAATTTACAAATTTAACTTCGATTTAATCATTTTAAAGTTACTGCATGTTTGTCTCATTCAAATTTATTACACATACTCTAAACTGAGCTATACCAGAATAATAAGAATTCCACTGAGTCTTCATAAGGAACACAAATAGAAATAACGATACTAATGTCGAGTATATAACGTTAATTTAATCTGGAGTAGACGGGGGTCAGTGTTATTCTTAAAACCAAGTTGTATTTTCCACATGTTGAATTAAGTACGTCTGTATGTTTTTACAATCTGTATGTTTAGATAAGATCGACACGTCAAAAACAGAAAGTATAAAGTTCAGCAGATCGCCCGGTCTACTTAACATACATGACAACAATATCAGGCTCAAGCAGGTTCCAGAGTTCAAATAACTAGGAAGCTTTTTTAATGACAAGGGAATAAGTGACTGAGAAATTGAAAAAAAGATGTTAAAAAGCCGGGGCAGTGACTGTCACCACTTAATCAAACATCTGAACATCAATATGGGAAGTAAACGACAACTGTTTTACGGGTTGCCTCCCCTTGCTGTGCAGTGTTGGTCCAACAAGGGACAAAACCTAGAGTATCTAATCTGGGTCTTCAAAATTTTCTACCTTCGTACAAGATTACTCTTGGTAGACATGCATATATATATATATATATATATATATATATATATATATATATATATATATATATATATATATATATATATATATATATATATATATATATATATATATATATATATATATATATATATATATATATATATATATATATATATATATATACACACAAATAAAACGGAATTGAACCAGTTTTACGGGACCCAAATATGCAGCAATAGAGAATGCAGTCAGCGACCTATAGCTTAACAACTTGCATCAGGGTCAGCGAACCAGAGCTGACCAAGACCCTACTCCACCTCCACGTGGTGGTCCTGAAAACAGGCTGCTTCACTGCAGTCTGGCTGAGCGAGTAGAGATCGCAGAGGGAAGGCAAACCCGGTCCCAAAAAATGCCGTGCTGAAGTCGGATGTGTCGACCAAAAGGTGCAGATATCACAGCTCCGGCGTAAACAGACACAACGCAACCAACGTCCTTTTCAGGGCGAACGAGGAAGAAGAAGAGAAAGAAGAATCAGTTTTACAAATTAACGGTACACAGGAAACACGGGACGTTTCGGGTTTCACCCTTCGTCAGCCACAGTTACTAATAGGCAACAAGGACAAGAAATATAGACAGGCTAAAGAAATATACTAAAGAGCATTACAAACGCGTAATGTTGTCACGGTTTTGCCTCCCCTGCTTTGCAGTAGTGGTCCAGCAGTTGCCCAAAACTCAAGAGTATCTAATATGGGTCTTCAGAGGTGTCTTTCTACGCACAAGATTACTCTTGGCAGAGTCGTAGATAGAAGAATAAGGATGCTTCTATCTCAAGGGATTAGTCAAAAGATATTTCCGAAGTCAAGAACAATGCTGCTTTGGTAGGACAATTCTTAACTTGTATCGGTCCGCCGCCTTTTATGAAGAATTAAGCAATTATTAATTTCAGCTCGTTCAAGCCCCCACCCTGATTTACTCAGGGGCATTCGTATTATTATGGTATAGTTTTGTTTAGAGTGTATTTAGTCAGTTGACTGAGACAAACATGCAGGACATTCTAAATGAATAAATGGACGTAAAATTTGTATATTTACAAATTACAGATTTAATAGTCATTTAGGTTTCAACCTGATTTTAAAGAAATAAATAATTTTTTATAAACAAAAGTTTATTATCACTATGGGATAGAAATGTGTAAAGGTGGTCACTTGACACACGGTTAAGTGGACCGGGCGATCTGCTAAACTTTATAGTTTCTGTTTTTGATGTGTCGATCAATCTTATCTAAACATACAGATTGTAAAAACATACAGACGTACTTAATTCAACCTGTGGAAACAAAAAGCTTGGTTTTAATAATAACACTGACATCGTCTACTCCAGATTAAATAAACGTTATATACTCGACATTAAATAAACGTTATATACTCGACATTATCTTCATTATTTTTATTTGTGCTCCTTATGGAGCATGAAGTCACCACTGTAGTTAGTCCCGCAGGAAGCCTGCACCAAGTCGCCACTGTAGTTAGTCCCGCAGGAAGCCTGCACCAAGTCACCACTTTTTTTTTTTTTTTTTTTTTTTTTTTTTTTTTTTTTTTTTTTTTTTTTTTTTTTTTTTTTTTTTTTTTTTTTTTTTTTTTTTTTTTTTTTTTTTTTTTTTTTTTTTTTTTTTTTTTTTTTTTTGTAGTTAGTCCCGCATGAAGCCTGCACCAAGTGTGACAAAACGTCATTGTGCATGTACATTTGTGCCCCTCTATCTCATCCATTCATCCACTCCGGAAGTTTCACTTCTTCGTGTTCTTCATCGTCCTATTATTTGGCAAATTTTTGCCCTACATTCTTTTTGCTGTGACCACTCCCAGACGTATTTACGTTCCACCAATTGAACTGTGGTATTGTCGACGTTAATTACACCGGTCAGCGGTAATACGTTTATCTCTTTGAGTCGGTCTTGCTACCTTTGACAGAGTCGATTTCTATTAACACAAGCTGGTCGTGCACGATTAATTCAATAGAATACCATATTGTCTGTCTGAGGAAGCTGTCTGAGATGGGCGAGGGTCCAGACGATATGAGATAATAGCTTCCGGGACCATCCCTGTATCAAGATAATTACAGATCTGTCTGGGGGTGGCAATAATAGAAGGTGGCATCTGGACATCAAATAAGTTCACAGATTTGTTTATGAGTTGGCGGAAGCATTACGACATATTGAAAGAGGTCACGCGATGGAATTTTAAAATGTAATATTTTAAATCACGCGAGGGGAGAATTAAGTTAAACACCCCTACCCATATAGTCCAGCGCTTTCGATTGGAGTGATCTGAGGGACTGGATAAACATGTATTTCTTTGGAACTTCGTCGGAAGCACAATCTGGGATGTGAACAGAGGAAGGGAAATATAATTTAGCAAAATCGAGGCCTCAGATCAGACTGCTTCGCCACGTCAAGCCAGCAAATCCCTAGAGCCAGAGAGAGAGAAAGATCGGACTAAGAATTACTATATTAAAAGTGACAGATCGGAAGTATTTGGGCAACTTTAAACTTACAAGTAAACCCTCATATTTTAAATACAAAGACTGAAGACTTGAAAGGACCCAGACAAAAGTATTTGGGCAACTTTAAAACAAAAAAACGAAACCTGCATTTTAAATACGAAGTCTGGATACCTAAGGAATCTGATCACCCGTCATAAGAGGAATACAAAATATTTCCAGACCAAGTGATTCGCAGAACACCCGTCATAAGAGGATTACTAAAGTTTCCCAGGCCACGTGATTCGCAGAACACCCGTCATAAGAGGATTACTAAAGTTTTCCTAGGCCACGTGATTCGCAGAACACCCGCCATAAGAGGATTACTATAATTTCCAAGACCAAGTGATTCGAAGCATTTAATAAAGTGATGTGTCCATTCTAAACTATGCGTGGAGATTGTGTTCCCAAAAGTTACTTTGGGGTAAGTGTAAACATTTATTTTACAAATATGAACTTGACATGTTTTTCTTGCTAAGTGGTTATATGTGAAGCTGGCAACCTCAACATATGAACATAGTATATTCATAAATTACTACAGCAAGCGCTGGCGATTGTTTCTTTTTTGCTAGTCGTACAGAAAATCGACAACAGAGGTAACCCCAGTCTCCGACTGGAGTAATGATTCTTCTTCTTTCGTTCGCTTGAAATATATTGTCTATATCTGCAATGTTGTTTCTTGTATAAACTTACTGTCTTTTGTAGTTCATACATAGGTCCGTATAGTTTTGCTTCCAGTGTTGTTTCTCTGGGCCAGTGGGTTTGCCTCAATATATCATATTCGGGGCAATCTTGAAGTACGTGCACCGCAGTCTGGGGAATTGCCAATCTTGAATCTTGTATACATGTGGCTGCAGAGTCGATTGTGTCGTGTTCTGCGGCGCAGAATGACAATTTGTTCTGATCTGTTCATAGCTTGGTAGTCATCCTGCTTTGGTATTGGTGGCTTTCTGATTGATTTGATCATCTTTTTCTTCTGATGGTACGTAACTGGTATATCTGGTTGCTCGTCTGCAGCACCGTCTTTAGCCAGTCGGTCTGCTCTCTCGTTATCTGGTATTCCACAATGTGGGATAGTGATGAGTGATGATTACATCCCGTGTGCATCAAGTGTATCATATCATTTTGTGACATATATGTACCTTGTTAATTGAAACCCATGCAAATCATTATTCGCGCTGTCCAAGCACATATTTTCCTAGTTTAATAGCTAGAAGAATATTGGTGATTTTTCATCATCTTCCCTGAGCTACGCTGAGTACTCAGGAATTTGGTTCTTCTGAGAGATTAACATTGGTGGGTGCACAACGTGAAAGCAACGTATGAGCAAGACTAGGAGCCACGCTGGTGTTATGGTTACCACGTTGCGCTGACGATCAGGTGGTTAAGGTTCAAGCTCGGGCGTCGGCATTTGAAGGAGTATCACCGACAAGGATTTTGACTGAATAACCTGAACGGCTCCTGAGATAAACCCTCCGTGGATGGGAAAGAGCGAAGCTCCTCATTGGGTTTAAAGGAAAGTCCACAGGTTCCCCAGCCTCGAAATGACATGTCATTGGGCCGAAGGGCTGAAAGCCCAAGTGCCGCTGGTTAAGAAAAAAAAATGAGCAAGACTCTTATTTTATACATGTGTATACATTTAGAGATATATTTACATCAATAGAGCTTCTTCTTGTCAAAGGGAATTTCGCTGGATTTATATCAGCTGGGGGCTTGAACGGGCTAAAATCATTGCTTAATTCTTCACAAAAGGCAACGGACAGATATAAGTTAACAATTGCTCTGCCCTATGTATTTCTTTTTCTTTGTCTTTTGTCCTCGTAAGACGAATCACCTTTTTTCGATTTTTTTTCAAACCCACCCTATGTACAACCTGACTTCTGAATTATCTTATGGCAACTACCTTAAAATAGAAGCGTCATTACCCTTCTATCTTTATCTCTACCAAGAGCAATCTTGTGCGAAGGTAGACACCTTTGACGACCCACTTTACATACTCTTGAGTTTTGGCCACTGTTGCACCACTAGTTCAAAGCTGGGGAGGCAATCCGTGACACCAAGTCACCACTGTAGTTAGTCCCGCAGGAAGCCTGCACCAAGTCACCATTGTAGTAATTCCCACAGGAAGCCAGCACCATGTCACCACTGTAGTTAGTCCCGCAGGAAGGCTGTTCCAAGTCACCATTGTCGTTAGTCCTGCAGGAAGCCTGCACGAAACAGTTACATGCTCCCATAGCAGCGGTTCATGTAGTGAGTTGTTTTACAAGAGGAGTTTGCCATCTCCATTCATGACCCTGTATTAGGCGCATTGAACGACATGGATGAATGTACAATAGTCCTATTTCTTTCTTGGTCTCTTCAAAGACCCCCGGGAAATATACGACATCCTCTCTAGATAATTAGACACGTGATTGTACAGGGTGACTGAAAAGTGACTGGCTACTTTTAAATTTGTATGTCTACATTTATCCACTTACTTTATACGAAACAAACGTCACAACACAGAGAATTACCTGTTATTTGATTAAATAAAGTGATGTGTTACATGTTGATGTCAGATCTGATTTTTTTTTTATATCTTATTTAATTTTTGATTTTATTGTAAATAATATTGTAAAACTACAGCGCCGCGAGGAAATCAGGGACGTGACGTCAAAGCGGACAATAATTTGTAGTTTCTCTTGTTACGTTGACTTTATTAGCCATTTTAGAATTTAGTTTATTTTGTTTTGTTTCTGGTAAAAAAAAAAGTTAGAACTTATTTGTCAAATGTAAAATTGCCTTAATTGCTCCTTGTTTTGATATATGTCTCATGTTTATTAAGTAAGTTTAAGTGCTGATAATAACATTTGGAAAAGAAGAGATCCACTTGTCAATCACTCTGTAGAAATATTATATCTTATACTGATCATCTGATCGTCCTTGACATTTTATGGCAGCAGTCCCGCTTGGGTCATGGCTCTCAAGTGGTATCCTTCTCTTGACTATTAGGCCTCCGATTCGAACTGAACCCATATCGTTAAGGGGCATCAATATCATGGCTATTTCCACCTAATGATGTAAGAACATCTTTTCGCATAAACTTAGGGAGCATCTCGACATCACCGTCCTCCCATAATCCTGGAATTTACTCTTCATGTATCTCTTGCGCACATCTTCAAACTTCAGCTGGGGTTGCCTTTTTGTTTTGGCATGGGCGCAGTCTTGGGATCAACATTAAATGTAATCCTGTTGAGTGCTATTTAGCACTTTCTTACAACTCATGTACAACAAGCAGGTAAAGTCGCTGACTTATCTAACTTTCTGTATTCCCTACACAGCCAGACCTTGACCTTGAGAAACAATTATGAGTGTAATGTAAAGGACGTAATTTTTATTATCAAGGGACAAAATGTGTATGGAAAGGAAAGTCATAACTTTAAAAGCATTAAGTAGTTATCGATTAAAAATATTTCCAAAACCGTTTGTAACAAAGATAGTAATTACAAACAACTTCAAATTCCATAGAGAATATTTTTGGAAATTGTTATTATTATGGAAACTTGCATTTATATTTCGCAACGGATAAATAAATGTACACTAGGCTAAATCCACGTCTGTAAATATATATGGCACAAAGTTTCTTTCTATGCAGAACTATCCGCTATAGTCCTGAACTTGTATTTTTGACCGGCACATAGTGCTGCCTAAACTAAAGTTATGATGATGTGTTTGTCAATTTCCCTTGTGAACTCAATCACGATCATAAGTCCTTACCAAACGCATTCACCGTACATTAATATATGATGTAACACAAGAAGAATTCATATTGCATAGTGGCATGTATGGACAGTACAATATACTGAGTCCAACACAAATATAACAATCTCTCAACCCACACATTTAGTCTCATTATAAGGCTCTGAAACGTAGATATAAACAAAGATGTTATAATCCGCAGTTGTTGAATCACACGTAACCGTACGTTTCCGTTGATAAGCCGTCCAATTCGCTTTCACTGTAACGTAATAGCCAAACCATAAATTCTTACGTCGAATCCGAAACCGTTATCACGGTAAATTTTTGTTTACTGTTTAAACAATATCAGTTCTGATAATACTCTTCAGCTTTACAAGAACAGCTTGTGACGTGAGAGAATTGAGTCTGTCACGTATTGCCTCCCCTGCTTTGCAGTAGTGGTCCAACAGTCGCCAATACTCAAGAGTATCTAAATAGGTCGTCAAATGTGTCTACTTTTGCACAAGATTACTCTTGGCAGAGATGTAGATAGAAGAGTAATGACGCTTCTACCTTAAGGGAGTTTCACAAGATAATTCAGAAGTCAAGAACAATGCTGCTTAGCGCTGAGCATTTGTTAAGTTATATCTGTCCGTCGCCTTTTGCAAAGGATTAAGCAATCGTTTTTAGCCTGTCCAAGCCCCCAGCTGAGTTAATTCAGCGAATTTCCTCTTAAAATGGTATAAGTCTGTTTAGAGGTCAATATATATATATCATCATCATGTGATGTTGTTGACAAATGTTCTCTTCTCACACTCATGTATGACCGGAAGTCATCGACACCAACGACTGTGTACCTTTTCTAAAGTTTAATTGGACGTACACACTCGACAGCACAGATAGTGACAAATCACAGGTTGCCATAATACATCATAGTACAGTGGACAAATGGTCTTGCAATGTTACATGGGCACTCATGTAGAATAATGGTATAATGGACTGTCAATAGCCAAGCACTCAGTATCGCCCATACATATATCATCTGACGTCACTGACTGAGCACGTCAGCTTGTAAACAATATTTCAGATGACTTCTAAACCTAATCTCGTTTAGCAACGATTCTTCAACATAATGTTCAGCACATATTTTTCCATATAATAATATTGAACCGCTAACAATGGGTTCTCATGTGTAGCAGTGATCTCTGGACTGATCAAGCGATAATACGGGCATCCCTTTTCTCTTCTTGAAAGTCCTACATGTTTTGGTTCCAAGATGGCTCCACTCGTGAACTGTCACTCACGTTTGAATACAGATAATGAATCTGTTCTAAAGTTAGTCATTCATACAACATTTCGTTGCTCTGTAGATTTGGTCATGAACAATAGACTGCATTCTACAGAATATAGTGCTGCTAGGAATCGAAGTCGTTTTTCATCGAGTCAAATATATTCTCTTAAACATTCAAATCGTAATTATCGACAATGGTGGCTTCGATCGAGAGTTCATAAGAGTATCTTTGATTACCTTGGTAGAGGGAATATGAAACTGCCATTCCTTGGCAAGATGAATAAACACTGGGTAAAGCATACACGATAGGTCTAGACGACTATCACTTTCCCCAAAACCACTGAGATCACTTTTTCAAGGCATCAAGCCGACATAGCAAAACACACACAGTCCCTATCAGGACGAAGCCAAATCACACCACTCAAGCCACACATCCGCCGAATAGCCTTTGACCTCTCTAGAGACAACAGAACATATAGTTCGACTTAGATATGTAAAGATATACAGATATAAGACAGACTTGTCCTACTCAGACAAACAATACACATAAATTCAGGCCATAGATATTCTGAAGCAAGAACAATCTATTATTACCCAAACAACGAATAAATCGCAGTAAAATGTATTTATCCGCGGAGTTCAAGGGAAGTAACTCAATAATGACTTTCCCTTAAGCACTAAAAAATTACCTATGTATAATATTGTAAGATATCAAAGACTGCACGTAACAGTCTTACCACACCTCCCGGGAAAAAAAAAAATGGAACATTTTTTTTTTTTTGAAATACATCTAGGAGCAACGTACAATAGGCTCACAACGCATGAATAATGCGCAGATGAAAATATCAGGAATACCTATAACGCCTAATATGAGGCTAAGTCGACTTATGGAGCGACTGGTGAGAATGTGTCTCATAAACTGAGAGAAATTATTTCTCTACAAGTATATTTTTCCAGGAAGGTGTCATCAAAGTATAATACAATTCTGGCAATTACACAATGCCTAAAAAATTCATATCATCACTACGTATTAGATATCTTAAATTTATGATTTATGAAGTAAAAATCATCAAAGCACAGCGGTGAATAAACATACATGAACCGCTATGTAGTGATACAATCATTATATTATTAAATTACAAATGTGTATCTATCATGATATAGAAAAGGAACTACTATAGAACTAGACATATCAAGAAGTCTAAGCCCTAATAGTTATGTGGAATCATGTGGGCATCTTGACAGAATGTCTGCCATCACATTATCTGATCCCCGAATAGCTCGCACAGAGAAATGAAAAGGTTGAAGAGCAATTGCATATCGAGTAGACCTCGAGCTCTTCAAATTCTTACTCTGTATAGCAGTAAGAGCTTTTTGGTCTGTTTCTACTATGAAATGTGCGCCTAGAAGGAATCTCTGTAGTTTGAGGATCGACCAAACCATAGCTAATAGCTCACGGTCTAAAACCGAATAATTCCTTTCTGCCGCATTAAGTTTTCTGGAAATATACATTACAGGATGCAGAGTTCCAGAGTACTCTTGCATTAGTGCCGCTCCAATCCCAGTGGATGAAGCGTCACTACGAAGAACGAATGTCTTATCTTTAGTGGGTAGCACTAAAATAGGTGGTGTTGAAAACAGTGTTTTAATCTTATCCAGAGAGCATTGGCATTCCTGAGACCAGTGGACCACATTAGGCGAACCTTTCTTTAGAAGTGTTGAGAGAGGTGCCATGATAGAGGATAGATTCTGAATGAATCTGCCATAAAATTGAATAAGACCTAACAGACTTCTCACCTGTTTTTTAGTCTTAGGGATTGAGATGTTAAGTATCTTACTAGTATTATGGTCCTCTGTCTTTAGGAAACCATGACCAACTCGGTGGCCTAGGAAAGAAATTTCGCTAAAACCAATATAGGCTTTAGAGGGTTTCGCTGTCAGGTTGTGCTCACGCAAAGTAGACAGCAATTCATCTAACCCTGAATAGTGATCTTCCCAAGTATCGCTGAAAAGACAGATGTCGTCTAGATATGCAATGACATCTGACCGATAAGATAGGATTCGGCGCATCATGCGTACGAACGTAGCTGGTGCGTTCATAAGACCGAAAGGCATAAAATTCCATTGGAACAAACCTCTAGGTGTTGAAAAAGCCGTGAGAGGTTTGGCGCGTTCAGATAAAGGAACTTGCCAATATCCCTTAGACAAATCAAGTTTAGTGAAAAAATGAGATTTGGAGAGTCGAGTAAGTAGCTCTTCCAGTAAAGGCATAGGTTCGGCATCGAACTTCGTTACTTGATTCAATTTTCGATAGTCAACGCAAAGACGTATGTTATTGTCTTTTTTACGCACAATAACCATCGGCGAAGAATACGCAGAGGTGGATGGTTCGATTATTTTCAAATCTATCATCACATCCAACTCTTTCTCGACCTGTGCTTGGAAATGTATAGGTATAGGATAAGGTCTAACCCTAATAGGAGTATGGTCAGTTAGCACAATGTCATGTTGAATGACATTAGTTTGTCCAGGGATGTCAGTGAGTACATCCTGAAATGTTTGCAACATAGTTGAAACTTGTCGCTGTTCTCCTAGAGACAAATCAGGAGAGACAGTAACGTTCTTCCATGATTCACTGGAATGAAGTGGGATCATTGGAAGAGGAAGATTTACATCTGAAAAACTTGTTTCCTCATCCTGTATCACGGACAGTGATGAGTAATGACCATGTGGTACTGGAGAATTGTCCGTTGCTTGGAAAATGGGTTGCAAATAATCCGGACGTTCATGGAATTCAGTAAGCATATTGATGTGGAAGGTTTTATGCTTCCCATCAATATCGACAATATAGTCGACATCGGAAATTTTCGATATTATATCGTACGGACCTTTCCAAGAAATAAGTAATCTGTTTTCCCTACAAGGTAGTAATACAAATGCTTTGTCACCAGGACAAAGTTGTCGTAAGCATCTCTTCTTATTGGCAAATTGCCTTGCCTTCTGTTTCGCAAATTCAGAAGAAGAAGTTGCTAATTTGCATGCTTCGATAATCTTTTGTCTCAACGCGATGACATATTCGTAGGATGACTTTGTGTCATCGTCAATATTGTCAGATGTTATGAGATCGTGAAGCAACGACATAGGGCCACGCGGACGCGCGCCAAAGACGAGTTCAAAGGGAGAAAATCCCGTATGTTCATTGGGTACCTCTCTGTAAGCGAAGAGGGCCGCAGGTAAAACTCTGTCCCAGTCTTGAGGATGATCCTCAGTTATCTTCCCCAGTAAGTTTTTAAGTGTTCTATTAAGGCGTTCGACCATACCATTAGACATTGGATGGTAGATACTACTTAAAGATCTATCTATCTGCAGGGTAGACATTACTTGAGACATGGTATCTGATATTAGTTGGGTGCCATGGTCTGACAATATCTCTCCGGGGAACCCCAGACGAGAAAATATAAGCCAAAGAGCATCTGCAATATCAGCAGTAGTAATGCTCTTCAGAGGAATAGCCTCTGGCCAACGTGTGCACATATCAACACACGTCAAGATAAACTGATGTCCTCTGGCAGACTTGATCTTAAATGGACCAATAATGTCTATGGCCATTTTTTGAAACGGCCGAATAGGAATGTCCGCCGCCTGAATGGGTGCAGCATGCCGTGGACCTTTGGATTTAACTTCCTGACATACTTTACAAGATTGACAATAAATCCGTATGTCCTTGTTTACCAATGGCCAAAAGAAAGCCGCAAGGACTCTTGACTTAGTACGGGAAAAACCCATGTGTCCAGCACACTGAGAGTCGTGAGCGTGCTGCAAAATTTTAACTCTCAAATTCTTGGGAACCAGGATTTGAGAATGACTTGACGTAATGGAGTCTTGAACCATACGTACAAGTACGCCATTCTTCTTTGTAATCCACGATTTACGACTTGTGTCCTTATTCGGATCACCTTTAGTTGCAAGAATGAAGAATTTCTTCAGAGTGGGATCATCTTCTTGCTGTTTTATAAACGAGTCACGAGAAATTACCAAGGGATTATCTTGGTTATGCACTTCATTATCTTCAGTAGATGAAGTTTGAGGCACATTAAGAGCCTGAGCTCTAGTGACTACAGCGTTAGCAATCTGCATGTTTTGCCTTTCCCAAGTGGAAATTTGTTGCGGAGTACATTCCTTGACTCCATGAATGCGACCGATGATGAGGTCAGCGATCGGATTCGGAAGAAGACATGCGTGTACATCTCCTGTAAAGAAAGGAGTAGCAATCCTAATGATAGCGGTAGAGTATTTCTCTACTGTGCCGCCAAATGTTACACATTTGACTACTTGTCCAGTGGCACGGGAAGGATCTACGAGTGACTGCCTAACACCAATTGTGGTGCATCCAGAATCAAATAGCACAGAGACTGGATTGTTATTCACTAAACCCTTATGTAAGACAAGAGACCCTCTTCCATCATGCGCGACTGATGCTGGAAGAGCAGGAAGAGGATGGCCACAGCTTAAAGTAGTCACTGTGGTTGGCTCAAATAACGTTTTGCATTGGGGGCACTGAGATGCTCTCCCAAAATCAAAAGCGGCACATGCCATATTACTAGCATCATTATTATCTTTACTCTGTTTATAGGCTTCATGGGACTCTTGTTGTGCAGAGTTTGCCTGAAAATGTGGTTTATGTCTTTTGTATTGAGATCTACCTCGGTTATTATCACCTCTGTAGTTATTGTTACCTCTATTGTAACCCCTATTTGGGTTTGAGTCATAGTACCCTTGGTTACCATTATCATATTCATTATAATGAGTATCTCTGTAATTATGATCTTGTTGACTCCAAGACGGATAACCCTGATAGTTTCTATAATTACTTCCTCTACGGAAATTCCTATAATTATGACCACCCCTGTGTCGAGAGCTATCAGGTCGTCTCCAGTTCTTTGAAGAAGAACCCTGAAATGATTGGTTACCTTGGTTTTGATAACTATTATGGTTACCTTTTTTTTCAAATCTGTTTTGAGGTCCCTGAAATCTGTGTGAATAATTGGGATTGTATGGTGTTGCTGAAGCAACTGGCATACTCTCCTTAATCTTAGTGTTGCCAAAAGTCACGTCGGGGTGTGCAGTGACATATTGGGAACAATATTCTTCCATTTCTTTTAGAGATTTAGGTTTACGCTCATGTATAAATTCAAGGAAAGGTTTGTTCACACATGACATAATCTTATCTCTGAGCAACAAATCCATAAGTCCTTCATACGTTTTTTCCGTTTTGGAAAGCTCAATCCAACGATCAACTGTGAGACGTGCCTTTGCAGTGAATTCTGAGAATTCTACCCCCGTCTCAGGTACCATCGTCTTAAATAAAAGGCGATAGCCTTCCTCACTTAGCTGATATTTTTTTATCAAAGCCGCCCTAATGACATCATAATTATCCTTATCTGCTTCTCCTACAAGGCATAATCTAGTCAAAGATTCACCTTTCAAGTTTTCTGATAATTGATTAGCGTATTGTGATTTATCCACATTATGTGTACGACAAGAACGTTCAAATCTATCCAGCCAGAATGTAATATCGTCACTGGACTGATTGAACGGTGGAACCTTAACCTTGTAAGTAGAAGGTTTACCATTACCACTAGATGCCTGATTAACATTACTCATACTTGTCAATCTCAATTTCTCCAACTCAAATTCATGTTCTCTTATTGCTTTTTTCTCTTCAGCATCTAATCTTTTTTGTTCAGCCTCCCTGTCTAATCTTTTTTGTTCAGCCGCAGCTTCTCTTTCCAATTTTTTTTGTTCAGCTTCACTGTCTAATCTTTTTTGTTCAGCCGCAGCTTCTTTTTCCAATTTTTTTTGTTCAGCTTCCCTGTCTAATCTTTTTTGTTCAGCTTCACTGTCTAATCTTTTTTGTTCAGCTTCACTGTCTAATCTTTTTTGTTCAGCCGCAGCTTCTCTTTCCAATTTTTTTTGTTCAGCTTCAAATCTCCTTTCCTCTACCTGCATCTGCAATTTCTTTTGTTCAGCAGCAGCCTCAGCTTCTTTTTCTAATCTTTTCTCTTCCGCCATAGCTTTTCTTTCTTCTGCAGCTAATCTTTTCTCTTCTGCAGCTAATGCTTTGTCATATTGAGCAACTGCCCATTGTTCTAATTGTTGACCAGTCTTATCAAGAGCTTTCCCTTGAGTAATGAAATAATCTAGAGTAGACATGATGCCTAACAATAATACTAATCACCTGAATCAATAATAATACCCCAAGTTCTCAATGACCTGATTAATCAGTATACTATCCCAATATCTGTGGGTCACAAGCCTTTAATAAGGTCTTGTATAATAGTAATAATAATCAGGTACTGGTCTATACCATAATCCAAGTGCAGTGCACAGGCAATTGTGTCTTATGAAATATACCCATATAAAACATATGTCAACCAACAGAATACATAAAGTACAAATAGGACTGACAATACAAGAACGTTTGCAGAAATCAAAATAAATCAAATAGGGAAATCAATGAAGATAATCACTGAATCTGCAAAGAATAACAACACAAATGACGTCACAATATATGAATATAAATTATGAATAGAACTGAAAGATAGAAAAGGTTAGACCAACAAATTACAAACAAATCAAAACAAAACTAAAGAACAAAGAAATATTACAAAAATAACAATAATTACAGACTTCACAGCTAACACAAAAGCAACAGTTGTCGCAGCAAATTTTCAATCAAGAAAATTGCACCTATAGAAAACGCCCACAACGGACCCTCTATGACGTGGGATACTCTGTTGTGAGGACGCCGCCCAACCTTAAACACAACCCGCTGACATAGAAACTAACATACTATACAAACAAATAACATGTAAACATAAATATATATAAATTATGTGTATGATAGTATGTGTTGCAAAATAGGCTCAGTCTTACAGTAATGGCAAAGTTATTTTTCATGAAAACAAACAAACTGCCACTTTATTCAATTAAACATTCTGGCCTTAAATATTAAAGTTCATATATGGCAAACAAGAAGATCCATCGATGAAACCAGGACTTCTTAGTTCACAAATACTGTCTTTCTGTTAACACTGACAAGAATTGATCCAACTGTTCTGTGAAACTCTATAATGTCTAATGTAAAAAATGTCAACAACGCTGACCTACATACTGCATTCACTTGACAGGTCACGTGACGAAGCGTTGACAAAGAGCAAACCAATACTGCAAGTGTGTCGTATCAGCCACAGGAAACGGTCTGGTATCGGTAATCTGTTGACTTCTGAATTTCTGCGAGGTCAAACCCAGAAAGCTGGTCCACCAGTTGATAAAGTTGATATTTAGTTGGATATAATATATGTTGATAAAGTACACCAGAACACTCCTAGGCGGGAAGACAGGCGTCTATCATCATCAGTTGACAAGATCCCTATGGTGTTGCCTGCCCCACTGTAGTGTATGGAATGTCAACTTGACCTACGCAGTGTTGTGTAGACATGGATGGAGTGTATAATGTGCGAATGATGATAAGGGTTCGTGTTGTTGACAAATGTTCTCTTCTCACACTCATGTATGACCGGAAGTCATCGACACCAACGACTGTGTACCTTTTCTAAAGTTTAATTGGACGTACACACTCGACAGCACAGATAGTGACAAATCACAGGTTGCCATAATACATCATAGTACAGTGGACAAATGGTCTTGCAATGTTACATGGGCACTCATGTAGAATAATGGTATAATGGACTGTCAATAGCCAAGCACTCAGTATCGCCCATACATATATCATCTGACGTCACTGACTGAGCACGTCAGCTTGTAAACAATATTTCAGATGACTTCTAAACCTAATCTCGTTTAGCAACGATTCTTCAACATAATGTTCAGCACATATTTTTCCATATAATAATATTGAACCGCTAACAATGGGTTCTCATGTGTAGCAGTGATCTCTGGACTGATCAAGCGATAATACGGGCATCCCTTTTCTCTTCTTGAAAGTCCTACATGTTTTGGTTCCAAGATGGCTCCACTCGTGAACTGTCACTCACGTTTGAATACAGATAATGAATCTGTTCTAAAGTTAGTCATTCATACAACATTTCGTTGCTCTGTAGATTTGGTCATGAACAATAGACTGCATTCTACAGAATATAGTGCTGCTAGGAATCGAAGTCGTTTTTTCATCGAGTCAAATATATTCTCTTAAACATTCAAATCGTAATTATCGACAATGGTGGCTTCGATCGAGAGTTCATAAGAGTATCTTTGATTACCTTGGTAGAGGGAATATGAAACTGCCATTCCTTGGCAAGATGAATAAACACTGGGGTAAAGCATACACGATAGGTCTAGACGACTATCACTTTCCCCAAAACCACTGAGATCACTTTTTCAAGGCATCAAGCCGACATAGCAAAACACACACATTCCCTATCAGGACGAAGCCAAATCACACCACTCAAGCCACACATCCGCCGAATAGCCTTTGACCTCTCTAGAGACAACAGAACATATAGTTCGACTTAGATATGTAAAGATATACAGATATAAGACAGACTTGTCCTACTCAGACAAACAATACACATAAATTCAGGCCATAGATATTCTGAAGCAAGAACAATCTATTATTACCCAAACAACGAATAAATCGCAGTAAAATGTATTTATCCGCGGAGTTCAAGGGAAGTAACTCAATAATATCTCTGTCTTTTTTCTGTCCAAGACATCCATTCAGCATTTAACATTTCGAATATCATTACCTGCATTTATTCTCATTATTTTTGTCTTTTCCCTGTGTATTTTCAGACCCAATTGCTGTGACCTCTCATCGAGTGTTTTCAATTTGTCCTGCATCTGATTACGGTTATGGGACAGAAGAGCCAAATCATCAGCAAAATCCAGATCATCCAACTGCTTAGTCAGAGTCCACTGGATTCCATTTCTGTTGTGTGTTGTCGATGATCTCAAAACTCAGTCTATTGCTAGTAAGAAAGAAATGGAGATAAGAGGCATCCCTGTCGCACTCCTGTTCTTATCCCAAACGGTTCTGTAAGCTGTCCTTCATGATGAACTCTGCATGTCATGTCTTCATATGTTTTCTTTATTAAATTAATGATCTTCAAGGGAACTCCATAATGCCTCATCAATTTCCAAAGTGATTCTCTGTCTACACTGTCAAATGCTTTTTCGTAGTCCACAAATCCGATGTATGGTGGTGAATTCCATTCCAGACTTTGCTCAACTATTATTCTCAAAATAGCTATCTGGTCTGCACAAGATCTGTTTTGTCGAAAACCTGCTTGTTCATCTCTCAGTTTCATGTCTATGGACTCTTTTAATCTCTCAAGGATAATCCTGTTTAATACTTTTCCTGGCACTGATAGTAACATTATTCCTCTATAATTTGTGCCCTCTTGTAAATTTCCCTTCTTAGGCAACTTAACCAGATATCCTTTCTTCCATTCTGCTGGTATCTCTTCCTTTTCCCAGACTTTACCAAGTAATTTATATAACATCTCTGTAGCCGTGTCGATATCTGTTACGGTATATGATATTAACGCCGTCTGCTAAAGGTTAGCGGACGTGCAATTGTAAAGGTTAAGGCATTTAATATATTGCGATAGATGTTTCAATTATTGAACGCTCCATACACGATCGATTATGACGTGTATAGCGTTGTTTGGGTCACAGTCGGTAACTAAGAAACGCTACCCTTTGTTACTTGACCGCCAACCTGAATAGCTGCGTTTTCCTAACCTTCCAATTCAATGGCATGATATAGCCATTTATATATGCATTTTTTGATGGACCAGGGTCAGTCCTAGAACTCTATATGAGAGGGAAATTATGGAGGTTAGTATTTAACTAGAATTCTCAGAAGGAGAAGAATAATCGTCAAATTCGTATGAAAGATTCAGACTCGCAGTCTCACTGTCGGCAGGTAGCCATGTCTAGCTGCGCGTGCATATAGCTGTGATGTTCTGACGACAATACTGCATTGTATCCTTAAACGGACATTGACACGTAAACCAGCAGTCTACGTTATTGATTAATTTATGCATGACTTATATGGACTTATGTTCTACTCCTATTTGAAATGATCATCCTGTGTGTACAACTGTGAATTAAATGTATGGACTCAATGAAATGACTTATCAAATCAATCGTATTCCAAGGTTCAAGTATTGTTCGGAATCTTTCACCCCCGCATTCGCTTAATCTTCCATCGAAGGCACGATGCACTATCACTGAATAAAAAAACTAACATATCAAGAAAAAAACAATGGCCAGAAATTTATAATTGTTTTATTCACATCACATGGAACATTGTTCAGAGCAAACCACCTTGCAACAGTGGTGCCCGGTATATGGGGACGAAAAACAACCAAAAACCAAAAATTTTTTCATGACTTTCGAATGAATTATTTACGATCAAGTTTCAATCACATGACCATTACGAAGCTGACGTGACGCACGTGATCATGAATAGCAACATGACGTCACTGTTGCATTGTCGCAGTGAAGAAGACATCTTTTAAACGCCTCTCTAGTTCGCTTCAAATTTATCAAGATGCACAAGATGGACTACCGTTGCCTGCCCATCAGGAGCAGACAGTCAAAGGCACAGGCCTAGCTGTTGACGACCTCTAGCACTGATATAAGCAACGGAAAAGATAAGTCTAGGTGTTTAACTGTTGTTATTGCAAACAGTGCTAACTGAGTCCATGCCCTCTGCCTACATCGGCATGTTTTTACCTATGTTTAATGTACTTTTTGTTGTCTTAATGTGTTGTTAATTCGTGGGAGGGAGGGAGGATGAACCGAAATTAGATTCTGTGGCTCTCACGATGCCTGAATTGATTTCGGTCGTTTCTTAGGGCAGTTAAACGATTGCACTTTTGGAAGCCCCATTGAGGTTTGCCATTGGACTATCTGTCCAAATCTGCTGTCGTTTGACGATTTGTGTTAGCTGTACCGTTCCGTAGATAACTGGTGTATTTTATTCGTACTCAGTTAACAATTTTATTCAGTTTTGTATCATGTTCGTTAACTATTTCGTCCAGTCTCCTCTTACTATCATTTATTTGATGATTGTTAAATGGTCGTCCGTTATGAGTCCTGTGATGTCATCATTTTTTGCAGTCATTTTTTTTGTGTACTTTGAATATTAAGTTGACCTCGGGTCAGACCTTGACCCTTCATTTGGCTTGTGACACTTCCGCTTGTTTTATTTAGTTCATAAATTCATTTTTAATTGTGAAAATGTCTTGTTTGCGTCTTACATTGTTTGTACCCTTTAGTTGCATCATTGTTTTGTTTGTCCTCATGATATATATTAAATACTACATTAATAATATGATATTATATGCAATAATACACTTGTAATTTAATTTAATTAATTTTTTCTGATATTTAAGGTTAATATGGGACATTGCATAATTATGCAGTGATAGTCCAAGAAAGTAGCACTACAATTTATAAGAGATGCCTAGGGCATAATAATATAATATATATATTGACCAAATAAAATAATCTTATAGTCTACCTTTGAGGTAATAGACCCATTGTATATTATTTAATATACTTTTCTGGTACTAAGAGAGTGACTTAGTACATTGAACAATATAATTACTAGGAATCATACCCAACATTATTGGATATTGAGATTAATTGTGTGATGTAATTACATTATAGTTAACAGATATCATAACTATTTATGATATAGTATTATTTAGATACAATATTGTTACAAAATATTGTCTATTAGTTGAACTTAGACATTAGAGTTCAGTACTATTGTGATTATTTATATTGAATATTTCTAAGTTGAGTAAGTATAATAATTACTCTGAAGCTACTATTGACTATTTTAATCAGTAATTATCAATAATTACTTACAGATAAAAGTCAAAATGCTTACTATAGACCATTTCGTTAAAATTGGTAGGGAATATGGTTATAAATCTCAAGAACTTCGTCAGTTTGCTGAGGCAGAACTGGAAAAACATGAAAGAAAAGAAGCAGAGAAAAAAGCTGCATTAAAGAAAGAGGAAGAGGAACAAAAGGCTGCATTAAAGAAAGAGGAAGCAGAACGTGAGATGAAGCAAATTGACAAGGAAAATAGATTGAGAGAGATTGCTCAACGTGAAAGAGAAGAGCAAAGAGCAATCGCCAGACAGGAAGAAGAGAATAAATTGAAACGAGAGGAAATTATTTTACAACAAGAAATGGAATTGGCGCGTATTAAATTGGAGACAGCAAGATTACAAGCACAAAGTGCTGATGCAAACCAGAATAATAACGCACAAAATGGATCATCATCCAGCCAAACTAAACATTTCTACAACTTTAAATTACCCACTCTCAACTTGAACGTGGACGACCTTTCATCGTTCCTGTCACGTTTTGAACAGACTTGCAAAACAAACCATTTGCCTGAAGAGTCATGGGTACTCAAGTTAAATGAATTCTTGGTTGGAGAACCACTGACGGCTTCTCAAAATGCTGACCCATCAATAGCAAATAACTACGGTGCTATTAAGTCCTTGCTTTTACGAAGGTTTCACCTGGACGAGGAACACTGTAGGTTGAAATTTAAGGGAATTTTACCTGAATCTCCAAAAGATTTTGCAGGATTCATTGCGAACATACGCAATACATTTAATAGATGGGTTGAACTGGCAGAAGTCAACAAATCATACGACAAATTAGTTGATTTACTACTACGGGATAAGGTATTATCTTCGGTTAGCCAGCCATTTTTTGCATATTTGCAGGAGCGTAAACCAGGTACTATGGACGAGTTAGAAAAAATTTCTTTAAACTACTGTTCGGCACATCCGAATGCAACCATTTCTAACTCCTCATTAAGAGAACCTCTACCTGTGGCGTCTAATATGGCCTACAATCATAATAACAAACAAAGACATCACAGTGTAGACAGAAGCAGGTTCCAAAGAAATCACAATGTTAACTTTCAGAAGGGACATAATAATGATTTCAACAATAAAAATGAGTTCAACAGAGGTAGATCACGAGATAGAAATTATTCACCTCAAACAAACTACCACAATGGTCAACATAACACTAATTATAATCGATCACATACTCCCAATAATAATAGTAACTGGAATGGTAATAATCATGGCTCGAGACATCGAGATAATAGTTACTATAGAGGACGACGAGATAATTCTAACAATTATACTCGGAATCGATCTCATTCTCGGGGATCATCTCATTACAACCATAATACAGGGGCGGCAGTTACAAATAATACTACCCCTATAGCTCAGGTCCCACTTGACAATAATACAACACAGTCTTCTGCTGCATGTTTTGCTATTAATTATAATGTGGCAAATAGTTGCCAACAATGCAATCTTATTTTTCAGAAGGCGAAAGAAACAGTGCTTAACTGCGGACATATTACACCAGAGGTAGGTCTTGCAGTCAACGATGGAACAGGCCTACTAATTTTTAACAGGGGATTAGTTAATGGATCCGTCGTCTCAGTGCTGAGGGATTCAGGATCCACAACGATTGGTGTACGACAGTCGCTGGTACATCCTAGCTGTGCAACGGGGGAATATGTCCGTTGCATGACTTTTGGGGAACTATTGAGTTTTACCCCACAGCTATTATTCATGTTAACACACCTTTTTTCACAGGGAACGTAAAAGTATGTATGCTAAAAAAGCCTATAGCTGATCTGATGGTTGGTCGTATACACGGCAGTAAAGATTGTACTCCAGATGAGATTATAGAATGGGAGAAACATAACCTATGCACTGGAAACGCCGTGACGACTAGAGCGCAGACTCAACTCATGGAGAAAGTTGATGATAATAAAATGGATGCAGACAACCAAGAGGAATTTGTAGTCAATTCACCTATTGACAGGGAAACATTTGCAACCAAACAAAAAGAGGATAAATCTTTAAAAAAAATTTTTTAAGTTGGTTGATAAAGTTGACAATCTATCCTCAGGTAATAATAACAAACATTGTTTTGTTATTAAAAATGACATATTGATTAGATGTTTTAATGACAAATCACAAATGAAACAACAAGTTATGGTCCCGTATACTTTTAGACGGTACATTCTTCAACATGCACATGACTCACATTGTGCTGGACATATGGGATATACTCGAACACGATCTCGAGTACTGTCTTCATTCTTTTGGCCAGGAGTGTCAAGAGATATTTCGCAGTATGTACGTTCCTGTACTACATGCCAAGAAGTGAAAGCACGTGGAGCTTTTCACACGGCGCCTATTCAGGCTTGCGATATCTCAGTAAGACCGTTTGACAAGATGGCAATAGATATTATTGGTCCATTGCTACCATCGGCCAGAGGACATAGATTCGTCCTTACGTGCATTGATTTGTGCACACGATGGCCAGAAGCTATCCCATTAAAGACCACCACTACCACAGATGTAGCTGATGCACTACATCTCATCTTTTCTAGAATAGGGTTTCCTAGAAAACTTTTATCAGACCATGGGTCACAGTTTATATCTGACACCATGAAGGAAGTCATGAAAACTTGGAACATTGATAGGAATTTAAGTAGTATTTATCATCCTATGAGTAATGGTGCGGTTGAAAGACTTAACCGTACACTTAAACAACTACTACATAAGGTTACTGCTAAGCACCCTCATGACTGGGACAGAGCACTCCCAGCTGTTCTATTTGCTTATCGGGAGGTACCGCATGAACAAACTGGCTTCTCTCCCTTTGAATTAGTTTTTGGTGCTCCCCCAAGAGGTCCTATGGGACTAATAAAAGACTTATTAATTGACGCGGAGATGACTCAGGACACTCAGTCATCTTACGAGTACGTGATTAATCTTCGGAAGAACATTATTGAGTCTTGCCAGTTGGCAACAGCTTCTTCTGAGGCTGCAAAAGCTAAGGCTCGATCTCTACAAAATAGGTCTCGACGATTACGCCAATTATTCCCAGGCGACGAGGCTTATGTGTTACTTCCTCACAATAACAATAAATTATTGATATCTTGGAATGGTCCTTACAAAGTCATTGATAAAATTTCCGACGTTGATTACGTCTTAGATATCAAGGGACACAAAAAGATATTTCATATTAACATGCTCAAGCAATTTCATACACGTCCTGAACACTTACAGTCAATTTTTCATGAACTAGATGACAACACAGTATCTACTTGTTATTATTCTAACTTATCTGTCATCCAGGAAGAAGAATCTTCTTTTCCTGAGGTACAGTTACCGTTACCGGTACCAGTAGTTCAACCTACTGAATCTTGGCGGGATGTAACCATCTCTTCAACGGTTACACCGCAACAGCGTCTACAGATTGCTAATCTATTACAATCTTATCCAGATGTATTGACCGACGTCCCGGGTCGCACATCGGCTATCAGTCATGACATTACTCTCAATGATGATACACCTATTCGTGTACATCCCTATTCTGTTCCTTTACATTTCCTTGCTAAAACTACTAAGGAACTTGAACAGATGTTGTCTCTGGGAATCATTGAGACTAGTAATTCGCCATTCTCTTCTCCATTAGTGATTGTCCGGAAGAAGGACAATAACATCAGACTATGTGTTGATTATAGAAAATTAAATGCTAAGACTATAGTTGACAGCGAACCACATCCACTTATCGACGACTTACTGCCACGTCTATCCAACGCAACTATATTTAGTAAGATAGACTTAACTAAAGGTTATTGGCAGATACCACTGACCGAAAAGGCTAAGTACTACACCGCATTTTCCACTCCACAAGGTCTATACCAGTGGAATGTGATGCCTTTTGGGCTTGTTAATGCGCCAGCTACCTTCATTCGCCTGATGCGACAAATTTTATCAGGTAGACCAGACGTTATTACATATATTGACGACATATGCTTGTTTAGTTCGTCGTTTGAGGAACATGTTTCGGGACTTAGATATGTTTTCGACACTCTAAGGAATTATCATCTAACTGCTAAACCTACAAAGGTGCAAATCGCGTGTAATGAGATAACCTTTTTGGGACATATCATTGGATCGGGATATATCCGAACGTTACCTAGTACAGTCTCCAAAATTCTAAACATAGCAGTTCCTCAGACGAAGAAACAGGTCAGGAGTTTGTTAGGACTTGTTCAATATTACAGTAGATTCATACCAAACTTGTCATCCATCACGGCTGTATTGTCTTCATTGTTAAAAAAAGACATGCCGGTGAAGGTGACATGGACTGGTACATGCAATGAAACTTTCAACAAAATTATAAATTTGTTCTCGCATGAACCAATTTTAAGACTTCCCGATGCTTCCAAAAGATTTTTCTTACGAACAGATGCTAGTAACTACGGCATTGGTGCATGCCTGCTCCAGAACCATGATGGCATTCTACATCCTACCTTATATATTTCAAGAAAGCTAAAGCCGGCAGAAACAAAGTATTCCACAGTCGACAAGGAACTTTTATCTGTGATATGGGCAATAACTAAACTCGAAAAGTTCTTGCTTGGTGCTCCCTTCACCATACAGACGGACCAACGTGCTGTAGCATCCTTGCGTCGATCTAACCATAAAAGCCAGAAACTCGCCAGATATGCAATCATCCTACAGCCATTTGAATTCTCCATTGAACATATTCCTGGCACTGAAAACATTGTGGCGGATGCGTTGTCACGTAATCCTATTGACGACGAATAATCAACATTAACATTCCTAAAACATATCAACTATAAAGGAACTAACCTTGCCTTCAATTTAAACTTTATAAACACTATATGCATCACAGAATTGAACTAAAAGACAATCAAGGTATACATATTGACATTGAAACTTCGTCTAACGTCCATACACGATATATGAATATTCGTTGAACAATCATGGAACAATATCTGACGACAAGTCGAACTTATTATCCTATGTGCACTTAATTCTTGGATGCTGGGATAAATGACATTTCTTTCCAACGTAAACGTTTGAACATTTTTGCCTAAAAGAATTCATCAGGATCAAGACTACGGATGGATCATCATATCCTATACTAATTAATTAGTTAACTTAACTTCTTAATTGAATTATTATCAATAAAATGAAATGTGAGAAAAAAATGAAATGAAAGAACAAAAAAAGAGAACGAAATATAAAAGAAGAAATTATGAAAAGAGAAAATAAATCTCACACAAGTATTAGATTAATATTTTTTTTAATGTACCTATACATTATTTAGTTAGTTAAATTAGATAGTTATTATTCACTAACACTTAACACACACAATTAAGTTAAACTTATATTCGAATTTCTTTCTATTTCTTCTCACTTATTTTGTCTTTTCTTCTCTCATAACATCGCGTTACATTAGAATCTTAATAATTTAACTCTTAGTTTAATTAATTAATTTAATTTTAATTAGTCAAATTAATTCCTATATGACATACTAATACGACAGACCTTACTTTAATTTAATTCTATCATTCACTATTAACATTGGACATTTTATTTAGTTGATATAATAATATGTATAATATTGATATATAATGTGATTAATGTTAGATGACTATGACAAATAGTTAGTTGACATGACCGCAACACGGTTCTACTCAGAACATCGTCGGCCATATGTCACAATTGTGTTAAATTTTTTTGAAAAATTGTTAAGTCGGATAGATCTTGAAAAAAAATCTATCGATTTTTTTTCCCCGGTGTACAGGGAATTGTTACGGTATATGATATTAACGCCGTCTGCTAAAGGTTAGCAGACGTGCAATTGTAAAGGTTAAGGCATTTAATATATTGCGATAGATGTTTCAATTATTGAACGCTCCATACACGATCGATTATGACGTGTATAGCGTTGTTTGGGTCACAGTCGGTAACTAAGAAACGCTACCCTTTGTTACTTGACCGCCAAGCTGAATAGCTGCGTTTTTCTAACCTTCCAATTCAATGGCATGATATAGCCATTTATATATGCATTTTTTGATGGACCAGGGTCAGTCCTAGAACTCTATATGAGAGGGAAATTATGGAGGTTAGTATTTAACTAGAATTCTCAGAAGGAGAAGAATAATCGTCAAATTCGTATGAAATATTCAGACTCGCAGTCTCACTGTCGGCAGGTAGCCATGTCTAGCTGCGCGTGCATATAGCTGTGATGTTCTGACGACAATACTGCATTGTATCCTTAAACGGACATTGACACGTAAACCAGCAGTCTACGTTATTGATTAATTTATGCATGACTTATATGGACTTATGTTCTACTCCTATTTGAAATGATCATCCTGTGTGTACAACTGTGAATTAAATGTATGGACTCAATGAAATGACTTATCAAATCAATCGTATTCCAAGGTTCAAGTATTGTTCGGAATCTTTCACCCCCGCATTCGCTTAATCTTCCATCGAAGGCACGATGCACTATCACTGAATAAAAAAACTAACATATCAAGAAAAAAACAATGGCCAGAAATTTATAATTGTTTTATTCACATCACATGGAACATTGTTCAGAGCAAACCACCTTGCAACAATATCTGCTTTGATGGCCTCTGCTGGAATGCCATCAGGTCCAGACGCTTTTCCCTCTCTTAGAAGCTTTATGGCTTTATTTATTTCTTCCTTCGTTGGTCTTTCACCGTTAATTTGTAGCTCTTCTTCTGCTGGCTGGATGTTCGGCGGGTTTTGTGGAGCTGGTCTATTGAGAAGGTCCTCAAAATATTATGTCCACCTCTTCATTTGCTCTTGTATATTGCTGAGCAGTTTTCCATTCTTGTCTTTTATGAGACAACTTGTTTGCTTGTATTTCCCTGTTAGCTTCTTTGTGCTGTTATACAGTTCTCTCATATTTCCTTTGGCTGCAGCATCTTCTGCCTCTCTTGCCAACTCCTCAATATACTTCCTCTTGTCTCTTTTGATACTTCTTTTTACTTCTTTGTTTGCTTCTGTGTAAACTTCTTGAGCCTTGACTTTGGAACTTCTGGTTTTGCTTGTGTTTAAATCTGCTTTCTTGTTTTTTCTGTCTTTTATCTTATTGATGGTTTCTGTTGTTATCCATGCTTTTTGTAGTCGTTCCCTTTACCCTAGTATTTCTTCACATGTCTCTTTCCATACAGTTTTTATTTGCTGCCAATAGTCTTCAGTATTCTCTACATCTTCCAGCTGTTGGAGCACTTGGGATTTGTTGGATATTGTGACCGCATATTTGTCTCTTGTTTCTTGATTTCTTAGATGTCCTACATTAAATCGTTGTCTATAATTTTGCATTGTAGCAAATCTCTTGAGTTTCATTTTTACTTTGGCTATCAGAATGGGGTGATCTGATGCCACATCTGCTCCTCTAGATACCTTTACATCCTGCAATGATGATCTAAACTTCTTTTTTATGCATATATGGTCAATCTGATTTTCTGTTCTATGGTCTGGTGATATCCATGTTGCCTTGTGTATTCTCTTGTGTAGAAACATGCTTCCTCCTATAGCCAGTTGATTTGAAGCACAGAAGTTTGAGAACAGTTCCCATTTTCATTCATTATTCCTAGCCCATGTTTTCCCATGACTTCTTCAAATCCGGTGTTGACTGTACCTATCTTCGCATTCATGTCACCCATCAAAATTTTAATGTGTCTTGTTTTTACCTTTTCCATAATTTCCTGTAGTCTAGTATAAAATGCTTCTTTCACAGACTCTTCTTTGTCGTTAGTTGGTGCATAACATTGGATGACATTTACATTTATTTTCTTTTTAGCTGTTTTAGTCTCTGTTATCTCGTATCTCTATCTACCTAACCTGCTTATCCCCCTGATCCTATCCTATCTCTTCTTTTTCAGTATTGCATATTATTTTATATCCTATTTATTTATTCATTTTCGTATTTCCCTACTCTTCCTTCATACCTTATATTACCGCACTCTACCCTATTTATTTATTTCTTGTTTCATTTGTCTCCATTTTCATTCAGCGTTTTATAGCCTTATTATTTATTTTTTATATTACGTTTTTTATTTTCTGGACGTGTTACTTTTCCCCACTATGCCCTCTCTTAAATATTTTATCAACTCTCTCCGTGTGTCGGTTACCACCAGCTTCAGCTCCCTACCTCCTGATATATCCCGTGCCGCTATTGACGTTGCGTTCGTTACTTTCAAGAAAACCAGATTCTCTTCTCATCTCCACGTTATTCACACGTGCCTCCACCACAAAATTCTTCCCAATGTATTCTCTTCCAATTTTCATCCATCTGCTGGTACACTCAATCCTATGGAACAACGTCACCTACAACGAATTGAGACCAGATGTGGCTTTCAACGTATGCGCGTAGTGGCCGCCAGTCACTCCCGCCTTTTATCAGACCTCAGTGCCCAACAGACCCAGCTTCTGCTTCACTTACGTTGTTTCACCTCCAAACACTTCCCTTTCTACTTTATGATACGCACCACTATCCACACACTGAACCGGCAGCTGCATGAATTCCTTTCCACGTCCAAACACCATAAACTATCCCGTCTCATCCCTACCCACAAAGCTACCCCTCCATCCTCCACTCCATCATGCACTCAGGAAGTCTGCATCCCCCCAGATCTACCCCTCTCTGAGGGAGAGCGCTCTGTTCTTAGTAAGGGCCTAAAACTTGTTCCTCTTTGTCCGACCCTAGACCAATACAATCTCCTCCAGGATGTTCATCGGTTTCACCGTCGCATGAAGCTGAAGTTCCATTTTAGAGAGGAAGACAGCACTCCGCAGTCTCAGGCTGAATCCGACATCTTCGCACGCTTTTCTGACTCTACTAAACCCCCCTGTACACCTAAACCTGGGGCCTCTCATGCCCTGGACCTGTATATCAAGAACACCATCCATGACATTCAGCAGCTCCGCCCTCGTAGATTGCATTATTCCAATCTCACTTCGGCAGAGTCCTGCGCTCTCTCCCTTCTTCGCCGTAGAGACGACATTGTCATCAAACCGGCTGACAAGGGAGGAGCCATTGTCGTCTGGCAGAAGGACCTATACCTAAGTGAAGGTAAAAACCAGTTGACCAATGGCTCTTTTTACAGGCCCAGGACCAGCGATGCGACTGTCTCTAACAATCGCATTGTACACAACAGTATTAAACAGCTCATCACTAGTAATGCTCTTCCTCCCGAAGCTTCTCGTCTTAGGATTCATGACAACTCTTTGGGCAAGCCTGTATTCTACATATTCCCCAAAATTCACAAGATCGACAACCCTGGCAGACCTATTGTCTCAGCCTGTTCCTGTCCTACTGAACACATTTCTGACTTCCTCGATAGCATTTTCCAGCCTATCGTTGAAAATCTTCCCTCCTTTGTCAAAGACACCAATCATGCTCTTACATCTTTCTCCTCTATCCGACTCTCAGCAGACCACTCCTACCGTCTTTTCTTGTTAAACGTCTGTTCTCTGTACACCTCTATTCCCCACTCTGATGGTCTCCGAGCTCTTCGGTTTTTTCTTGGCCAACGCACTTGCCCTTCTATATCCACTGTCACTCTTCTCCATCTTGCTGAACTAGTCCTTCAACTGAATTCCTTTGAATTGAATGGTCAGTTTTTTTACCAAATTAGTGGTGTTGCCATGGGAACAAAGATGGGTCCTAGCTATGCCTGCCTGTTCATGGGCCACTTGGAATATCAGATATGGCAACAATACTCCGGTCCTTTCCCCGGGTTTTACCGCAGATATATCGATGATGGCATAGGTCTCACAGATATGTCTGAGACTGATTTATATTGCTTCATCGACTTTGTCAACCACTTTCACCCCACCATCAAGTTCACCTCCCTCGTCTCCACAGTATCTGTCAACTTCCTTGACATTACTATTTCCATCCCGTCCTTCGGCCTTAATACCTCAGTATACTACAAGCCGACAGATGCCCACAGCTACCTCCTGTATACCTCTTCTCATCCTCGGGCCTGTCGTGACTCCCTTCCTTTTTCACAACTTCTCCGCCTCCGCCGTTTGTGCCAAGACGACGATGACTTCCACTTCCGAGCAAATGAGATGTTGGATTTCTTCCGTTGCAGACTTTATCCGGAACATGTTCTCACCTCTGCTCTCCAACGTGTGCTCCCCATCTATCGTCAGTGGGCCCTCATACCTCACTATAAATCCACTTCAGATAGAGTCAAATTAATCTTGACCCATCACCATCACAGTACTGCTGTCAAACAGATCCTTTTCCGCCACCTCCCTATCCTCCAAGTAGAGCCTGCGACTCAAGAAGTATTCGGTGAAGCACCTTTGGTGGCATATAGACGCGACAAGAACTTGAAGGATCTTCTTGTTCACAGCCGTCTTAAAAAGGAGAATGCCACTCACTTTGGCACACTACCCTGTGGTCGGACACGATGCAACACGTGCAAGTATGTCATCTCAACCCAGAAGGTGTCCTTTCCTAAGGCTACGGACACCATCACTAGTAGCTTCACGTGTTAATCGCGTAATGTCATTTATACGATCATATGTAAACGTTGCTGCAAAACCTATATTGGCCAAACAGGCAAACGACTTGGGGACAGATTCAGCAAGCACTTAAATGACATCTCTCAGCAAAAGTCCACACCAGTTGCCACACACTTATAGGTCCTGACCACCATGGTCCCATCGACATCCAGGTCACTGCGATCCGATCCTGCTCCTCTGACACTGCCAGCCGAGAACAGTTTGAGAACCGTCTTATCCACCGCATGGGGTGTCTAAAACCAGCCGGTCTCAACACTTTCCACACCTTTGTCTGAGGTCACCCTTTCCTCTCTTGCTCTATTTTGACTCTTTCCACTCTTATCCTATTCTTCTATTTTTATGCCATCCTCCATAATATTTCCTCTTCTATTTCCAGTCCCCACTTTTATTACGTTTGGGTATTTTTTCGTTTTTTAGTTTTTAGTTTCTTAGTATGTATTGTGTACATCCGGGATCAAGAGTCACTTCCTTTTCAGCCAAGCGTGATAGGATTTCGATGCTTCGCCTTCATGGAAGTACCTAGGTTTTATTTATTTATTTTTTTATATTTATTTTTATATTCATTTAAGTTCTTATGTCTCCTATCTAGCCTTCACTTTCTTTCTTTTCCCGACGAAGGCCTTGTGGCTGTAACGTAGACTACGTTCTTTGTCTTTTGTCCTCGTAAGACGAATCACCTTTTTTCGATTTTTTTTCAAACCCATCCATTTTTTTAAGCGTATTATTATTTTTTGTGTCTGCCTCTATTTTTTGAGTCTGTCTCTGTATTTTTATTTTCATAAAACGAAGTACTTTGTAATATTATTAACTTGTTTCCACGGCTCAAGTCTTTGAAGTCACTCGCTGTCCTTGTAAAGCTGAAGAGTATTTTCAGAACTTATATTTTTTAAACTGTAACCAAAATTTACCGTGATAACGGTTAGGGATTCCGTGTAAAAATGTATGGTTTGGCTATAACGTGACACAGTGAAAGCGAATTGGACGGCTTATCAATGGAAACTTACGGTCACGTGTGATTAAACCACTGCGGATTTTAAAGACTTTGTTGTTGTTTTTAAAAAAAAAATAAAGTTTTGCCTCGTTTTGGCGAGGCGCGTCCCGTTCAACCTAGTCGGTTGTATTAGGGCGCATGTCCAAATATAAAAGACCCTTTGTTGTTATTTATGTCTCAGAGCCATACAATGAGACTAAATGTGTGAGTTGAGAGATTGTTATATTTGTGTTGGACTCGATGTATTATAATGTCCATACATGCCACTAAGCAATATGAAAGATCCTTTTGTTACATCATATATTAATGTGTGCTGGAGGTGGTGGGTAGGGAGTTATAGTCGTGATTGAGCTCTCAAGGGGCCTTGTCAAACACATCATCACAACTTTAGTTTAGGCAGCACTATGTTTTTTTTTTTTTTATTTTTTTTTATTTTTAAATTTCCTCGCACGAGGTTGCATATTTTTTCCTCGCATGAGGTTGCATTTGCCCCACCCATACCCGGCCCTGGTCAAGACCACATGTCCCAACACAAGAAGATCCAATGACAACATGTGTCATTGTAGTGATCCTCTGTGTTCTCACACTAGGTACCTCATGACATGAAAGTCACTACTGTTTCCCGTGTGTAGACACATGATCCCAGCCAAAAGCCGAATTCTGGGCATTGGGTTGTACAGCGTAAAATACGCTGTAGTTAGCAGTGTAGTAACGTTTTATGGAGGTATGAGTGAGACAACTTTAGTTTAGGCAGCACTATGTGCCGGTCAAAAATACAGGATTCGATTTGTTAAATACCTACATTGAAAGAAACTTTGTGTTATACATATTTACAGACGCGGATTTGAGCCTAATGAACATTTATTTATCCCTTGAAATATATAAATGCAAATTTATATAATAATAACAATTGCCAGAAATATTCTCTATGGAATTTAAAATTCTCTCTGATTCCCGTCTTTGTTGCAAACGTTTTTGGAAATATTTTGAATCAATAACTACTTAATGTTTTGAATGTTATGAATTTTCTTCCTACACACATTGCGTCCCTTGATAATAAAAATTACGTCCCTTAGATTACACTCATAATTGTTTCTTAACGAAACAGTATGAGGGGGAAAATGTGATGGTGGAAAATTGATATGAGTTCCCAGCGTCAAGGTCTGGCTGTCTATGAAATACAGAAAGTTAGATAAAAGTCAGTGACTTTACCTGCTTGTTGTACATGAGTTGTAAGAAAGTGCTAAATATCACTCAACAGGATTACATTTAATGTTGATCCCAAGACTACGCTCTTGACAAAACAAAAAGGCAACCCCAGCTGAAGTTTGAAGATATGCGCACGAGATACTCGAAGAGTAAAGTCCAGGATTATGGGAGGACGGAGATGTCGAGTTGTTCCCTAAGTTTATGCGAAAAGATGTTCTTACAATATCAGGTGGAAATAGTCATGATATTGATGCCCCTTAACGGAATGGGTTCAGTTCGAATCGGAGGCCTAATAGTCAAGAGAAGGATACCACTTGAGAGCCATGACCCAAGCGGGACTGCTGCCATAAAATTTCAAGGATGATCAGTATAAGATCTAATATTTCTACAGAGTGACGGACAAGTGAATCTCTTCTTTTGCAAATGTTTTTTTTTCAGCACTTAAACTTACTTAATAAACATGAGACATATATCAATTCAAGGAGCAATTAAGGCAATTTGAAATTTGACAAATACGTTGTAATTTTTTAACAGAAACAGAACAAAATAAACTAAGTTCTAAAATGGCCAATAAAGTCAACTTAACAAGAGAGACTAAAAATTATTGCCCACTATGACGTTACGTGCCTGATCTCCCCCATGCGCTGTAGTTTTACAATATTATTTAAAATAAATCAAAAATTAAATAAGATATCAAAAATCAGATCAGACATCAACATGTGACACATCACTTTATGTAATCAAATAACAGGTAATTCTCTGTATGTGACGTTTGTTTCGAATAAAGTAAGTGGATAAATGAAGAAATACATAAGTAAAAATAGCAAGCAACTTTTCAGACACTCTGTATAATCACGTGTCTAATTATCTAGGTCACATGTCGTATAGTTCCTGGGGGTCTTTGAAGAGACCATGAAAGAAATAGGACTATTGTACATTCAGCCATGACGTTCAATGCGCCTAATACAAGGTCATGAATGGAGATGGCAAACTCCTCATATAAAACAACTTACTACATAAACCGCTGCTGCGAGAGCATGTAACTGCCTCGTGCAGGCTTCCTGCGGGACTAACTACAGTGGTGACTTGTTGCAGGCTTCCTGCGGGACTAATTACAGTGGTGACTTGTTGCAGGCTTCCTGCGGGACTAACTACAGTGGTGACTTGGTGCAGGCTTCCTGCGGGACTAACTACAGTGGTGACTTGGTGCAGGCTTCCTGCAGGACTAATTACAGTGGTGACTTGTTGCAGGCTTCCTGCTGGACTAACTACAGTGGTGACTTGGTGCAGGCTTCCTGCGGGACTAACTACAGTGGTAACTTGTTGCAGGCTTCCGGCGGGACTAACTACAGTGGTGACTTGGTGTAGTCTTCCTGTGGGACTAACAACACTGTGACTTGATGTAGGCGTCCTATGGGACTAACTTCAGTGGTGACTTGGTGTAGGCTTCCTGTGGGACTAACTACAATGGTGACGTGGTGTAGGCTTCCTGTGGTACTAACAACAGTGGAGACTTGGTGAAGGCTTCTTGCGGGACTAACTACAGTGGTGACTTGGTGTAGTCTTCCTGTGGGACTAACTAAGTATGACTTGATGTAGGCGTTCTGTGGGACTAACTACAGTGTGACTTGGTGTAGGCTTCCTGCAGGACTAACTTCGGTGGTGACTTGGTGCAGGCTTCCTGCGGGACTAACTACAGTGGTGATTTGGTGTAGGCTTGTTGCGGGACTACCAAAATAGTGATGAATTGGTGCAAGCCTCCAGCAAAACGAACTACAGTGGTGTTTTGATGTAGACTTCCTGCGGGACTAACTACAGTGGTGACTTGGAGCATGCTACCTGTGGGACTAACTACAGTGGTGACTTGGTGTAGGCTTCCTACCGGAATAACTGCGGTGGTGACTTGGTGAAAACTTCCAGTGGGGCTAACTACAGTGGTGGATTTGTGTAGGCTTCATGTGGGAGTAACTACACGGTGACTTGGTGTAGGCTTCCTGTGGGACGTACTACAGTGTGACGTGATGTAGGCTTCTTGTGGGACTAACTACAGTGGTGACTTGGTGTAGGCTACCTGCAGGACTAGCTACAGTGGTGACTTCGTGCAGGCTTTCTGCGGTTTAAATACAGTGGTGGCTTGATGCAGGATTTCTGCGGGACTATCAATAGGGGTGACTAAGTGTAGGCTTCCTGCGGGACTAACTGCAGTATTGACTCCATGCTTGTCACAGAATGGATTGATGCGACCCCTTCTTCTTCCTAATCTCTGTTTTACTACGGCAGTAATTGGTACATTTGTGGTTGTAACGGCTGTTGCTTGTTTCTGTTTGTAGTGGGTCTACTAATTTGAGTACATCGTACTGACAACACGAATGTATAAGGGCATTGTCACCACAGGACATGAAATCTGACAGAAGAACATACGTCGCCTGGTAATGGGTCCACCATACACGTGGTACAATTTTTATTTAGTTCTTCACAAATTTCAAGCAATGGCAAAAAATGGAGAATCTTGAACATCTATCTCCTCAAATAAAATATATGGTCTTTCCATAAGTATGTAATCATGCATGTTGATATATCATAAATATATTCGTCTCATCTATTCAGTTCTTGCCGTTGTACTAGTAGGTGCGTGTCAACCACGGACATCCAAGTAATGCAAACCCGAAACGTGAATTTATTTTTTATTGAATAAAATACTTCTATATAAGGTGCTGAACTTCTTCATAAGTTGGGACCATCTTAACGATCGTTGAAAAAACAAGTGGCGACCTTCAAAATGATGTTAATGTCACATAAAGGTACCAAATTCCTCCATAACTCCGGGAGCTCGAAAAATACGTCTAGCTTGGATGAATGAAGTATACAAAAGGCCCAGAATATTAGCCGTTAGAATAAATTAGTGCGACCGAGTTACGTCATTGACAACCGGTGACGTATCAACGTATAAGGCGTTCAATAAAAGTTAAAGATCATGCAAAACATGTATTACCACAAATAGACATATCTCCTCAAATAACAATGGCTATATGCCTGCGTTTGGCAATATACCATGACATATTAACTTTATTCCTTAACAGTGGTACAGATTTTATTGCGTGCTTTGAATTGTCGCACTTCCTTTCTTTCTTTCTTTCTTTCTTTCTTTCTTTCTCTGCTAAGTAGCAGATATTTTGTATCAACATTCTTTCGCTACCCTCAGTATATTGTGTCTTGTCTGTTTATCTGACAATCCTCGTGGATGATAATACTAAACATTTGCAGGAGCGACGGAGAGAACATTATCGACAACCAAGCTGGTTAATCGCAGGCGCGGCAGATATCAGTACACAGATTAACGCGTACATCGAACCAGCGCAATCTTCTTAATCCCTGATAAGGCACAGGTGCGTCTCCGCGTAGGTTGTAAAGAGGCGGATTTTGTATATGCTCAAGCAAGAAATAAGACATTACTTTAGCGAAAGTAATAAGTGTTACATCGGACACACGTTGTCATATGAGGTTAACGACATGTTCGCGAGTCTGTACGCAACGCATCGTATGTCTTATTGCAATATATGGTAATACGTGACATTTTGCTTTACTCACCTTGTTTCACGTGGAATATTTTGAAAGTACTACACACTAACCCGCCTGTTTGAAAATGATTGAAGCTTTTGTTTAGACCACATAACAATTAGATGCGTGAGAAGGCAGTGAATATAACCTGACGCTTTAGTCAGTAAAAAATACTTTGAAGATCGCTTGCCAAGACATCAGACCTCGCTAGAGTGAAGCCTAGAATTCAGAATTCCATTTTATCAGACCGGACACCTTTTATTTTAGTATTTATCAGGACCTACAAAAACAGCCCAGGAAATATATAATTTGTTAAGAAGAAAGTCGCTGTCTGAGGAACCTGAAGGAAATACACAAAGCCAGAGAGGGAACTTATTAAATTAACGACACCCCAGACACGTGTAAGAGGCCGATTCAAGTCATTTTTATTTATCTGAGCAAAAAGTCTGTGAGCCAGGATTGGCGTAAGTTGTGATTTTATATTCTATATTTCTCATTACTAACATGTGAACTAACATATATACGTATATTGCCATGTGAATTTTAATATTTGAAAATCGCTAGTGGATGTCCCAGTCAGTTGATGCTGGCAACCTCAGCGTATAGAATGATGATTCGTGAACCACTATTGCACGGGCTGGTGATTGCTTTATTGCTATTTTCTTAAAGAGAACTAAAACCAAAAGGTAATTGTCACGGCGCTATTTCGCAGTGCATCTGTTGAACGAAAAGTCAGTCAGGATACGCCGGGTATGGCAAAACCGGCGAGTCAGGTGACTACCGGAAGCCGGAAAATCAGGCGCAAAAGTGGTCAGTGTGAATCTAGCGAGCGTCCAGATCGGACGCATATATTTTCCCTTTTGCCAGCAAGTTAACTGTGAAGTTCATGTTATGTACTATTTATTATAAGTGTTTGCCATATTTCGGGTCTGATGGATTACTAAGTTGTTATTCTAGTACAGTGTAATGTCTAGATTGTATTTGTTACAGGCCTGAGATTTGTAAGTTGTCAATGAGTTGAGTGTACCATTGTCTTAGTTTTGCCGCTCATGGTGAGCGGTAGTCATTGCAGTGTTTTATCAGCATAAGTCGCACTGTTGTGTATGAGACTGATAGATTGAGTCATTGAGGCAAGTAACATTGGCATTTCATTATTGTATTTCATGCGTTTGTTGGCCGTGTGAGGCCTGAGTGTGTTGTGTTTAGTAATAAAGGGAAATTCCTGTTAAAGGTGTTGATTACTTATGTCAGCCATTGTTGTGTGGACATACTCCTAGGGGAGCGAGCTTATTATTGTTATTATAAATCCACACCTCAGTGGTGCAACACAGTCGAGTGTTATCCATGATAAGTGTTCTTTGACAACTGGGGAGCTTTTGTCCGATTCTTTAAAGGCCGTCGGGCATATATTTTCGTTATAAAGGCTAGAAGTTATTATGCACACATATGAGAAGTTATAGCAGCGTGTTTAAACGTCTTCATGTTTTCCAGGTCTTCTCGGTAGTGTGTTTTGGTTTGTGGATAAACAGTAGCGGTGAACTGTTGACGTTCTAGTGGTGACCCGCTCGTGGTAGTTGACCTAGATTGGAAATGGGCCACAGTGAAAGGTTTGGGTTGTCAGTACAGAGAATATTTGACATTTATTGGGTTCGATGCTGTTCTGGAAATTTAATGTTGTGCTAGGGTGTTGAATTATTGTTAGGAGAAGTGTCACAAGAGTAGAGTAAAGTTGCAGCTGGCGTTCTGTATTACAGTTTGGCATATTACAAAGTCAAACCCGTGCTAACAAAAGGACATTTCTGGATGACCTTGCAAGACAGGCAGAAGAAGCAGCACTGAGAAATGAACAAAGCACAGTATTCAAATAACTAAAATCATCAGTGGAAAACGAGGTGCAAACAATATTACATTAGTAAGAGATAAGCAAGGAAATCTCATCACGACAGTAGAGGGACAGGAAACAAGATGGACAGAGCATTTCAGAGAAACTCTGAATAAGGAACCACCAGAGACACAATTGAATGTTCCTGAGGCTGAAAATGATCTAGATGTTAATACAGACATCCCACAAAAAGAAGAAATCATCACAGCAATCCCACGGTTAAAGAATGGAAAAGCTCCTGGTCATGATAACTTAAATGCAGAGCTATTTAAGACAGACCCAGAGCTAGCAGCAGTACTATTAGAACAACTATTTGCACAGGTCTTGAAAACAGGGACAACACCAACAGAGTGGAGAAATAGAATAATTGTCAAATTGCCCAAGAAGGGAGATCTTGCAGACTGCAATAATTGGAGAGGAATAACTCTTCTCTCAGTTCCCAGCAAAATACTAGGCAGGATAATTATACAGAGAATTTCAAAAGCAATAGACCTCAAACTGGGTTTCCAGATTTGTGGGATCGTTCTGTTAGAGTCGTGTTAGATTAGCATAAGCAATAAGCTTTGTTCTGTTCAACGTTTGTTTCTTGAGGTTCTCTTATTGGTTTGTTGTTGTTTTTCGTTCCTTGTGTTTTGTTCTTTGTCCTCGCTTTCTTTGTAGAAACTCAGTCTGTGTCTTTATATGGGGTTAGGCAATTAGGGGGGAATCTGTCACTCTATTTCCAATCACTTGGGGTCATTGAAATTATATACATAGTAAATCTTGGATATGTTATAGTGATATTATTGCTTATATGTTATTTAGTTTATTTTGATTGGTGCGATTTAGTTGGTGGCTAGTGAAGGAGATAGCCCTTAACACTTCATTTTTAAGTGTAGTTGTTGTTTAGTCTGCTGTGTTTATTATTATATTCGTGTGTTCAAGGGTTGACGGGTGGCGAGTTTAATTCTTCCTTTTCTTACTTGTGGGAACAGATTGGATTAGACTGATTTCTTTTAGGGTGTGGCTGTGTATGTTTAGTGGTGGAGTCAGGCAGAAAGTTTTCCTGTGACTGCATTACTTAACATTCAAAGCTCAGTATTCGTTAGGCGTGCTGGTGGAGTTTGTATTTACGTTGTCTTGTACATTCAGTAATTCTATTGTTTTGTTTAAGTGGTGTGATCTCTTGTTTCTTCTTGCTATCTTGTAAACACGTTAACAGGTATCCCTTGTTTTCGGTCGTGTCAGTCACGTATTGGATATATCAGTCTATCTCTGCTCAATCTTGTCTGTCATGTTATTCTTTGTGACTGGTATTTATCGTAGTGTTTGGTGTATGTCTTTTCATCTGTGGAGTGTTCATTTTTGCCAGTGGTAAACTTTTGGTATTCGGTAGAATATAAAGAATTAACATACTGTCAGAGTACAGCACCAGCGTGGGTGCTAGTGAGATACTGTAGTGTAAAAGCTGATTTATTGTCAAACTTTGGAGAGTGTTGGTTTAGCACCAAGAGGTAGTATCAGGTAGGGAAATACAATTTTCGACTGTAGCAAGGGTCTGTTCAGTTGTATCACAGAGACTAACTATGAACAGTTGATCAGTCACATGCAGTGCCAGAGACCACACTAATTATACGTTTGACTCAAATATTTTAAAGATTTTTATTATAATTTTTTTTAAATCTGGAATATTTCCTATATCATTAAATGTGTTTACTTGGCCTTATATTTCGTAAATTTTGTTGTAAAAATGAGCTGCTGTCAATATGTGAATCGCGATATTTAAAACCTTCTGTCTTGGCTGACTGTGTGTGGTACACCACTTTATGTGGGGACCTCCCAGTAACGATAAAACAGACAGACTGCTGTGTTCGTTCCAGATTTTGCTCTTTTCCTCAGACCTTTGGGTCTTGAGTGTTCCTCGATAAATTCCTTTGTGCAGATGAGGAAGGGACATCCCTCGAAACCTTCGGGTATATGAGGCTCTGTCCATTTTGTCTGGAATGACGTCTCGATTGTCTGGTGGTTTTATAGCGATTGCGAGTACACATGAGGGCAAGTTCGGGCACAATGGGCTATTCACCTGTTTGCCAGTCACTTCGATTACATGTTTTGCCCAGGGGTTCTCTGCTTTTTGGGTCCCCTCTACACCTCGTTTCACGGGGTAGAAGAGGTTCCGATTATGAGATGATATTTTTTTTTAATTTTTAATAAAGTTTTGCCTCGTTTTTTCGAGGCGCGTCCCGTTCAACCTAGTCGGTTATATTAGGGAGCATGTCCAAATATAAAAGACTCTTAGGTCTGAGACTAAAATTTAAAATGTGCCTGCGGTGCACAAAAAGGTTGAAGACCCCTGGTCTAGATCATCTATACTAGAGACATATATATAGGAATCGCACGTCTGCACATAACACAAGCGATACATTTTGTACCCTTCAGCTGACCAATGAGCACAGGCGGACTGACAGTGTTCGGGCCCCTAGGCAAAACAGGGTCATTGGCCTCTGAATACTAATTCCACATTAATAAATCATTGCATTGTAAGACAATTACGGCTGCGGGCCCTCGGGCAGCGCCAGAAAAGTCCAGTGATCAGTCCGCATCTGCCAAGGAGCATATCTTCGTCACATATTCCTATGTGTTCCTTATGGAGCATGGATCCACCATTGTAGCTTGTCCCCTTGTAGAAATAATGCCTCAATCATTCAGAAGCTTTTGTAGCGATTGTTTTTGTATCAATTTGTTGTACATGATGAGGTGGCCAACCCCCCCCCCCCCTCCCCAGGCACAACTTCTTAATAAATCGCCTTGTACGACATGCCAGAGGAAGTAGTAGTCATATTTCTTCTTTGTCTCTTCAGAAACCCCTGGCTTTGTCTCATCAAAGAGGGACACTCAACCATCATCATCATGTCACTTTCCTGCACCCAATGGAGTATTGAGCAGCCACTGCAGCTTGTCCTGTCACAACAGTCTGCACCAATGTACTCATGCCAACTTGTATCTGCCATTTTCTATTCTAAACGATCCCCTCCCCCTCCCCCCCCCCCCCCTCCACATACACATACACACGCCTTTGTTTTTGAATGACAACAGAACAAGTATGAAGAATCTAACATTTAAGGACACACAATAGGAAGAAAAAACATACACATAAAATTTGGACATTCTCGTTGAGGCTACACTGTTTACGATAACTGGCCTGGAGGGATTATTGTTGTTGTTGTTGTTTAACTAGGGCTGCTGAGCTTCTCGTCTCTTTAGCAGCGGATACCAAGTTGAAGACTCCTTGGTATTATCTACACTGTACATCTAGGCTTATCCTGTGACTTTTCTGCAATTCTGAAACGTGTTGAGTTGAAGTCATGAGTTATGTTTCTCCAGCTTGGCTGGCATTTAAAGGATCAAAACATCTGGTCCTAAGCTTGGCGTAAGAAGGGCGTGGCAAACTTTTGCTTCCCGGAAATCCGGGGGGGGGGGGGGGCTGTCCAATTATGCAGAGCTAAAATACTGTGCTCTGGTTCTGGGGTCTCCCAAGGAGTTGTCACGACCTACACAGAGCCACTTCTCAGCATCTCCTACCCATCAGGGGCCCACAGTGAGATCCTCCTGCATGTAGCCAACCAGGTAAAGGCCAGAGTTTCGTTTGGCGCTCAGGTGACTCCTCCACGTTCGGTGTGCAAAACTCGGTTCTCAACATGTTTCACCACAGGGGGAATCCCTGGAAGTGTGTGCATGATTTCAATAGTCTATGAGGGTGTAATTAGCCTCACAGACAGAGGTTCACTTCTACATATGTATATTACAGCATTGTGCTTGGTTGGTGGTCATATAAGGATGACTCCAGTTATGCCTCCTTGCATGCTGGGAGGGATAATGCCATAAGTGAAATGGTGGCTACTGAACATAGTAACGAAAATTATAGACACTATCCCCATATTACGTATTGCCTTCAAAACACATTTGTAAATTAACAATGAAACAATCCCATCAGCTTTTTGAGAAAGTACAGAAACGGTGCTCATAGCTCCGTGAAAGCTAATTTGAACATTTATTTATAGAACACGCATGCTTTACAATCTTTTCATGGTGCACAGAACGTTAAGAGAAAAAAAATTCGAAACTGGCTTGGGTTAGTGTTAAGATTGGTGTTAGAGATTATTATTTTTATTTGAAAAATCTGGAAACAGGGGTTGGATTAAGGTTAATGTTAGCGTGAAGGTTATTATGTTTTTTTAATTAGTCGAACTGACACGACAGACATATCAATAACCACTTGGCCAAAATGGCGGATTGTCTTTGTAATTCTAACATTCTATCCAATATTCTTTTTAAATGAACATACATTTACCTTCAAATCGCTGGTGTCTCCGTGGCAAATAGCGAAAACGTCTGAACTGGCAACCATCTCCTTGAAAGAGTCTCTGACGTCGGTCTTTGTCCAGTTTAGTTAGTTGACCATGTCAAAGACTGTGGCATTCTTACTAGCGTATTCAACAGGCAGCTTGTATACTGGACTGTAAAACAATTGCGAATGTATTGTTAGAATAAATATTCATGTGTTTAGCAGAAGAAGCAAATTATAAAAAAAACGTGTATGTTGCAGGTGCTCGTGAGAAATAAAAATATCATCATTAAGCGAAGTACGTTGCAAGTGTGTCGGTCCTTTATCTTCTTTACACTCTGGTCATGACACCCAAGTGTATGCCTCCTGTTGTTTTTCCCGCCGGCGCTGCGAATGGAACCCACTCCACCTTGGTTGCAACTTTTAACTTCACTCCTGATTTTATCCATGCTGTTAGCTGGAGGCAATTGTTAAAGTAACCATTTAATAGACAGTGCTGATGGTAAAGTACCTTTTTCCCAGCTAACAGCGACTATGGGGGGAGGGGGGATTACCGAGGCAAATGAGAGCAGGGTGTCATAAGCAAAAATAGGTTGAGAACCCAGGGTATATATGTGGCGAAATGGATATTGGATAGAAAATTAGAAAGTATTTTTTCGGGAGTGGAGAAGAAAGCTAGCGAACCAGGGGCAGGGAAGGCACACGACAAGTCAGGTAGTTAACTGGACAGTTCTCGATGATAGTTGTAGAAGAGAACTGATAGGTAAGTTGCCTTCTCGCTAGGCATATTCTATGCTCCATTGGTGTTATATAAATGTGTGAGTGGATCTCGTATTTATTCCCTACTAATTTTAAATTATTAATATTTCTTTGACCACACAACAAAATTTAACTGGAAATTTAAATAATTCAAAACCTGTAGTTATAAACGTATGAGTGCACTTTATTGATTAATAATGTACAGTAACAAATTAGCACCTTGGTATATCAATATCTCACAAGATTTCACACAATTTACAAAACGTATATTGTCACTGTTTAACAATTTTCATCATGTTATTGGCTTGGGTGCCTTGGTTTATGTTTTCACGATAAGTACTTGCTTGACACGTTGCAGTATCTGACGTTCTTCGGTCGTTAAAACATCTGGACACTGAAGATGCTATGCTTATGTCAGGAACAGTGTTGATACACTGTTAAACAGTTCAACATGTCCAAAATTGTGTCACGTTTTTCACCACTAGCTGAACCTGCACAATAGGACCAGGTTATGGCATCTGTGGTTTATAACCAAGACGCCCCTCTGATGCTGACTGGCCACTGTTGACCATACTCATCATTTCTACAACACTTGTCAAGAAGCTGTGGTTAAATCAGTCAAAAGGGGGTACGGCATACGAACATACAATACATTTAAGAGTTTTGACATCAGTTAAAGACATTTTCTAAACCCAGCCATGACTACTTCACTTTGGCTTAGCTTTTTGCCAAAGTGAGCAAAATTGTTTTCCTCATCGACAAAATGTACCGAAATAAAAGATAAGAAAGAAAAAGAGATAACGAACTCTTTGAGCAAAGCACCCAACAGCAAAGCCCTAAAAAGAACTGTAAGCTTTTATTGCTAGCGTTTGTCAGTCCTAACATAGGCTTCTAGCTGAGCCAATGGTGTCCAGAACTGATGTTATGTAGTGATGGAAGCCATCTGTCTTCGGGAGGATTTATGTTACGCATTTACATTAATTTTAAATATTCATTAATTTTAAATGTATATTAGTTCACTAAGATATTTTATAAGCTTACAGACATACCCTCAAGACACAGCGGTACTTTGAAGTCTGCGGCTGTTTGAAGCTTCGATCTATACAAATCGCTCACCATAACGTGAAGTTGTGGCTCCTTCTCAGATATCTTGTTGTGTTATTGGTTAAGGCTTCTAACTATACCAGTCGGACCTCTGGATATCTTCTCAGCATTGTCAGATCTTGAAGTGACTTCAAGAAGTAAGGAACTGTGTCTGAGACCGGTCTTAAATACTTAATCCCAGGTCTAACCCTTGCTGTTGTCACGGACTTGACTGTTAATTTTATTTTACCAACACGTCCCATTTTTCTAATTTTTTTAATGTTCTGGTATCCTCGATTTTTTTGCACTTTCAGTTTTCTTTTCTTCCAGATTTTACCTACGTAGCCAATTATTCCCTCTCAGACCCCACTCCGCGGTTTTATTTCGTTCTGGCCTTCATTATAAATTCAACACTTGGTCAGTAGTTGTCAGCTTACGATAATATTACCTAAGCTGCACCTGGTGTGTCTGACTAGGGGGAACGCTGGTAGCTCGTAACAGCGTTTGATCTCGAGCGAGAAATAGTTTCTTTGAAGAAGCGAACCGCTAGCCTACTACAGTCCATAGCGGGAGCAAAGGAGAGACAAAACTCACGTTCGTTCTCAGATTTTTATTCAGGCCCTTGATCACTCACATAATAATATTATGTCATATGTACGAAACTTTCCCGCGGGTGTTGTCTCTGATGTAGTCTCTAGAATAACATTTGTCTTACTCATGATTACGTTATACGCAGTACATCCGTGGGAACACGCGATGGTGGGTAGCGTCTTCTGGTAGACTATAAATCTAGATAGGTTTACTCAGTCAAGCACACTCGTAAATTTTTCCTGCCCGTAGATGACCAAATGAGACAGGCAGATATTAGCACAACAAAACTAGATTGTGTTGCCTATTCTCGTCATCTCGGGGTAAGTTGACATCTTTTGTAATATATATATATATTTCATGTTAGCTTTTATTTATACCTGATATAAGTGTGACTTGAATTATTTTAGGTGATTTCTCCCGGTAATTAATTAAGTGATAATGTAGTGCCGTCTACCGCCTTAGTTAACGGGTACTTAAGCAGTTAGGTGTCCCCCGGTGTTATTGTTTACAATGGGTTAATGGTAAACTTACGATAACAGATACTTACTAGGCGAAAGACCTCATAGTCCGTTCAGTGCTTACCATGGGTTAAGAGTAAGATAAAAGCTGTCATTACGTTAAGGAAATGTCACGAGTGTAGGTTATTCACTTAAAACTGAACAGTGACGTGCGTGCACTATAACACTTGAATTATAATGAGGTAGTCACTTATTACTTTCTGAGAGAAACTTCTAATAGGTGTGGAATTATTATATGCCTACTTGTGTAGTTAGACACCAGTTTAGAACTTTCACAGGATGCAGTCACCAGCCAGAGATATAATTATATCTTATGGCTAATTCACAACGCATTATTATATCAATTACATTGCATTTTCCATGTATTCAATTTTGTGAGGTTATTACTTTTTCCCATTTTTGTGTAACGACCCCAAGGGGCGCATACCGTTTATTGTGTAATGTCTAATGCTGTATTTTATGTAAATTCACTTAATGTTGTAAGATGAGTCACATATCCACTCAGTGACAACTAGACGGCAAGTTTTCCTGTATGTTGAGTTGGAAGAGGACGGAGTAGATTTTGCTGTCAGAGCATTCGCTGACAGGTACATGTATGTACAAGATATATTAGCCTATGCGGGCGCATGCTGATAATTGATAGAGTGGAAGTAACAGGAGGGCGACTCATATGGATAACGACAGCCCGAGACTATCATAGCAATGATTAAAATAATTATACATCCCATAGTGGGGCATAACTTTTTATAATAACGTTATTGTAATTTTATTGTTTGCTTGATATAAAGGGTGTTTGTTTTGGGTCTCAGTTTCAGGGCACCCCATTGCTACTGCAGGATTCCAGTCAGGCGACAAACGTATCTTCTCATCGATCTCAAGGTTCCTGAAAGCAATTAGCACCACGAGTTGTCACCCATACCTGAATTACAACCCTTTTTCAACGCCCATCTCTCTAATGGGAAATAAGCTCACGCAGTGTTTATCGAGCCAAAGCAAATCTGAAATTGAATTTGGCAGTAGTGGTTTCCTACTCGCCTCTTGATCACGACTCAGAGCATTGTGGCTTCGTTTACGCAAGATAATTTCATGCAACGAAGTACTTTGTAATACTATTAATTTGTTTCCACGGCTCAAGTCTCTCAAGTCACTCGCTGTCCTTGTAAAGCTGAAGAGTATTATTAGAACTGATATTTTTTAAACAGTAAACAAAAATTTACCGTGATTGCAGTTAGGGATTCGGCGTAAGAATTTATGGTTTGGCTATAACGTGACACAGTGAGATCAATGTGTGGCCGTGTACATAGTTGTTCCTTTGGAAACAGACTATATTCTTACAAGACAGAGGAAGCACAGACCACCCCATAATTTTATATTTTATGAGAAACAGAAAATAATAAATAGTGTCACATATTTAGGGTAGAGTCGCTTCTACACGCCATTTCTAATAATTGGGTGATTTCCCCTGACCAATCGGATAGCTCAGATTTACCCCGGGGAAAGTGGAACAACGACGCCATTTTGGCAGTAGAATGAAAGAGCGCAACTCAAGAGGTCGTATCTGGTCCAGCTCTACATATTTCTTAGTTTGAGAAAATCAAACTTCAACATTTCTTATAAAATGTGTATTTCAGGACATTGAGTGGTTATATATATATATTTCTTACTGGCGTAAGTAGTGACAATCGTTAAATATGTATTTTGAATAGAGCTCCCAACCCTAGTCGCAGCAGAACTAGGTTCGAGGATTTGAGTCAATTTGCAAAAAAATGTCTTACACCTCAAACCATGTAGAGTAGAAAATATTCTTGTGTTGGAAAGCATTTAACTCAAGGAATGCTTATGACGATAAAGAAATCAAGGACAAATCTGAGGAGATGGGTAAATGTCGTCGAACCTAAAATAAGACTGTAACTTAAAGGAAGGAACACGGTGGAATGAGAAGGTTCGCCATATTTGACAATTGAGTAGGCCTACGAGACAAGGATGCAAAAAGGGATTTTTGCATCGATGAAAGCATCTGATGAGATGATAGAATTTTATTATACTTATTATTGTAAAAATGTTCTGAATTCCAGACTTTGTTGAAATTTTAAGTTTCATGCTGAAAGATATTAAAAGTTTTGCATGAAATCGAACGCTGTTGAAAAGGTGAATTACTACAGTTTTGAGATCTAGATAAGAAATCTATCCATTTCAATTAAATTCGCTACATCAACACCTAAGAGAAGAAAATCGAACCTGGTAACACAAATTTAAGAGAGAAATCTAAATCTCTGGTGATTAGGCCAGTTAAACATCTGCTCTCTGTAAAGTAAACTGAAAATACTGCATATACCGGCACTGCCACATGAAGGTAATATGGTGCCGTTCCAGTCCTAAGGAACACCTGCCCCGGTTACATGAAGGTAATATGGTGCCCGTGACCACTTCTCTTTGATAAAGCGAATAACTAGCGATCATAGACCATGGACGATTTACTACAAAATTTTCAACAGCTGGGTGTGGAACAACAACAACAACAACCACAGAACCAACCCGTAAATACACAACCACTGCAGCCCCAGGACAGACAAAATATGGAAGGACCAACAATAATAGCGCTACGGCAAATTACTGAAACCCTACAGAAAAATGACAACTACGCGAAATTCACACAGGTTAGATCCATTGTTCAGCCGTTCGATGGAAACAAGAAAAAATTCAGAAGATGGTTGTCCGACATGGAAAAATTTGCGGCACTAGCAGAGGCAACAACGGATGAAGAGAAAAAGAAAATCGCTCTGTTAGGTTCTGATTCGTACGTGACTGATTTTTTAAGAAGGAGGTCCCAGCAGTACCCCACAGAAACCTACGAGTCCCTAAAAAAAGAGCTCACCCAGAGATATGGGGAAATCATAGACAAAATGCATGCTTGGTCAGTCCTTAGAAGCATGAAACAGGAAAGAGATGAATCGGTACAACTTTTTGGAGATCGATTCCTCAATATGGCAGAAGAGGCATTTTGCGGAGAAATCCCTACCACACCTGATGTAGAAATACAGTTAGTGGGGATATTTGCCGATGGCCTTAGAGCGGAAAATATCAGAAGGCATCTTATTAGAAAAGACACCAAGACTATTGCTGAAACAATCCAAGCAGCAATACAGGAGGAAAATCTTCACCGAAGGTTCCAACAAAGAGCAGGTAGGGAACCCCGACCAGAATATAGGGACTATGATGAGCATGAGCCTATGGAAGTTGACCATACCAGGAGGCAATGGACTCGCCCACGACAACGAGATGATAGGCCCCGCAATTATAGACCCCCCACACAGAGGCAAAACGACGTCAATAATGTCAATACAAACGGATGCTTTACATGCGGTAGGCTCGGACATGGTTACAAGTCCTGTAGAGCAAATTACAATCATGCACCATTCAGAAGAGGAGGTTACCAACCACAACAACCCGCACCACCCCCACGTGATTACACCAGAAATCAGTATACCAGAGGCGCACCTCAACCCCTCATGCGTCAGGGAAACGGCCGCGCCACTCACTAAACAGGACCGTTAGTGAGGGCAACAATCACAGAAACTGGTCCAAAACAAAAGAAACAACACAGAACAGAAATTGTCAAGTGGGCCCATCCAGTAAAATACAATATGAAGAAATGTTGCATGATGGAACTAAAATACATCCGGACCCCAGTTCCTGCATCATGTCTATACAGGGCCAACAATATAGGGCACTGGTAGATACAGGAGCATCCATCAGCCTTATTAGGTTCCAGCTGTTCAAGAGGATCCAACACTTAGTACGATTTCAACCGTCCAAAACACACCTAGCTTCAGTCACGGGACAAAGACTAAATTCAGTTGGGACAGCATGGCTAAAATTTTCCTTAGGCGAAACAAATTTTGAACACCCATTTGTCATTACTAAAGGAATGTCTAGAAATCTTATCCTAGGGAGAGATTTTTTTAACAAACACAAAGTTCGAATATACTATGACCTCCACAAAATCAAAGTCAACAATACGTACATAGATCTCCAGGACGATATCCACATAGCGTCTTTAGTAAGGATTACAGCTCCCATAACGGTGGCTCCAAACTCCCTGGTCATAGCAAAAGGCAGAGTAAAAAATTCTGAGTACATAACACCAGGGCAATCAATTCAAGTACAGCCCCTAGCAGAAGAAAGCATTATTGATGACCCATTGTTGCAAATTACAGAGGGAATCGCTGAAGTCTCGAAGTCCAGAGATTTCCCCATCATGATATTGAATATGTCAGGAAAAACTACCACTATAAAAAGAGGCACAGTTGTAGCGCAAGTGGATACGTCAACAATAAGACAAACCAAAACCAATAGAGACCATCCACAAATTGTCTCAACCACTCCCACTGGACATAATGCACGAAATCGCAGTACAAATAACCATAGTACACGGAAAGTAAACAGTTATAAGGCTTATGCAGAAAAAGGCAGTAACATCAGTCACAGTTATGTTACACCACAGCATACCCTACCCAGATGGCAGAAACGAACCAGTCCATACATAAGAAGAGAAAGGCCACAGTATGAAAATGACTATAATTACTCATTCTTGCGCCCCAGCACACCAAGAGAAAAGATGAAGTGCTGTATATCACAGAGTAACAGAGAAACAGAAATTGTCTTGCCAGGAGGATATCCAAAGCGACAAGACAGTGATACATGCCCCATGGAGTATCAATATAACTCAAAAACAGGTGGATATGATAAAGTCCCAAAACCAATTGAAATTTCCGAAGAAAAGGAAGAATTCTTATATGACTATACCACAGGAGGATACTATAGCAGCAAAGTTGGAAACAGAAAGAATGAAAAATTTTCGCCCAGGGAAAGAAGACAGCCCTATAGCACAAACAGAAGAAATACAGTAACGTACGCGGATAAGCGCAGTTACGGCAGAAATAATCAGAAAAAATGGCACAACAACGACTACCCCAGAAATATAATAAGAAATGAATATACAGTAAATGCAGTGACAAATGGAAATGCACACAGTACATGGCAGAGGAGACAGTACCAAGCACAGCCCAATGAACGGCAAAGAACTACGCAAAAGAAAGCCACATACCAGGAGCAGAGATTTTCACAAGATGCAAGAAAAATGTCCCAAAATTATGGGAATGAAACGGAGGCATCAAGACAGACCAGAGATATCATAGCAGATCATAAATACAGAGAGAGAATAGCTCAGTTACTTGCAACCCTGAATGCCACAGAAGATAATAAGCAACGTTTGAAAACGTTTGTAGAAAAGCACCAGGATGTATTCGCACTCAATGACATGGAATTAGGCAGAACTAACACTGTCACAATGGACATTCAAACAACCACAGAGGAGCCAATACATATGAAACCCTATCATACGCCCTTGAAAAACAGAGAACTCGTGGAAAGGTCTATAAATGAAATGCTACAGGCAGGAATCATCGAAAGATCCCGTTCCCAATGGTCCTCACCCATAGTGATCGTAACAAAGAAAGACGGCTCCAGTCGCTTTTGCTGCGACTACCGTGCCCTTAACAAAATCACAAAAGTCATTTCCTACCCCCTCCCCAGGATAGACGATCTACTTGCGACGTTAGGAAAGTCTACATACTTTACCACACTTGATGCAAGGTCAGGCTTTTGGTGCATCCCCATGACACCTGAGGCAAAACAGAAATCCACATTCTGTTCACATATGGGAAGCTTTTTTTGGAATGTTATGCCATTTGGTCTAAAAGGATCTCCAGCAACATATATGTCACTCATGGATGAAGTGTTAAAGGGTCTACATCCATTTGCCCTGGCATACATAGACGATATCCTGATACATACCGCAGGCACGATGGAAGACCACCTCCGCAAGGTTGAAACAGTGTTTGATAGACTCAGGCATCACCAAATAAAGTTAAAACTGTCGAAGTGTGAGTTTCTAAAGACAGAAACAAAATATTTAGGCTTTGTCATCAATAGACATGGCGTCAGACCTGATGAAGATAAAGTCAAAGCCATAAGAGAAATGCCTAGCCCCAAGACGGTGAGACAAACACGCTCATTTATTGGTACAATAGGGTACTATAGGCGCCACATCATCAATTTCTCCAGAGCAGCAGAGCCTTTGATAGCCCTTACCCGCAAGTATGCACGCTTCAAATGGACAGAAGACTGCCAGAGATCCTTTGAGTATCTAAAAAATGCCCTAACCACCATCCCACTGCTTGGACATCCAGATATTTCTCAGCCCATGATACTATACGCCGATGCCTCAGATAACGCAATTGGTGCTTGTTTGGTCCAACCTGTACTAGAAGATGAAACACCCATCCTACCAAACATTCCAAATGAGAAACCCATTGCATTCCTATCCCACGCATTGTCAAAGTCACAAAAACGGTGGACCACCACTGAGAAAGAAGCATATGCTATTCACTATGCAGTACAAAAGTTTGACTTTTACGTCAGAGGAACTAAACTCATTATAAGAACTGATCATCAACCTTTGGTTAACTGGCTCACCAAAACACAAGAACAGCCAAAGAAGTTACAGACATGGGCAATGAATTTACAGTCCTACGACACCACTATCGAACATATCCCAGGCGAAATGAACACCTGTGCAGACCTCTTATCCAGGATTAAATATGATGATGAAACTGAAGTGAAAACAAATAGAGTCAAAAATGATGGCACATCCTCAGAGATTGACGATAATGCTAAAGAAATTAATGAAATTACTTCATCAAGTCGAAGAAGTACCTCAGATTCCGCCACTCAAGTAGAAGAAGAAAGCCAAGAGATGTTTGACATGAGAGTAGAACAAGCGAAAGATGCAGAAATTGTCAAGCTGCTCACATACGTGAAAGAAAACCCAACAAAAAGTAAAGATTTTACAGTACACCCAACGGATGGAATTCTATACTATATTGATCAGAAACAAGAAGGGACACTAAGAAAAGTCATTCCAGCACATCTAGTCCCAGAAGTATTGCTACAGTTTCATGATAACAACGGGCACATGGGAAGAGACAAAACAATTGATGTCATAAAGAAAAGGTATTATTGGCAAACTTTCTACAAGGACATTACAGAATATGTAGCCACCTGTAGAACATGTAAATTGAGAAACATGAAGCCACATTTAATTCCCCTTCAAGAAATGCAACCTTCCCATTACCCCATGCAAACAGTGAGCATTGACTTATCAGGTCCTTACCCACTCACCCAATCAGGCAACAAATACCTCCTGCACATAGTTGACCAATACTCTGTTTGGCCAGAAAGTTACCCACTCAGTGATGCCACATCGCAGTCCATCACGCAAATTTTTTTACAAGAATTCATTCCCAGGCATGGCTGTCCAAAACGAATCATTTCAGACAACGGTAAACAGTTTATAGGTAACCCATTTAAAGCCACCTTACACCAGCTGAATATTGAGCATACTACAACCACTTATTATTGCCCAAATGCAAATGGCAGAAATGAACGCATGCACGCCACCCTACATGATATTATTAGCAAATATATCAAGGGGAACCACCAATACTGGGACCTATACATTAACCAAGCTCTTGAAGCCATCCGAGTAAACGTGAACGATACCACAGGAATGTCACCCTTTCTCATGCTATACGGAAGAGAACCAAACTTTCCGTTAGACAACCTACTTCGCCCACAAAGAAAATACATGGGAGAAGACCCCATCGAAATAATCCTTCAAGAAAAGTATAAAGCTCACCAGATTGCACAACGAAATACGCAGAAGGCATTTCACAAGAAACAGAAACAACATGATAAATCAGCCAAGCTACCAACGTACAAAATAGGAGACAGAGTATACTACAAGAAACATGTACGCAGTTCAAAATTCGATGACCGATGGTTAGATGGCTACAAAATCATGAAACAAACTACGCCTGTAAACTTCATTATTTGGAATGAAGAGAAACAACACCAAACAAAAGCTCACGTAAAACAAATAAAAATTGATAATCACCGGCCCATTCCGCCTCTGACGACAAATACAAGACCAGTCAGAAAAGCCACCCTAAATTATAATCCATCCAGCACAGATTCGTCTGACATATCAGAGTCAGAGACGACAGACTCTGAATTTTACCAAGACGACCACATACCCAGACCACCCACAGATGAAATACATCGAGCAAGACAACAACGAGACTCGTCCGAAAGCGAAGAAGATATCCCACCACTTGAATTACGTAATAGACTACAAGACAGAGACCTGCGCATTAGAAATGAAGAAATCATGCCACAGACGTCACACGATGACAACACGAAAACACCTTATATCCACACTCAAACTTACTCCCACAGTGATAAATCGTCAGCTGATACCTATCACACCCCCAGTTCAGGCAGTTCTAGTTTTAACACTAGTGAAAACCAAACACTGCTATACCACAAGAACAAGATTGCTCGTTCAAAACAATCAGATCCTGAAGAAACTATACCCAAGCAGATTGTTGAACCATATACCAGCGATCTTTATGGAGACGAAACAGAACAAGACAGCATAGCTTTGTCAGACCCCAACGAACATAATGACAGAAAAATGGTAGAATTATACCAACAAGAAACAGACATTGATACAGCTAGTTCCATTGAAACCAGTGATGCGGATAGTACATTATTTGTACCAGTCAGCTCCAGCGTCAAACGCGCCTATAAAACAGAATCTGATGACTCAATCCCTAGCAACAAAATTCCGCGTATACAGCACAACTATATCAGACGAAAGATTCTGAAGAAACGCAATCATGTTCCAAAACCAAGCCGAGAAGTGTTAGCCTCATCTCAACTAGTCAAAAACAACAGTGTGCAAATTACTGTGCCCATTGTAACCAGTGCTAACGTTCAGCACAACCAGGTCAGAAGAAAAATCAAGGCGAAACATATACCTGCCTCAAAACCAACAGATGTTCCAGCCATACAAACCCTAACCACAGTAAAACCATCACCGCAATCAAATGATGTTAAGCCATCACCGCATTCGTCAATGTCCTCAGTGTCCCAACAATCAGCAAATGCAGTGTCGTCGCCTATCACACCCGTCACCACTGCTACTCAGTATGATGCTCGCCTAAGCAGTCGGGACATTGCAAGGTTAGAGATGGTGAAGGAACTAGCGAAGCTGTTCTGAAAAACACGCCCAGGTGTTTTATATGTTCGCAAATCCGAACACGGTCAACGCATATGTGAACAAACCTTTTTAACAATGTACTAACTCTCCCCATGTACTCTATTTTCAGTTTTTGACAGTTCAAATGACTTGCTTACAGACTAAGATGTCAAAGCCTCACTGAGAAAGTTATTTTTTCCAGCCTTAGAATACGGATGCCCAGAAAGAAATCAAGACCAGCACACGGAGGATTTTCTTTAGATAGCATAATTGTGAAATAAAAATGTTAAAACAATTGATAACACACGGTGTTACGAGTTTACAGACACCCTTATTTAGTTACATACATTTTCTTAATATTTAGAATGTTACACAACTTTACCTATAACACATGTGTCACACTATTCTGTTGTAACATTCATCTCCACTTTTGTAACTGATCATATTCCACGCTCCATTCACCAGCATTTTCATGCAGACACTTTACACCAGTAGTTTTTTTTTCTTACCTCATACTAATATTTCTTTGATCTATATTATGCTAAACTCCTTGATATCTGCCACCTTGATCAATCATACTGTTCCTACTATGACATCTCTTAACAGCACATAATTCATACCCAAAACTAGTATTGTAGGTTATGCTATTTTTCTCCACAGGATTATTTATTTTCAAATGTACATTATTATTTTAGACCCAGATGTATATTAGTACTGTCAAAAATTTTACTGCCTATCACAAATACCCCAATGACATTTGCGCATGCTGAATTTCTGCAAATGAAGAATCCCTTGAGAGCATTAGTATATGCTAACCCCAGATTGAACACATTACACCTATTTGTTGATGATGCCTTTGCCCATGTTAAAGAAATAGCATTTGCACATGCTGACCTAGCAAATGAAATACCCCATTACCGCATGATAACCACTAATGACACATGAGATGAAGAAGCAACAGGTTATGTATGATGAAGATGACATTTTATATTAAGGTGAAACTTTATGTTGTCACAGCTGAGATTTTGTTGTAATGTTTATGCACAAAATCCCCCACATTAACATTGGAGGAGGAATAATCTTAGTCTTTCGTGGTTACGAGATAAGACAAGGATATAATAGAATATTTGATGAATACCATGGAAAAAATCAGAGCAGATGATTGTTGCACATATGAGGACCATATTTGAAGTCATTATTGAAGGATTATCAGTAGACAAGAGACACAAATGAATTATGATAATCCCATGGAACCACAGGTACTAAGGACACAAAATGGAGATTAAATAATGGAAAAAAAAATAATGACTGAATAATTGCTACGCCCAGAGGTAAAGGAAATAGAGATGCATCCGCATTTTGGAGAAGATATCTCTTTGATTTTTGCTTATTGCCTTTGTAATATGAACATTGTTGTATAACAAATGACTATTCCTTATCACGAATTACAGAATGTTGTAAGATAGTTGGAATAAATTGACAATTTAAAATACTCATAACATACCCAGAATTACAGGAGAGAAAATAAATAAATGATTGATGAAAGTGGACACACTGAGATTTGCTCACCCCGAGGATATTGGATAAAAAAAAATAATGTTATCCCAAGGACAGACATGTCACAGATATATCATGGAGATACTATGAAAAAAAAAAAAAAGAATATCTAGATTAGAAATGCAGCAAACTTGGTCAAGGACACCATGAAATAGACCCCCGCCCCACACTTAAGATAACTGACGGATGAGATTTTTGAATTATAAGTACCATAAGTCACCCATCTGGCTGTAGTCAGCGGATGTTACAGGCACCACATAACTCTGACTAACCCTCGACCAGCGAAGGCAGAGTTGGTGTCGAAATTTTGCACATATGTAAAAAGACATGTTTTTGTTCATGTTTTAGTAAAGTCTAGACATTTATGTTAATAGTTCTATAAATGATTAGTTGATATATTGATGATAAATATTCGCAAATATAGTACATGGACAATTAATATTTCCAGTACAGAATAAGAGGAATAGGAAGGATCCACATTTTAAATATTGGAGCACCATGAGCGAGGAATTGGACTTATAAAGAAAATGGAAATGGTACACTGTATGCAAGGATAACCAGAAATAATATGGATAAATAGTAGTCAGAGTGCCAGGAACTTTGTCTTACGAGAATATTGTAGATTCCTCACGATCAATTGATTATTTTCTTCCTTTCTATGTCACATTTTTTTTGAGTGATGACCCCAAAATTTTTTTTTCATCTCATATTGTCAAAAGTTCTTACATCTCAGTTGATAGTTCCATAAATAATTGTTTGATGTGTTTTGCATAAAGGTATTGCTAGATAAGGTACATAGGGAGTTACTAAGGATGAATTCTCAAGATAACAGGAGGACTAGAATAGATACAATGATATTGGAACACCATAAATGATACATTGGTGTTATGAAAAAAAAAAAGGAGACAAATATAAATTGTATACAAGGATGCCTCGAGAGTGACAACATGGATACATATTGTCAAGAGTATAAGCAGTTGTCTTAAAAGAGAAAATAAAGTAATACGGAACCCAATGTAGAAAATTCATGATGATTTGGAAACTATATTTTTCTTTTCCCTTCTATTTCATAATATGATAGTAACACATTCGTCTGTTGGTTGCTGAATAATGTGATGTTTGAAAATTGATGTATGGGAAGTCAAAGAAGATCTTTGAAGAATAAATATATATATAAAATAATATTTCTAGGGAAGAGTTCAAAAAAAAAAAAAATACTGTATTGACAGAAAAGAAGGAATGATTAGAAATAACTGACTAATGGACAGGATCACCACCAGACGTACGAATATAGGAAACAAACATCACATATTTAAAAAAAAAAAAAATGTAATATAGAACATTTTCTACAGTGACGGACTTAGAACGAATTTATACACTTACCATTTAGAAAATGTCTATAACAAGGAAACATTCAGATAAATAAATAAGGATAAGCCATGAGGTTCTAATGCTTTTATTGTGAAAAATGATTACTTATAAAAATGATGCTGGTCGTATTATCGTCTGATACATATGCATATTATGTTTAGAGATGTTTTCTACATGTAATAATGAGCAAGTGGCTCATTCACTAGAAAAAAAAAAGAAGAAGATGATGAGTACCCATGAAAACATCGGCTATTCTATGAAAGTGGATTGCCATTACCATAGGAATTAGAGATTTTGGACATTTCTTGGAATATTGCAGAGTACTTGGGAAATAGAATAAATAAGTACGCCAAAAAAAAAAAAAGATTTTTTTTAGTACTTGCAGGCTTTTAATATGGAGCAAATAACAGTACAGAAAAGAGATAACACCCCTACCACATCCAAGAGAATGTAATCAACTATATTTTTGAATGAAATGTAATAGATTATGATAATCCAGCCAAGTTCTGCAAATAAGATAGTTTATTGTTCATTCCCCAGTGTTGCCACTCGTCACATTTTTTTTAGTGATGACCTTATGAGTGTTTTGCAGATTTTGTTGGGCAGTGTTGCCAATTTGTAAATTTGGTGAAAAATATTATGATGTGATGAATAAGTTACACTTTTTGAAGTTGATGTCCACTACTAGTTTTTTTTACATAGCAGACGACCTCATATAGACATAGGACCCCAGTATAGGAATTAGATTAAATTTTTTGGAAATATTTTTGGACTTAGAAAAATTTTTGAACTTTAAATTTTTCTGGAAAATTTTTTTGAACTTAGAAATTTTTGGGGATGGATTTTTGTTATTGATAGTACTCAAATGTCTCCCTACGGGATACATTTGCGGAGCCCCGGGATCTATATGTGGCCGTGTACATAGTTGTTCCTTTGGAAACAGACTATATTCTTACAAGACAGAGGAAGCACAGACCACCCCATAATTTTATATTTTATGAGAAACAGAAAATAATAAATAGTGTCACATATTTAGGGTAGAGTCGCTTCTACACGCCATTTCTAATAATTGGTTGATTTCCCCTGACCAATCGGATAGCTCAGATTTACCCCGGGGAAAGTGGAACAACGACGCCATTTTGGCAGTAGAATGAAAGAGCGCAACTCAAGAGGTCGTATCTGGTCCAGCTCTACATATTTCTTAGTTTGAGAAAATCAAACTTCAACATTTCTTATAAAATGTGTATTTCAGGACATTGAGTGGTTATATATATATATATATTTCTTACTGGCGTAAGTAGTGACAATCGTTAAACATGTATTTTGAATAGAGCTCCCAACCCTAGTCGCAGCAGAACTAGGTTCGAGGATTTGAGTCAATTTGCAAAAAAATGTCTTACACCTCAAACCATGTAGAGTAGAAAATATTCTTGTGTTGGAAAGCATTTAACTCAAGGAATGCTTATGACGATAAAGAAATCAAGGACAAATCTGAGGAGATGGGTAAATGTCGTCGAACCTAAAATAAGACTGTAACTTAAAGGAAGGAACACGGTGGAATGAGAAGGTTCGCCATATTTGACAATTGAGTAGGCCTACGAGACAAAGATGCAAAAAGGGATTTTTGCATCAGATGAAAGCATCTGATGAGATGATAGAATTTTATTATACTTATTATTGTAAAAATGTTCTGAAGTCCAGACTTTGTTGAAATTTTAAGTTTCATGCTGAAAGATATTAAAAGTTTTGCATGAAATCGAACGCTGTTGAAAAGGTGAATTACTACAGTTTTGAGATTTAGCTGAGAAATCCATGCATTTCAATTAAATTCGCTACATCAACACCTAAGAGAAGAAAATCGAACCTGGTAACACAAATTTAAGAGAGAAATCTAAATCTCTGGTGATTAGGCCAGTTAAACATCTGCTCTCTGTAAAGTAAACTGAAAATACTGCATATACCGGCACTGCCACATGAAGGTAATATGGTGCCGTTCCAGTCCTAAGGAACACCTGCCCCGGCCACAAATGGAAACGTACGGTTACGTGTGATTTAACCACTGCGGATTTTAAAGTCTTTGTTGTTATTTATGTCTCAGGGCCATACAATGAGACTAAATGTGTGACTTGAGAGATTGTTATATTTGTGTTGGACTCGATGTATTGTAATGTCCATACATGCCACTATGTAATATGAAAGCTCTTTTTGTTACATCATATATTAATGTGTGGTGGAAGCGGTGGGTAGCGAGTTATGGTCATGATTGAGCTCACAAGGGGCCTTGTCAAACACATCATCACAACTTTAGTTTAGGCAGCACTATGTGCCGGTCAAAAATGCACATTAAATATGTTTTGAATTTTATCTACATTAAAAGAAACTTTGTGATATACATATTTACAGGCGCAGATTTGAGCCTAGTGAACATTTATTTATCCCTTGAAATATATAAATGCAAATTTCTATAACAATAACAATTGCCAGAAATATTCTCTATGGAATTTAAAATTCTTTCTGATTGCCGTCTTTGATGCAAACGTTTTTAGAAAATTTTTAATCAGTAACTACTTAATGTTTTAAATGTTATGACTTTTCTTCTCACAGCCATTGCGTCCCTTGATAATAAAAATTACGTCCCTTAGATTACACTCGTAATTATTTCTTAACGAAACAGTATTATGGGGGAAATGTGATGGTGGAAAATTGATATGAGTTCCCAGCGTCAAGGTCTGGCTGTCTATGGAATACAGAAAGTTAGATAAAAGTCAGTGACTTTACCTGCTTGTTGCACATGAGTTGTAAGAAAGTGCTAAATATCACTCAACAGGATTACATTTAATGTTGATCCCAAGATTGCGACCTTGCCAAAACAAAAAGGCAACCCCAGCTGAAGTTTGAAGATGTGCGCAAGAGATACATGAAGTGTAAAATCCAGGATTATGGGAGGACGGAGATGTCGAGTTGCTCCCTAAGTTTATGCGAAAAGATGTTCTTACAACATCAGATGGAAATAGCTATGATATTGATGCCCCTTAACGAAATGGGTTCAGTTCGAATCGGAGGCCTAATAGTCAAGAGAAGGATACCACTTGAGAGCCATGACCCAAGCGAGACCGCTGCCATAAAATGTCAAGGATTATCAGATGATTAGTATAAGATATAATATTTGTACAGAATGATTGACAAGTGAATCTCTTCTTTTCCAAATGTTATTATCAGTACTTAAACTTACTTAATAAACATGAGGCATATATAAATTCAAGGAGCAATTAAGGCAATTTGACTTTTGACAAATACGTTGTAATTTTTTTTTAAACCAGAAACAAAACAAAATAAACTAAATTCTAAAATGGCCAATAAAATCAATGTAACAAGAGAGACTATAGCACGTTTCACTAGCTTTGCCCTCAAACAAATGTAATTATCTGATTAACCGTCCAACGTATTAATGCCATTTTTTGCATACGATGTTATATTGGGTTAGACCCAACAAATATATACTTTACATCTGTGCATCTTGTCCAGTTCCCATAAACGGATGAAATCCTTTGATCTTTGTCGGCATACTAATTATTGTGTATCGAGAAAAGAAATTTTACCACTTCATGCACATATTCTGTGAATTGATTAGGCAAAGGCGTGTCTACTATTACAATAATGTGGCCATCACGTTTGCATATGAATACCTGATGAAGCTGATTTCTTAAATGATCTGCATGCGAGATACTCGTGACATTGTTTGTCATTGACATTATATGCGCTACCAAACTGGTCCTTCCTTGATCTAATTATTTCAATAGGTATCACCTCTTTGCGGTTCATAAATATCATAATGGAACGTTGCTCTTCTAATGTGCTTGTAAATAACGGTAAGGTCATCTTTAAAGAAATTAAACTTCATCCGAATCATAATCAGATGTCTCTGAGAAATTGATAATCAATCTCGGCTGAATGAAGGACAAACCATCATTCTTCCAATATTCCTCTTCCTCTTGTAACACATGGTTCTCACATTTCTTCCAATAATCCCTGGCTATATTGGAGATGGCGGCTTTTATAAGTATTTCAACATCTTTTAATTTGAACGTTCTATTTTCTGTTGCTATCTGTTCCTTAATTTTAGTCCATACTAGTTCTATTGGGTTTAAGTGAGAATGGTAAGGAGGCAATCTTAAAAATCTGTGACCATGTTCATGGATTGCCTTGTCTATGTGAAATATCTTTGTATGCTGTGTCTTTTTTTACAATTCCAAGTAATTCAGGCTTCAGGGACATTTCGTTGAATGGAATGTTGTTTTTGGTCGGCCAAATCTTTATTACATCTTTAGTACTTGATGAATTAGGAACTTTATCTTCTGGTGCCACAACGTTGTAATATGAAGCATTGTCCATTATCAAACACGACGGTCTATCCAAGGAAGGAAGTACATGATTCACAATCCAATCTTGAAATATCTTGCCATTCATCTCTGTATGATAATCCCTGTTATCTGTAGATTTTGAAACAAATGTGAGTTCAGTATTATTTAGAAACCCATGATGGCTGCTTCCTACATGTGCAATTATTAGGCGCTGTCCTTTGCTGCTTGGTACTTGTCTCTTAGTTGTTCCATCAGATGATTGCCATTCTCGTTCATTACTGTGGTGCGCATTGATCCAAGTTTCATCTAAATACACAAAATCATAACAATCTCTTCTCATTTCTCTGACCTCGCGTAAATATTTCCTTCTCATTGCAACTATATGAGGCTTCTCACAAATAAGGTTTCTACCACCAACATATTTTCTAACAGTGAATCCCTAACTCCTAATAGTCCTCCATAGCGTAGATTTGGAAATATCAATGTAATTTTTCTTTCTTAACCAAATTTTCAATTTCCTTAAAGTCACTGCCTCATTATTGTGAAACATATTGCAAATTTCTCTGCGGATCAATTCTCTGTCAAAATTATCCACCACTCTTGGCCTAATTTTCGTGTGTAAAACACTGGAATTAGACATTTCAGATGTCGCTATCCAGCGGTGCAATGATCGTTTGCTTATCCCCAAGGCGTGAATAGTCCTCTTTTGTGGGTTTGAAATAGAATGATATAGTTTTCCTCGAGTAGCTTCATTGCAGAAATACTTAAAAATCCTATTTGTGATTTGCTGTAATGTCATAAAATGTACTCGCAGACTCATTTTTCCTTCTTAACCACACAATAATTTTTGTAGACACACCTCTGATTGACAATGTGTGCATTGCACCGGATATAAACTGTTTTATGTTCAAGAAGTGCGATTTCACGCAATTTCACTCAAAAATTATGCCAATTGCATGATAAACCAAAAATGTGCAAATAAGGTCGTATAATTTACTGTAGACATTTCAATATGTGTGCGTGTGATGTGTGTTGGCAAGTAGGATTTTATATTATATCGCAAAGAAACGAAAATTGAAACCAATGGCCGCATTTTAATGAACAATTTAATTCATAGGGTCTATACCATTTCAAATTCACACACAAAATTTCACTTATATGCGTTATATATTCGCTGAGATATAGCATTTTGAAGTTGGTCAAAACTAGTGAAACGTGCTATAACAAATGTTCAGCGCTAAGCAGCATTGTTCTTGACTTCTGAATTATCTTTTGAAACTGCCTTGAGATAGAAGCGTCATTACTCTTCTGTCTACATCTCTGCCAAGAGTAATCTTGTGCAAAGGTAGACACCTTTGACGATCTATTTAGATACTCTTGAGTATTGGCCACTGTTGGACCACTACCGCAAAGCAGGGGAGGCAATCAGTGACAGACTCAAGTCTCTCGTCACAAGCTGTCCTTGTAAAGCTGAAGAGTATTATCAGAACTGATACTGTTTAAACAGTAAACAAAAATTTACCGTGATAACGGTTTCGGATTCGACGTAAGAATTTCTGCTTTGGCTGTAACGTTACACAGTGATAGCGAATTGGATGGCTTATCAACGGAATCGTACGGTTACGTGTGATTCAACAACTGCGGATTATAACACCTTTGTTTTTATCTATGTTTCAGAGCCATACAATGAGACAAATGTTTGAGTTGAGAGACTGTTATATTTGTGTTGGACTCGGTGTATTGTAATATCCATACATGCCACTATGCAATATGAAATCTCATTGTGTTACATTAAATATTAATGTGCGGTGAATGCGATTCTGTAAAGCCTTATGGTCGTGATTGAGCTCACAAGGGGATTTGACAAACACATCATCACAACTTTAGTTTAGGCAGCACTGTGTGCCGGTCAAAAATACAGATTCCAATTAAAATAATGAAGTAATCATTTAAAGAAACTTTGTGTTATACATATTTACAGACGTGGATTTAGCCCAGTGTACATTTATTTATCCCTTGCGAAATATAAATGCAAGTTTCTATAATAATATCAATTCCAAAAAATATTCTCTATAGAATTTTAAATCCTTTGTAATTTCTGTCTTTGTTTCAAACGGTTTTGGAAATATTTTCAATCAATAACTACTTAATGCTTTGAGTGTTATGACTTTCATTATCAAACACATTGCGTCCCTTGATAATAACAATTACGTCCCATACAATCCACTTATAATTGTTTCTTAACGTAACAGTATGAGGGGGGCAAAAAATATGATGGTGGTGGAAAATTGATATGAGTCACCAGCGTCAAGGTCTGGCTATGTAGAGAATACAGAAAGTTAGATAAAAGTCAGCGACTTTACCTGCTTGTTGTACATGAGTTGTAAGAAAGTGCTAAATAGCACTCAACAGGATTACATTTAATGTTGATCCCAAGACTGCGCCCTTACCAAAACAAAAAGGCAACCCCAGCTGAAGTTTGAAGATGTGCGCAAGAGATACATGAAGAGTAAAGTCCAGGATTATGGGGGGACGGAGATGTCGAGTTGTTCCCTAAGTTTATGCGAAAAGATGTTCTTACATCAGGTGGAAATAGCCATGATATTTATGCCCCTTAATGAAATGGGTTCAGTTCGAATCGGAGGCCGAATAGTCAAGAGAATGATGCCATTTGAGAGCCATGACCCAAGCGGGACTAGTCTCATCTCATCTCATCTCATAATCGGAACCTCATCTACATCAGTAAAACGAAGTGTAGAGGTGACCCAAAGAGCACAAGGCTCCTGGGTAAAACATGTAATCAAAATGTTTGACAAACACGTGATTAGCCCATTGTGTCCTACCAAGCGGGCCTGCCGCCATAAAATGTCAAGGATGATCAGATGATCAGTATAAGATATAATATACTACTCGTCAAAAGTCAGGGGCCACCTTATTATTTTCAATACACTTTTATATATGCGCATAGAATGATTAAATGAAGGAAGTTTTTAGTAAATATGGGTGCAATATCTTCCTCTGACAGTCCTCTATGCACGTTAAGCATAAAAACAACTCACCGACAACAACGGTGATCACGTGCAATTTGGTTTGCTGACCATAAATTCACATTTTTAATCTGTTTTTTCAATATTCTGTACAACCAAACAGGTGAAGTAATCGTGCTGATTGACATTCCAAGGGCAATGACGACTTTTCGTGAACAGAGTTCACTCTTAATTTGTTTTACAATAAGCATACTTAGGGTAGTTTTATCACTTGCAAAAACCATGCCACCGAGAAGAAGTCTTGACACCTTACAAAGAATGAGGGCTATAGAATGGGTTGAAAGTGGTTTATCTGTCCGTGAGGTTGCTAGACGGCTTGCAGTGTCACACTCTACTATCCAAAGAATTTTGGAGAGATTTCAGGCCACAGGAAGTGTGGAGGATCGCCAACGGCCAGGTCGCCCTAGATGCACCAATAGACATGATGACCGGTACCTCTTGTTGTCAGCCCTGCGCCATCGAACAGTGACTTGTTCCACTCTAAGATGTCAGCTGAGACAAACTGTAAACGTTAATGTCAGTCAAAGCACCATTTGCAGACGTTTACATAAATTTGGACTGGCTGCTCGACGTCCTGCAGTCAGAATCTCTCTTACTCCTGCTCATCGCAGAGCCCGTGTTGCTTGGTGTCGCGAGCACATCCGATGGACAAGGCAACAATGGAGTCAAGTTCTCTTCACTGATGAATCTCGCTCACTGCCAGCTCATTCATCTGACCTTTCTCCGATTGAGTACCTCTGGGATGACCTTGGTCGAAGATTGTCAACAAATCACCCCCTGCCAATGGATGTTGCACAGCTGACTGCATTTCTGCTTCAGGAATGGCACGCTGTTCCTCAGGATACTCTTCGGACTCTTGTGGACTCGATGCGTCTACGCTGTCTTGAATGCCTTGCTGCAAACGGTGGTCATACCAGATTTTGAAACGTCTATTTGTCCAATATCTATTGTGTGACTTTTGAAAAGGTGGGCGACCCACTTCACAGCTTCATTGCGTTTGAAAGTGTGTTTCCATTTCTTTACGTGACATGTCAATTTGGTTTTCAATAAATGCCGCTTTGACTGATACCATTTACGTTTATATCAGATTTGTTTTATGGTTTCTACCAAGGTTTTTTTAAGTGGCCCTTGACTTTACAACGAAGTGGATTGGCCTTGAAGTTGTAATTGCGATGGGATGTACCATCTCTCCGATACTATTCGTCATGGCTATGCAGGTAATCCTCAATGCGGCTGAAGGAATGGCTATAGGCCCAAAGCTGGGTGGAATGTGTCACATGCCACCGCTCAAAGCATTCATGGATGACACAACAATTCTGACATCAGATGAACATCAGGCCCGGAGGATGTTAGCACGCCTGGATGAACTAGTCAGCTGGTGCAGAATGAGCTTCAAACCCAAGAAGTCGAGAAGCCTATCAGTTAGGAAAGGGAAGATAGCAGAGGTCATATTCACGGTTTCCAGCCAAAGAATCCCTACTGTCATTGAGGAACCTGTTAAAAGTCTTGGCAGGGTGTACGATGCCTCTTTAAAAGACTCGAAGGCAGTGCAACAGACAATAGAAATGGCAGACAGAGGACTACAGATCATAGACCAAAGCAGACTTCTGGGAAAGTTCAAACTGTGGTGCCTCCAGTTCATGTTGATACCGAAGTTGCTGTGGCCACTGCTTATATATGAAATAAGCACAAGTACAGTGGAAGCTATAGAGCAGAAGGTCAACAAGTTCATGAGAAAAGGGCTGGGGGTACCACCAGGTCTGTCCGATGTAGCACTGTACTGCAAAAAGTCAAAACTTCTGCTTCCCTTCAAGTCAGTTGTTGAAGAGTACAAAGTTGGAAAAGCAGGGCTTGCAATGATGCTACGCGAGTCAGCTGATGACGTGGTTAAGTTCATTCAGCCCACACTGAAAACGGGAAGGAAGTGGAGAGTGGAAGAAGCTGTGATGCTGCTGAAGGGTCACTCAAACTGAGAAAGGTAATCGGATACACACAAACGAATAGACGGGGATTTGGGCATGGTGACATCCGCTGGTGGTCCAAGGTATCAAGCAGGGAGCGCAGAGACATGGTAGTTCAGGAGATACGAGGAGCTGAGAATGATAAGAGGTAGCAAAAAGCAGTGCAGCAGGTCCAACAAGGCCAATGGACTACATGGGAAGGAGCCCTGCAGAGGTCCTTGACATGGAATGATATTTGGCATATGGCACCTCTTAGGCTCAGCTTCGTGGTTAGATCAATGTATGACCTGCTGCCGTCGACCACCAACCTTGTGAAATGGGGAAAGTCGGATGATGAGCAGTGCCCCCTGTGCCAGGGAAGGCAGACACTTGAACACGTGCTCTCAGTGTGTAAGGTGGCATTAGGGCAAGGGCGATACACTTGGCGCCATAACAAAGTGCTACATGAGCTTGCTGCGACAATAGATCAGGCAAGAATGAAAGCGAATAGCAAAGTCCGGCCAGACACCGCAAACACATACTTTCTGAGGGCAGGAAAGTCAGCACACCCCAAACCGAGTAAACCTAGTAGCAGTTTACCATCTCTTCTTGACTGTGCAAACGACTGGGAGATGGCGGTAGACCGACCTGGACGGGGGGCATATCCAGAGAGTATCAGAAAATCGCGGAGACGGCCGGATATAGTGCTTCATTCTTCAGCAACGCTTCAGGTCATACTGATTGAACTGACTTGCCATTTGAATCCAGATTAGACGAGCAACATTCATTCAAAGCAGCCAAGTATAGCGATCTGGCCGCGGATCTGAGACACGATGGATTCAGTGCAAGGGTCATGGCAGTTGAAGTGGGCGCAAGAGCGCTTGTGGCTGCATCAGTGTATGACTTATTGAAAATGTTGGGGCTGAAGGGACAGTCTAGAACAAGGGCACTGAAGAGGCTTAGCGAAACTGCCGAAAAGGCATCAGGCTGGCTGTGGAACAACCGCAATGGGCAATGGAAATCGTGACAATAAACGCTGCGGTACAGAAAACACCAAAATTTTTCTAAGTCCACAACGCTGAGTTTTTTTTTGTGTACTAGTGAAAGGGCTGCGACTCTGGGGCAACAGGCGATGTATACTATAGGGAGTGTCAGGTACATAATTTCAGTGGCTTGCGGCGCGCAGGGGCTATGGCTCGTCGGCTGCGCGCTAGTGTCTCAGTGTGTGTCCTTAGTTGTGAAGGGCGACGGAACGAACGGAATAATTTGTCTTCTCTTTGTTACTTTCACAATTGCCCCCACGGCTGGCGTTGTGGATTTAAAAGTTGCTATCATAAGTGAAATGGGTTCATTTTCGATACAAGACAACAGGAAGCTGAGACGCTTGGGAGTCATGACCCAAGTGGGCCCGCCCCCCTTAGAGTGTAAAGGAGTAATCGGGCCGAAACACTTGTCGGATGGGGGGACTTCTTCTGATGATCATATTGCTTCCTGTTGTATCGCTCTGTAAAGAGTTTCCTATCATAAATGACGAGTAGTATATTTCTACAGAGTGATTGACAAGTGAATCTCTTCATTTTTCAAATATTTTTTTCAGCACTTAAACTTACTTAATAAGCATGAGACATATATCAAAACAAGGAGCAATTAAGGCAATTTGGCATTTGACAAATACGTTGTATTTTTTTTAACCAAATAAACTAAATTCTAAAATGGCTAATAAAGTCAACGTAACAAGAGAGACTAAAATTATTGTCCGCTTTGACGTAACGTGCCTGATTTTTGCCCTACGCTGTAGTTTTACGATATTATTTACAATAAATCAAAAATTAAATAAGATATCAAAAATCAGATCATACACCAACATGTGACACATCATTTGATGTAATAAAATAACAGATAATTCTCTGTATTGTGACGTTTGGTTCGTATAAATAAAGTGGATAAATGAAGAAATACAAATGTAAAAATAGCAAGTAACTTTTCAGTCTTAATTATTTAGTCGTTCCCCTTCTACCGTGAGGTGTAGAGGTTTGGAAGAGAGAGCGCCAGACTAACCTATCGGCTGTCTTTCTCCTGGCCAGGTTCCATTCTAGTCCTCGGTCCTTCAAAGATTGTCTAATGTTGTCCTCCCAGCGGACTCTGGGTCGTCCTGGAGGTCTGGATCCTTGGCTCTTTGTTTCCCATGCTTGTCGTGGTAGCCGATCTTCTTCCAATCTGCAGACATGGCCAAACCATCTTAGTTGGGACTGTTCTACTTGGGTCTGCAGAGGGTGGGATTTAAGGCCTTGACGTATCGTCTGGTTGCGTACCATGTCTCTTTTTGTTACTTCAACCACCTTCCTCAGATACCTCATTTCTGAGGTTTGGATCTGGCTTTTGTGGGTTGTAGTCATTGCCCATGACTCGCATCCATATGTCAAGACTGGGACATAGGTGGAGTGGTATACAGCCATCTTTTTTTTTCTTACCAACCTCTCTCTTGCTGAGGAATCATCGATTTATGGCCTGAAAACGTCTCCCAGCTGCTGCTTTTCGAGTGGCTAACTCTTCTTTGATGCCTCCCTTTCGGTCTATAATAGCTCCGAGGTATTTGAAGTGGTTGACCTGCTCCAGGACCTGTTCTCCCAGCTTAATCTGATGTCTTCTTTCTTCTCGTGATATCACTATGGATTTTGTTTTAGAGCTGCTTATGACCATCCCTCTCTTCTCGAGATCTTCCTTCCCGACTTCCAGGTTGGATTGGAGATGTGCCTCTGATTTAGCAATCAGGGCAACATCATCAGCACATGGCAGCTCCGAAATACAGACCTGTCTCATCTTCCAGTACCCCACTGAATACTTTCTTGTTCTCTCCTTATATGCCTTGATGACATCGTCCATGAGGAGTATGAAAAGATAAGGTGACAGGATATTACCTTGTCTTACACCAGTGGTAGTCCTGAACTCTTCTGACTTATGGTTTGCTGTCCTCACATAATTTATGCAAGACTTGTAGAAACTCTGTATAGCATGAATCAGAGGTGCTGGAATGTTCTTCCTTGCCAAACAGTCCCAAAGATTGCTCCGGGGGACCCTGTCAAACGCCTTTTCCAGATCTATGAAACAAAGATGGATCTCACTCTTATACTCAAGGGCCTTTTCACTCAGCTGTCTGAGTGTGAAGATTAGGTCTTGAGTACTTCGGTAGATCACCAGATAGATCACTTCTGCATAAGCTCAAAATTTCGCTCATCAGTTCAAGACGTCAGAGCATACAGAGGTGCAGAGATCGGAAGCGATCATAACCTCTGCATAGCTAAACTGAGAATTAAACTGAAGAAGTTATACCAACCGAATAAAAATAGAAGAATAGATGTGCACAGACTGCAATCAAATGATATAAAGGGGGAATATAATGTCAAAATGAACAACTATTTCGATGCTTTAGGCAAAATTGACAACGATATCACCACCAAGACAATCGATACTAAATGGGAACAACTTAGAACAGCAATGACAGAAGCAGCTGTAGCGACCACCGGATACCTAGTACATAAAAAGAAAAAATGGATGAGAGAAGATACTTGGGATAAAATACAAGAAAGGAAAACAGCAAAACTTAAACTACTAGCGGCAAGTACACATAATGCAGTTGAATCTTGCAAACTAACTTATAACTTGTTAAATAAAGAAGTGAAGACAAAAACTAGAAGAGATAAAAGACATTTCATCAATGAACTGGCCGTAGAAGCTGAAAATGCTGCAAGAACTGGTAATAGTAGGTGCCTTTATCAAATTACAAAACAACTATGTCACCAGCCTACTGCTATGGAAACACCTGTTAAAGGTAAATTAGGGAATTCAATACCAACAGAAAAAGAACAAATGAAGAGATGGGCTGAGCACTTCATGGAGGTACTAAACAGACCACCACCAACAGTAACACCTGATTTTAATAATGAAACACCCACAACCACTTTGCCAATAACTTGCGATGAATTCACGCTGGACGAGATCAAACAAGCCGTTAAAAGATTTAAAAATTTTAAAGCTGCTGGAGTTGACGAAATTTCAGGGGAAATGATTAAAGCAGTTAATGACAACAACCTCTTGAGAATTTTAGATATTATAAATGAAGTATGGAGAGAAGAACAACCACCACAACAATGGAAAGACAGTATTATTGTAAAGTTACCGAAGAAAGGTGATCTATCAGACTGTAATAACTGGCGTGGTATATCTCTACTATCAGTACCTGGAAAATTATTATGTTGCATGATGTTAGAAAGACTTAAATTGCATGCTGACGAAAAGATCAGAGAAGAACAAGTGAGTTTCAGGCCGAAACGATCATGTATTGATCAAATATTCACACTAAGAACAATTATAGAAGAATCAGTGGAAATGCAATCGCCACTTATTATCACCTTCGTCGATTTTAAAAAAGCCTTTGATAGTCTACACCGCCCATCATTGTGGAAGATACTTACAATCTATGGTTTTCCAACAAAATATGTGAATATAATCAAAGCGCTATATGACAATGCAAGATGTTGTGTTAGAACAAATAAAGGGAATACAGAATGGTTTACAGTAGAAACAGGGGTGAAACAAGGCTGTATTATGTCCCCACTACTTTTTGGAATAGCTATTGATTGGGTTATGAGAAACTATACCCACAATGAACAATTAGGTATAAAATGGACAAATGAAAAATTCCTGGGTGACCTCGATTTCGCAGATGATTTAGCATTCTTAAGTTCAACACCCAGACAATCCCAAGAAGCAGTAAATAATTTGATTCATCTCTCGGTTAAAATAGGTCTCCAAATAAATGCCTCTAAAACTAAAGCTATGAACTTTTCTAACGAGACATTTGATATCATCTTGAACGGGGAAAAACTACAGAAAGTTGAAAGTTTCAATTATTTAGGCAGTAAAATGACTCAGGATGGGGATACAACAAGAGAAATCCACACTAGAATTGCTCTGGCAGCTAGCGCCTTCAATAGATTATCTAACATTTGGAAATTACGATCATTGAATATACATACCAAGCTTCGTCTGTTTAATTCAAATGTTATCTCAGTGTTAACATACGGCTGTGAGAGTTGGAAAATAACAAAATCATTGGAGAACAAGCTGAATACATTCGAGAACAAATGTCTTAGAAAACTCATGAACATCAGTTGGAAAGAATTCAAGACTAATCGACAAATAAGAGAAGACTCTAGGCAGAAATATGTCTCCTACTATATAAGGAAAAGACGATGGTCATATATCGGTCATGTCCTACGAATGCAAAACAACAGAATACCACTACAGGCACTCACTTGAGTTCCTGATGGTAAGAGGAAAAAAGGAAGACCAAAAGAAACACTCAGAAGAACAATAATAAGAGAAGGAACAACGTTGGGCCTAAATAATGTGCAACAGCTAAGAGGAGTGGCGTCACAACAAACAACCTGGAAGCACTGGTTTCTGCCTTATGCGCCGTGTTTGGTGCTTAAAGAATTTATTATTATTATTATTACTTCGGTTCGCTCGGAATCCCCACTGGACCTCATCCAATTGTAGCTCAGCTAGGCGTCGGAGTCTCTGCTCTAAGATTCTAGAGTAGATTTTATTAGGGACACCGAGAAGGGATATGGCTATATGGTTTCCACACTGTCGATTGTCACCCTTTTTGAAAATTGGTGTTATGATGGCAATCTCATAATCCTATGGTATGGTCTTGTTGCACCACGCTGCCTGTAGAACCCTTAAAAATAGCACGTAACTTTTCAGTTACCGTGTATAATCATGTGTCTAATAATCTAGGTCACATGTCGTATAGTTCCTGGGGGTCTTTGAAGAGACCACAAAAGAAATAGAACTATTGTACATTCATCCATGTCGTTCAATGCGCCTAATACAAGGTCATGAATGAGGATAGCAACCTCTTCTTGTAAAACAAATCACTACATGAACCGCTGCTATGAGAGCATGTAACTGTTTCGTGCAGGCTTCCTGTGGGACTAACGACAGTGGTGACTTGGTGCAGGCTTCCTGCAGGACTAACGACAGTGGTGACTTGGTGCAGGCTTCCTGTGGGACTAACTACAGTGGTGACTTGGTGCAGGCTTCCTGTGGGACTAACGACAGTGGTGACTTGGTGCAGGCTTCCTGCAGGACTAACGACAGTGGTGACTTAGTGCAGGCTTCCTGTGGGACTAACTACAGTGGTGACTTGGTGCAGGCTTCCTGTGGGACTAACTACAGTGGTGACTTGGTGCAGGCTTCCTGTGGGACTAACTACAGTGGTGACTTGGTGCAGGCTTCCTGTGGGACTAACTACAGTGGTGACTTGGTGCAGGCTTCCTGTAGGACTAACGACAGTGGTGACTTGTTGCAGGCTTCCTGCAGGACTAACGACAGTGGTGACTTGGTGCAGGCTTCCTGCAGGACTAACTACAGTGGAGACTTGGTGCAGGCTTCCTGCAGAACTAACGACAGTGGTAACTTGGTGCAGGCTTCCTGCAGGACTAACGACAGTGGTGACTTGGTGCAAACTTCCTGCAGGACTAACGACAGTGGTGACTTGGTGCAGGCTTCCTGTGGGACTTACTGTAGTGGTGACTTGGTGCAGGCTTCCAGTGGGACTAACTACAGTGGTGACTTGGTGCAGGCTTCCTGCAGGACTAACGACAGTGGTTACTTGGTGCAGGCTTCCTGCAGGACTAACGACAGTGGTGACTTGGTGCAGGCTTCCTGCAGGACTAACGACAGTGGTGACTTGGTGCAGGCTTCCTGTGGGACTTACTGTAGTGGTGAGTAGTGCAGGCTTCTAGTGGGACTAACTACAGTGGTGACTTGGTGCAGGCTTCCTGCAGGACTAACGACAGTGGTGATTTGGTGCAGGCTTATTGCAGGACAGTCGAAAGTGGGGACTTGGTGCAGGCTTCCTGCAGGACTAACTACAGTGGTGACTTGGTGCAGGCTTTCTGCAGGACTAACGACAGTGGTAACTTGGTGCAGGCTTCCTGCAGGACTAACGACAGTGGTGACTTGGTGCAGGCTTCCTGCTCGACTAACTACAGTGGTGACTTGGTGTAGGCTTTCTGTGGGACTAACTACCATGTGACTTGATGTAGGCGTCCTGTGGGACTAACTACAATGGTGATTTGATGCAGGCTTTCTGCGGGACTAACTACAGTGGTGACGTGGTGCAGGCTTCCTGAAGGACTAACTACAGTGGTAATTTGGTGTAGGTTTGCTGCGGGACTACAAAAATAGTGGTGACTTGGTGCAGGCTTCCTGCAAAACTAACTATAGTGGTGTCTTTATATAGGCTTCATGAGAGACTAACTACAGTGGTGACTTGGTGTAGGCTTCCTGCGGGACTAACTACAATATTGACTCCATGATTGTCACAGAATGGATTGGGACGACACCTTTTTTTCGTAATCTCTGTTTTACTACGGCAGTAATCGGTACATTTGTGGTTGTAACGACTGTTGTTTGTTTCTGTTTGTAGTGGGTCTACTAATTTGAGTACATCATACTGACAACACGAATGCATAAGGGCATTGTCACCACATGACATGAAAACTGGCAGAAGAACATACGTCGCCTGATAATGGGTCCACCATACACGTGGTACAATTTTTATTTAGTTCTTCACAAATTTCAAGCAATGGCAAAAAATGGAGAATCTTGAACATCTATCTCCTCAAATAAAATGCATGGTCAGTACATATATATGTAAGTATGCATGTTGATATATCATAAATATATTCGTTTCATCTATTCAGTTCTGGCTGCTGTACTAGTAGGTGCGTGTTAACCACGGACACCCAAGTAATGCAAACCCGAAACGTGAATTTATATTTTCTTGAATAAAATACTCCTTTATAAGGTGCGGAACTTCTTCATAAGTTCGGGACCATATTAACGATCGTTGAAAAAACAAGTGGCAGCCTTTGAAAAAATGTTAATGTCAAATAAAGGTACCAAATTTCTCCACAACTCCTGGAGCTCGAAAAATACGTCTAGCTTGGATGAATGAAGTATACGAAATGCCCAGAATACACTGGGTAACAAAAAAAAATTTTTTTTTCTTTCTCTAACATTTCTATGTTTGTCTGGTCAATTTTAATGCGCTGTTTTTAAATCTGCAAACCGTTTTTCTCTATCAGGTCGGGATCTCTAGAAATACGCAATTGAAGTTTTTTAACAATGCATAAGGTATTACAACATCATTCGTACAAGAAGTATAACAGTTATGTAGGCTTGAATTTCTTTGCAGTCGACTTTCGTTGGTGAATGGCATGTGGTACATCGCGATGAAGCATCCAAAAATAATTGGCAAGCATGGTCACACTCCACCGTCCTTGATAACGTGACTCCATTATGGCGATATCTTGATGGAATCGTTCTCCATGTTCATCGCTGACTTCGCCAAGGTTGTCAGGGAAAGAGTCAAGATGCGAATCGAGCAAATGGATTTTGAGGGACATGTTACAGCCCATAATTCTGTATGCACATAGTCGACAGATTTGTGATTTCCCAGAAAGTTATCGACGATCGATTTGAATGCCATCCATGCGCGAAGTTCACTACCATGTAACAAGTTCTCGAATTGTTTGTCTGCAATAACTTTTCTAATCTGAGGTCCTACAAAGATACCTTCCTTCATCTTTGCATCGCTAACTTTCGGAAACTTTTCTCGAAGATAAGTGAAAGCTTTGCTCGTTTTATCTAACGCTTTTATGAAATTCTTCATGAGCCCCAACTTTATATGTAACGGTGGTAAAATGATGCTGTCTTTGTTACTAATGGCTCGTGTATTACATTTTTATGCCCGAGCTGCATACGATCCCTGATAGGCCACACCTTTCTTGCATAATGTTCCTGTCTGTTGCGGCTGTCCCATTCACATAGGAAGCAACAAAATTTAGTATACCCAGTCTGCATGCCCGTGAGAATTGCAATGACCTTTAGGTCTCCACAAATCCGCCACTGGTAGTCATTGTACTTTATTTTTGCCAAAAGTATAGCCATATTGTCATAAGTTTCTTTCATATGAACAGAGTAGGTGACTGGAATTGATGAAAATAAATTTCCGTTATGCAATAACACGGCTTTTAGACTAGTCTTGGGAGAGTCGATGAAAAGTCGCCATTCGTTGACTATGTGCTAATGACCGAGGTGCACCATTAGACCGTTTACATCTTTGCAATAGCAAATGTTATCATCCATCTCAAAGTACTGAACAAGTTCTCTGTGTCTATGACGAAATTTAGATATCGGAGTATTGGGGGCTAAAAGATTCCATTCTTTGAGTCACGAACCGAGCAATTCCGCTTGTCCTTTGGTAAGAGCGAGATCACGTATTAGATCTGAAAGTTCTGAATGGTTGATTAAGTGAACACCATCATTCACCGGTATATAATCCGAGTCGAATTAGTTTCTAAAGCAGGTAAACTATCACTTTCTGATGGTTCATTCACGTCCAACGAATATTGTTCTGGTGGAACTGGGATCGGACACGTGATTGGATCATGAGGCACTGGTTTCGAAACCGATTCAATATTTGGATAAACCACAGCCTTTCTAGTTTTAAAAGTGAAACCATGGATATTTGTCAAGCAGAAGTAACAATCAGTGGCGTGATTTGTCGGTTCACGCCATATTACTGGCACTCCAAAAGGCATCGACTTATGCTTCGGCGATTTTCGTAACCAACCTGCCAACATATTTGCACAAGTCGAACAAACTGCATTTGGCTTCCAAGATTTATTTGCATCATCAACTTTCGAATCGAAATAAAGTTTATATGCTTTCTTTAGTAATGGTGTAAAGTTTTTCTGGTGAACACGATCGGTAAAATATCCGAACACGTAACAGAACAGACCAGCCGAATTTCTACAACTTCTAGAAGCCATATTTCGCTCAGAATTATTTCAAAATATAGTAACTATTTGAAAAATAGCGTAACATATGTCATGCATCTTTTAGCAGTATAAAATGTAGAATTATTTTGCATTTTATTAATTTTTAATAAGTTATATAGTAAAAATGAAACGGAGCAAATAACGGTTTCCCAAAAATATATTTATTCACAAATATCTTAAGAACCCGATGTGATAGAGATAAACGGATTTCAGATTTGAAATCAGCACAAGAAACTGACCTAAGAACACTTATTCTTATATAAGAAAGAAAAATGTTGTTTGTCAGTGATATTAGCCGTTAGAATAAATTAGTGGCACCGCGTTACGTCACTTACAACCGGTGACGTATCAAAGTATTAAGCGTTCAATACAAGTTAAAAATAACATGCATTACCACAAATAGACATATCTCCTCATATAACACTGGCTATATGCCTGCGTTTGGCAATATACCATGACTTATTAACAATATTCCTTAACAGTGCTACAGATTTTATTGCGTGCTTTGAATTGTCGCACTTTCTTTCTTTCTTTCTCTGCTAAGTAGCAGATATTTTGTATCTACATTCTTTCGTTACGTTCAGTATATTGTGTCTTGTCTGTTTATCTGACACTCCTTGTGGATGATAATACTAAACATTTGCAGAAGCGACTGAGAGAACATTATCGACAACCAAGCTGGTTAATCGCAGGCGCGGCATATATCAGAAAACAGATTAATACGTACCTCGAACCAGCGCAATCGGCTTAATCACTGATACGGCACGGGTGCGTCTCCGCCAAGGTTGTAAAGAGGCGGATTTTGTATATGCTCGAGCAAGAGATAAGACATTACTTTAGCGAAAGTAATAAGTGTTACATCTGACACACGTTGTCATATGAGGTTAATGACATGTTCGCGAGTCTGTACGTAAGGCATCGTATGTCTTATTGTCATATGTGGTAATACGTGACTTTTTGCTTTACGCACCTTATTTCATGTGGAATATTTTGAAAGTACTACACCCTAACCCGCCTGTTTGAAAATGATTGAAGCTTTTGGTTAGACAGCATAACAAACAGATGCGTGGGAAGGCAGTGACTATATAACCTGACGCTTTAGTCAGTCAAAACTACTGTGAAGATCACTTGCCAAAACATCAGATCTTGCTAGAGTGAAGCCTAGAATTCAGGATTCCATTTTATCAGACCGGACACCTTTTATTTGAGTATTTATCAGGACCTACAAAAACAGCCCGGGAAATCTTTAATTTTTAATAAGGACAGGCGCTGTCTGAGGAAAGTGAAAGAAATACACAAAGTCAGAGAGGGAACTTATTAAATTAACGACACCCCAGACGCGTGTAAGAGGCCGAGTGAAGTCTCTTTTATTCAACCTAACCTTTGAGGTGAAGACAGGAGTACGACAGGGATGCCCCTTATCAACCACTCTATTTTTAACAGTCATAGACTGGGTGATGCGCCAGACAACCGAGGGCAGTCCAAGAGGAATAAGATGGACAACATTTTCTACATAGGAAGATCTGGAATATGCAGATGACATTGCACTACTAGCACATTCACATCAACACATCCAGGAAAAAACGGATAGACTTAATAAGTTTAGCCAGCAGGTGGGCTTGAACATCAATTTAAAGAAGTCTGAGGTCATGATGCTCAATGTGAGCAACCCTGAGCCCATATCAGTAAGGAATCAGCAACTGGTACAGACAGATACCTTCACATACCTAGGAAGCATAGTAACACCAAACGGCGGGGCAGGCAAAGACATCAACATTAGAATGAATAAGGCAAGAACAGCCTTCTTTAGCCTAAACAACATCTGGAAGTCCTCCCAATACAGCACAAGCACAAAATTAAGATTATATCAGAACTGTGTGCTTTCTGTGCTTCTCTATGGTGCGGAATGCTGGAGAGTTACAGAGAAGGAAATGTCGAAATTGTCCTCTTTTCACACAACATGCCTAAGAAAGATTCACCGAATCTTTTGGCCGAATACCATCACTAACCAAGATCTGCTTACTCGTAGCAAGCAAGAGGACATGCACACCATCATAGCTGGATGACGCTGGAGCTGGGTTGGCCATGTCCTCAGAAGAGACCCCGATGCCATCACAAGAACAGCTATGCTTTGGACCCCTGAAGGAAAACGAAAGAGAGGCCGACCAAAAACAACCTGGCGGAGGACTGTGGAGGCTGAGATGCAAAGAATGAACCAGAGTTGGGGCACTGTACGAAGGATGGCCACCGACCGAGCAAAGTGGAATCAATTTGTTGTTGCCCTACAAGACGCCACTGGCGTGATGGCCACTGACTGCTTTGACGGTCGGCGGCTAAGGATCAAAGAAGAATAAGAAGAGAGGGAACTTATTAAATTAAAGACACCCCAGACCCGTGTAAGAGGCCGATTCAAGTCTCTTTTGCTCATCTGACCAAAACGTCTGTGAGCCAGGATTGGCGTAAGTTGTGATTTTACATTCTATATTTCTCATTACTAACATGTGAACTAACATATATACGTATATTGCCATGTGAATTTTAATATTTGAAAATCGCTAGTGGATGTCACAGTCAGTTGAGGCTGGCAACATCAGCGTATAGAATGATGATTCATGAACCACCACTACACGGGCTGGTGATTGCTTTATTGCTAGTTTCTTAAAGAGAATAAAAAGCAAAAGGTAATCTCAGGTTCCATACGGAGCATTGATGGAAAGATGAAGAAATGATGTACATTCTAATGATAATACTTACAGTTTCAAACCAGTGTAAATGTCGGTGTTAACATATGCACTTTAAAATTAATGGAAGTTTCAAACTTTTCAATCAATGTAAACATAAATGAAAACATATTCAATTTATACTGTGAACACTTTTCAATCAGTGGAAATGTAAATGTAAACATATTCTATCTGAGCTATTAACCTTTTCATTTAAATGTAAAGTAAAGCTAAAGCTATTCAATTTAAATGTAAAGAAAGTTTTATCCCAAGGGATTAAATTTAATTCTCATCAAGGGTAAATTGTAAGATAAATGGGATGGTAGAATAGAAGAGGGGGGGGGGGGGCACATAAGTATGTGTCGGGAAACGCAATACTGAGTAGAGCGTTTCGTTTCTATTCTTTATCACAGTTATTGGTGGTACCAACAGAAAGTACTATCTCTGGAACAAGAAGGGAACAGTGGCCTTAGCTTTAAGACGAGGAACCAACTTTGTAGACTCTCCTTGACCTTTCTGGGAAACGAGATACACCCTACAACCTTCACCACCAACGAGCGAGAGCAGTGTAAACAGAACCCATCTGCGGGTGCAGAAACTACTATTGGCAGCGAAGAGAAAAATATACGCTGCCAAAGTGAACTTTTTTTTCATTATCTCTATTACCAATCAATGATAAGATTTTTCTTCATAACTATTCAAATTATTTTCAAACTGTTAAAACTTAAGTGATTATTAAATTTTGTTATTTGTAAATTTACAAATTTAACTTCGATTTAATCATTTAAAAGTTACTGCATGTTTGTCTCAGTCAAATTTACTATACACACTCTAAACTGAGCTATACCGGAATAATAAAAATTCCACTGAGTAATAAGGGGTGGGGGCTTAAACGAGCTAACATAACCATTGCTTAATCCTTCACAAAAGTTATCGTCAGATTCTAGAATTAACGTGCTCAGCTATATTGCAGCATTGTTATCGCTTATCTGAATATGTTGTGAAAAATACTTTGTGGTAGAAGCGTCATTAACCTTCTATCTACATATCTGCCAAGAGAAATCTTGGTCCAACAGTGACCTAAAACTCAAGAGTATCTAATATGAGTCTTCAGAGGTGTCTACCTTCGTACAAGATTACTCTTGGCAGAGTTGTAGATAGAAGCATAATGACGCTTCTGTCTCAAGATAGTGTCCATACGATAATTCAGAAGTCACGAACAATGCTGCTTAGGGCCGAGCAATTGTTAACTTATATCTGTCCGTTGCATTTTGTGAAGATTTAAGCAATTGTTTTAGCCCGTTCAAGCCCCCACCCTGATTTACTCATGGGCATTCTTGTTATTATGGTATAGTTTTGTTTAGAGTGTATTTAGTAAATTGACTGATACAAACATGCAGTACATTCAAAATGACTAAATCGACGTTAAATTTGTATATTTACAATGACATATTTAATAGTTCATTTAGGTTTCAACCTGATTTTAAAGAAATAAATAATTATTTATAAAAAAAGGTTTATTATCACTATGGGATAGAAATGTGTAAAGGAGGTCACTTGACACACGGTTAAGTGGACCGGGCGATCTGCAAAACTTTATAGTGTCTGTTTTTGATGTGTCGATCAATCTTATCTAAATATACAGATTGTAAATACATACAGACGTACTTAATTTAATATGTGGAAACTACAACTTGGTTTTAATAATAACACTGACATCGTCTACTACAGATTAAATAAACGTTATATACTCGCCATTAAATAAACGTTATATACTCGACATTAAATAAACGTTATATACTCGACATTATCTTCATTATTTTTATTTGTGCTCCTTATGGAGCATGACGTCACCACTGCAGTTAGTCCCGCAGGAAGCCTACCCCAAGTCACCACTGTAGTTAGTTCCGCAGGAAGCCTGCACCAAGTCACCACTGTAGTTAGTCCCACAGGAAGCGTACAACAATTCACCACTCTAGTTAGTCCCGCATGAAGCCTGCACCAAGTGTGACAAAACGTCATTGTGCATGTACTTTTGTGCCACTCTCTCTCTCTCTCTCTCTCTCTCTCTCATCCATTCATCCCCTCCATCAGTTTCACTTCTTCATTTTCTTCTTCGTCCTATTATTTGGCAAATTTTTTGCCCTTCATTCTTTTTGCTGTGACTACTTCCAGGCATATTTACGTTCCGCCAGGTGAACTGTGGTATTATCGAGGTTAATTACACCTTGTCAGCCGTAATACGCTTATCTCTTTGAGTCGGTCTTGCTACCTTTGACAGAGTCGATTTCTATTTACACAAGCTGGGCTTGCACGATCGATTCAATAGAATACCATATTGTCTGTCTTGGGAAGCTGTCCGAGATGGGCGTGGACCCAGGCAATATGAGGTTATAGCTTCCGGGATCATCCTTGTATCAAGATAATTACAGATCTGTCTGGGAGCGGCAATATTGGATGGTAGCATCTGGACATCAAATAAGAACACAGATTTGTTTGTGAGTTGGCGGAAGCATTACGACATATTGACAGAGGTCACGCCATGGAATTTTAAAATGTAATATTTTAAAACACGCGGAGGGAAAAATAAATTAAACTCCCCTAACGATACAGTCCAGAGCTTTCGGTTGGAGGGATTTGAGAAACGGTATAAACAATGGATTTCATTGGAAATTTGACGGAAGCACAATCTGGGATGTGAACAGAGGAATTGAAATATAATATCGCGAAATCGGGACCTCAGATCAGACCGCATCGCCACGTCAAGCCAGCAAATCCTTAGAGCCAGAGAGTTAAGGATCGGATTAAGAATTTCTATATTAAGAGTGACAGATCGGAAGTATTTGGGCAACTTTAAACTTACAAGTAAACCCACATGTTTTAAATACAAAGACTGAAGACTTTAAAGGACCCAGACAAAAGTATTTGGGCAACTTTAAAACAAACAAAGTAAACCTGCCTTTTAAATACGAAGTCTGGATACCTAAGGAATCAGATCAGCCGTCATAAGAGGAATACAAAATATTTCCAGACCAAGGGATTCGCAGAACACCCGTCATAAGAGGATTACTAAAGTTTTCCATGCCAAGTGATTCGCAGAACACCCGTCATAAGAGGACTACTAACACAAGGGATTCGCAGAACACCCGTCATAAGAGGATTACTACAATTTCCAAGACCAAGTGATTCGAAGCATCTAATAAAGTGGTGTGTCCATTTTAAACTGTGCGAGGAGATTGTGTTCCTAAAAGTTACTTTGGGGTAAATGTAAACATTTATTTTACAAATATGAATTTGGTATATTTTTTTGCTAAGTTGTTACATGAGGGCGGCAACCTCAACATATGAAAATAGTATATTCATAAACCACTACAGCGAGCACTGGAGATGGTTTCTCGTTAGTCGTACAGAAAACAAACAGCAGAGGTGACCCCAGTCTCCGACTGGAGAAGTGATGAGTGATGATTACATCACGTGTGCATCACGTGTATTATATCATTTTGTGACATATATGTACCTTGTTAATTGTAACCCATGCAAATCATTATTCGCGCTGTCCAAGCACATATTGTTCTAGTTTAATAGCCAGAAGAATATAGGTGATTTTTAATCATCTTCCCTGAGCTACGCTGTGTACTCGGGAATTTGATTCTTCTGAGAGATTAACATTGGTGGGTGCACAACGTGAAAGCAACGTATGAGCAAGACTAGAAGCCGCGCTGGTGTAATGGTTACCACGTTGCACTGGCGATCATGTGTTTAAGGTTCAAGCTCGGCGTCGGCATTTGAAGGAGTATCACCGAATGCGATTTAGACTGAATAACCTGAACGGCTCTGTGGATGTGAAGGAGCGAAGCTCCTGACCGTGTTGGAAGGAAAGTCCACATGTTCCCCAGCCTCGCAATGACATGTCATTGGGCCAAAGGGCTGAAAGCCCAAGTGCCGCTGGTTGAGAAAAAAAATGAGCAAGTCTCTTTTTTATATATATGTATACATATTTACACCAATAGAGCTTCTACTTTTCAAAGGGAATTTCGCTGGATTTACACCAGCTGGGGGATTGACGGGCTAAAATCATTGCTTAATTCTTCACAAAAGGCAACGGACAGATATAAGTTAACAATTGCTCGGCCCTAAGCAGCATTGTTCTTGACTTCTGAATTATCGTATGGACACTACCTTGAAACAGAAGCGTCATTACCCTTCTATCTACATCTCTGCCAAGAGTAATCTTGTGCGAAGGTAGACACTTTTGACGACCCACTTTAGATACTCTTGAGTTTTGGCCACTGTTGGACCACTACTGCAAAGCAGGGGAGGCAATCCGTGACATCAAGTCACCACAGTAGTTAGTCCCGCGAGAAGCTTACACCAAGTCACCACTGTAGTAAGGCCCACAGGAAGCCTGCACCATGTCACCACTTAGGTAGTCCCGGAGGAAGCCTGTTCCAAGTCACCACTGTATTTTGTCCCACTGGAAGCCTGCACCAAGTCACCACTGTCGTTAGTCCTACAGGAAGCCTGCACCAAGTCACAACTGTCGTTAGTCCTGCAGGAAGCCTGCACCAAGACACCATTGTAGTTAGTCCCACTGGAAGCCTGCACCAAGTCACCACTCCAGTAAGTCCCACGGGAAGCCTGCACCAAGTCACCACTGTAGTTAGTCCCACTGGAAGCCTGCACCAAGTCACCACAGTCGTTAGTCCTGCAGGAAGCCTGCACCAAGTCACCACTGTAGTTAGTCCCACAGGAAGCCTGCACCAAGTCACCACTGTCGTTAGTCCTGCAGGAAGCATGCACCACGTCACCACTGTAGTTAGTCCCACTGGAAGCCTGCACCAAGTCACTACTGTCGTTAGTCCTGCAGGAAGCCGGCACCAAGTCACCACTGTCGTTAGTCCTGCAGGAAGGCTGCACAAAGTCACCACTGTAGTTAGTACCACTGGAAGCCAGCACCAAGTCACCACTACAGTACGTCCCACAGGAAGCCTGCACCAAGTCACCACTGTAGTTAGTCCCACTGGAAGCCTGCACCAAGTCACCACTGTCGTTAGTCCTGCAGGAAGCCTGCACGAAGTCACCATTGTCGTTAGTCCTGCAGGAAGCCTGCACCAAGTCACCACTGTCGTTAGTCCTGCAGGAAGCCTGCACCAGGTCACAACTGTCGTTAGTCCTGCAGCAAGCCCGCACCAAGTTACCACTGTCGTTAGTCCTGAAGAAAGCCTGCACCAAGTCACCACTGTCGTTAGTTCTGCAGGAAGCCTGCACCAAGTCCCCACTGTCGATTGTCCTGCAGGAAGAATGCACCAAATCACCACTGTCGTTAGTCCTGCAGGGAGCCTGCACCAAGTCACCACTGTAGTTAGTCCCACTGGAAGCCTGCACCAAGTCACCACTACAGTAAGTCCCACAGGAAGCCTGCACCAAGTCACCACTGTCGTTAGTCCTGCAGGAAGCCTGCACCAAGTCACCACTGTCGTTAGTCCTGCAGGAAGCCTGCACCAAGTCACCACTGTCGTTAGTCCTGCAGAAAGCCTGAACCAAGTCACCAATGTAGTTAGTCCTGCTGGAAGCCTGCACCAAGTCACCACTGTCGTTAGTCCTGCATGAAGCCTGCACCAGGTCACCACTGCCGTTAGTCCTACAGGAATCCTGCACCAAGTCACCACTGTCGTTAGTCCTGCAGGAAGCCTGCACAAAGTCACCACTGTAGTTAGTCCCACTGGAAGTCTGCACTACGTCACCACTACAGTAAGTCTCACAGGAAGCCTGCACCACGTCACCACTGTAGTTAGTCCCACTGGAAGCCTGCACCAAGTCACCACTGTCGTTAGTCCTGCAGGAAGCCTGCACCAAGTCACCACTGTCGTTATTCCCACAGGAAGCCTGCACGAAACAGTTACATGCTCTCATAGCAGCGGTTCATGTAGTGATTTGTTTTACAAGAAGAGGTTGCTATCCTCATTCATGACCTTGTATTAGGCGCATTGAACAACATGGATGAATGTACAATAGTTCTATTTCTTTCGTGGTCTCTTCAAAGACCCCCAGGAACTATACGACATGTGACCTAGATTATTAGACACATGATTATACATGGTGACTGAAAAGTTACGTGCTATTTTTAAGGGTTCTACAGGCAGCGTGGTGCAACAAGACCATACTATAGGATTATGAGATTGCCATCATAACACCAATTTTCAAAAAGGGTGACAATCGACAGTGTGGAAACCATAGAGGCATATCCCTTCTCGGTGTCCCTAATAAAATCTACTCTAGAATCTTAGAGCAGAGACTCCGACGCCTAGCTGAGCCACAATTGGATGAGGTCCAGTGGGGATTCCGAGCGAACCGAAGTAATAATAATAATAATAAATTCTTTAAGCACCAAACACGGCGCATAAGGCAGAAACCAGTGTTCTCCAGGTTGTTCGTTGTGACGCCACTCCTCTTAGCTCTTGCACATTATTTAGGCCCAACGTTCTTCCTTCTCTTATTATTGTTCTTCTGAGTGTTTCTTTTGGTCTTCCTTTTTTCCTCTTACCCTCAGGAACCCAAGTGAGCGCCTGTAGTGGTATTCTGTTGTTTTGCATTCGTAGGACATGACCGATATATGACCATCGTCTTTTCCTTATATAGTCGGAGACATATTTCTGCCTAGAGTCTTCTCTTATTTGTCGATTAGTCTTTAATTCTTTCCAACTGATGTTCATGAGTTTTCTAAGACATTTGTTCTCGAATGTATTCAGCTTGTTCTCCAATGATTTTGTTATTTTTCAACTCTCACAGCCGTATGTTAACACTGAGATAACATTTGAATTAAACAGACGAAGCTTGGTATGTATATTCAATGATCGTAATTTCCAAATGTTAGATAATCTGTTGAAGGCGCTAGCTTCCAAAGCAATTCTAGTGTGGATTTCTCTTGTTGTGTCACCATCCTGAGTCATTTTACTGCCTAAATAATTGAAACTTTCAACTTTCTGTAGTTTTTCCCCGTTCAAGATGATATGAAAGGTCTCGTTAGAAAAGTTCATAGCTTTAGTTTTAGAGGCATTTATTTGGAGACCTATTTTAACCGAGAGATGACACAAATTATTTACTGCTTTTTGGGATTGTCTGGGTGTTGAACTTAAGAATGCTAAATCATCTGCGAAATCCAGGTCCCGCAGGAATTTTCCATTTGTCCATTTTATACCTAATTGTTCATTGTGGGTATAGTTTCTCATAACCCAATCAATAGCTATTCCAAAATACATAATACAGCCTTATTTCACCCCTGTTTCTACTGTAAACCATTCTGTATTCCCTTTATTTGTTCTAACACAACATCTTGCATTGTCATATAGCGCTTTGATTATATTCACATATTTTGTTGGAAAACCATAGATTGTAAGTATCTTCCACAATGATGGGCGGTGTAGACTATCAAAGGCTTTTTTAAAATCGACGAAGGTGATAACACTGACAAACAACATTTTTCTTTCTTATATAAGAATAAGTGTTCTTAGGTCAGTTTCTTGCGCTGATTTCAAATTTGAAATCCGTTTATCTCTATCACGTCGGGTTCTTAAGATATTTGTAAATAAATATATTTTTGGGAAACCGTTATTTGCTCCGTTTCATTTTTACTATATAACTTTTTAAAAATTAATAAAATGCAAAATAATTCTACTTTTTATACTGCTAAAAGATGCATGACATATGTTACGTTATATTTCAAATAGTTACTGTATTTTGAAATAATTCCGAATGAAATATGGCTTCTAGAAGTTGTAGAAATTCGGCTGATCTGTTCTGTTACGTGTGCGGATATTTTACAGATCGTGTTCACCAGAAAAACTTTACACCATTGCTAAAGAAAGCATATGAACTTTATTTCGATTCGAAAGTTGATGATGCAAATAAATCTTGGAAGCCAAATGCAGTTTGTTCGACTTGTGAAAATACATTGGCAGGTTGGTTACGAAAATCGCCGAAGCATAAGTCGATGCCTTTTGGAGTGCCAGTAATATGGCGTGAACCGACAAATCACGCTACTGATTGTTACTTCTGCTTGACAAATATCTATGGTTTCACTTTTAAAACTAGAAAGTCTGTGGTTTATCCAAATGTTGAATTGGTTTCGAAACCAGTGCCTCATGATCCAATCACGTGTCCGATCCCAGTTCCACCAGAACAATATCCGTTGGACGTGAATGAACCATCATAAAGTGATAGTTTACCTGCTTTAGAAACTAATTCTGACTCGGAATATAGACCGGTGAATGATGGTGTTCACTTAATTAACCATTCAAAACTTTCAGATCTAATACGTGATCTCGCTCTCACCAAAGGACAAGCGGAATTACTCGGTTCGCGACTCAAAGAATGGAATCTTTTAGCGCCCAATACTCCGATATCTAAATTTCGTCATAGACACAGAGAACGTGTTCAATACTTTGAGATGGATGATGATATTTGCTATTGCAAAGATGTAAAAGGTCTAATGGTGCACCTCGGTCATGAGCACATAGTCAACGAATGGCGACTTTTCATCGACTCTTCCAAGACTAGTCTAAAAGCCGTGTTATTGCATAATGGAAATTTATTTTCATCAATTCCAGTAGCCTACTCTGTTCATATGAAAGAAACTTATGACAATATGGCTATACTTTTGGCAAAAATAAAGTACAATGACTACCAATGGCGGATTTGTGGAGACCTAAAGGTCATTGCAATTCTCACAGGCATGCAGACTGGGTATACTAAATTTTGTTGCTTCCTATGTGAATGGGACAGCTGCAACAGACAGGAACATTATGCAAGAAAGGTGTGGCCTATCAGGGATCATATGCAGCTCGGGCATAAAAATGTAATACATGAGCCATTAGTTAACAAAGACAGCATCATTTTACTACCGTTACATATAAAGTTGGGGCTCATGAAGTGTTTCGTAAAAGCGTTAGTGAAAACGAGCAAAGCTTTCACTTATCTTCGAGAAAAGTTTCCGCAAATTAGCGATGCAAAGATAAAGGAAGGTATCTTTGTAAGACCTCAGATTAGGAAAGTTATTGCAGACAAACAATTCGAGAACTTTTTACATGGTAGTGAACTTCGCGCATTGATGGCATTCAAATCGATCGTCGATAACTTTCTGGGAAATCACAAATCTGTCGACTATGTGCATATTGTTAAGTAGTGCATAGATGCATACAGAATTATGGGCTGTAACATGTCCCTCAAAATCCATTTGCTCGATTCGCATCTTGACTTTTCCCCCTGACAACCTTGGCGAAGTCAGCGATGAACATGGAGAACGATTCCATCAAGATATCGCCGTAATGGAGTCACGTTATCATGGACGGTGGAGTGTGACCATGCTTGCCGATTATTGTTGGATGCTTCATCGCGATGTACCACATGCCATTCACCGACGAAAGTCGACTGCAAAGAAATTCAAGCCTACATAACTGTTATACTTCTTGTACAAATGATGTTGTAATACTGTATGTGTTGTTAAAAAACTTCAATTGCGTATTTCTAGAGATCCCGACCTGATAGAGAAAAACGGTTTGCAGATTTAAAAACAGCGCATTAAAATTGACCAGAAAAACATAGAAATGTTAGAGAAAGAAAAAAAAAGTTTTTTTTTGTTAGTCAGTGTAATAAGTGGCGATTGCATTTCCACTGATTCTTCTATAATTGTTCTTAGTGTGAATATTTGATCAATACATGATCGTTTCGGCCTGAAACCCGCTTGTTCTTCTCTGATCTTTTCGTCAGCATGCAATTTAAGTCTTTCTAACATCATGCAACATAATAATTTTCCAGGTACTGATAGTAGAGATATACCACGCCAGTTATTACAGTCTGATAGATCACTTTTCTTCGGTAACTTTACAATAATACTGTCTTTCCATTGTTGTGGTGGTTGTTCTTCTCTCCATACTTCATTTATAATATCTAAAATTCTCAAGAGGTTGTTGTCATTAACTGCTTTAATCATTTCCCCTGAAATTTCGTCAACTCCAGCAGCTTTAAAATTTTTAAATCTTTTAACGGCTTGTTTGATCTCGTCCAGCGTGAATTCATCGCACGTTATTGGCAAGGTGGTTGTGGGTGTTTCATTATTAAAATCAGGTGTTACTGTTGGTGGTGGTCTGTTTAGTACCTCCATGAAGTGCTCAGCCCATCTCTTCATTTGTTCTTTTTCTGTTGGTATTGAATTCCCTAATTTACCTTTAACAGGTGTTTCCATAGCAGTAGGCTGGTGACATAGTTGTTTTGTAATTTGATAAAGGCTCCTACTATTACCAGTTCTTGCAGCATTTTCAGCTTCTACGGCCAGTTCATTGATGAAATGTCTTTTATCTCTTCTAGTTTTTGTCTTCACTTCTTTATTTAACAAGTTATAAGTTAGTTTGCAAGATTCAACTGCATTATGTGTACTTGCCGCTAGTAGTTTAAGTTTTGCTGTTTTCCTTTCTTGTATTTTATCCCAAGTATCTTCTCTCATCCATTTTTTCTTTTTATGTACTAGGTATCCGGTGGTCGCTACAGCTGCTTCTGTCATTGCTGTTCTAAGTTGTTCCCATTTAGTATCGATTGTCTTGGTGGTGATATCGTTGTCAATTTTGCCTAAAGCATCGAAATAGTTGTTCATTTTGACATTATATTCCCCCTTTATATCATTTGATTGCAGTCTGTGTACATCTATTCTTCTATTTTTATTCGGTTGGTATAACTTCTTCAGTTTAATTCTCAGTTTAGCTATGCAGAGGTTATGATCGCTTCCGATCTCTGCACCTCTGTATGCTCTGACGTCTTGAACTGAAGAGCGAAATTTTGCGCTTATGCAGAAGTGATCTATCTGGTGATCTACCGATATACTCAAGACCTAATCTTCACACTCAGACAGCTGAGTGAAAAGGCCCTTGAGTATAAGAGTGAGATCCATCTTTGTTTCATAGATCTGGAAAAGGCGTTTGACATGGTCCCCTGGAGCAGTCTTTGGGACTGTTTGGCAAGGAAGAACATTCCAGCACCTCTGATTCATGCTATACAGAGCTTCTACAAGTCTTGCAGAAATTATGTGAGGACAGCAAACCATAAGTCAGAAGAGTTCAGGACTACCACTGGTGTAAGACAAGGTAATATCCTGTCACCTTATCTTTTCATACTCCTCAATGACGATGTCATCAAGGCATATAAGGAGAGAACAAGAAAGTATTCAGTGGGGTACTGGAAGATGAGACAGGTCTGTATTTCGGAGCTGCCATGTGATGATGATGTTGCCCTGATTGCTAAATCAGAGGCACATCTCCAATCCAACCTGGAAGTCTGGAAGGAAGATCTCGAGAAGAGAGGGATGGTCATAAGCAGCTCTAAAACAAAATCCATAGTGATATCACGAGAAGAAAGAAGACATCAGATTAAGCTGGGAGAACAGGTCCTGGAGCAGGTCGACCACTTCAAATACCTCGGAGCTATTATAGACCGAAAGGGAGGCATCAAAGAAGAGTTAGCCACTCGAAAAGCAGCAGCTGGGAGACGTTTTCAGGCCATAAATCGAGGATTCCTAAGCAAGAGAGAGGTTGGTAAGAAAACAAAGATGGCTGTATACCACTCCACCTATGTCCCAGTCTTGACATATGGATGCGAGTCATGGGCAATGACTACAACCCACAAAAGCCAGATCCAAACCTCAGAAATGAGGTAACTGAGGAAGGTGGTTGAAGTAACAAAAAGAGACATGGTACGCAACCAGACGATACGTCAAGGCCTTAAATCCCACCCTCTGCAGACCCAAGTAGAACAGTCCCAACTAAGATGGTTTGGCCATGTCTGCAGATTGGGAGAAGATCGGCTACCACGACAAGCATGGGAAACAAAGAGCCAAGGATCCAGACCTCCAGGACGACCCAGAGTCCGCTGGGAGGACAACATTAGACAATCTTTGAAGGACCGAGGACTAGAATGGAACCAGGCCAGGAGAAAGACAGCCGATAGGTTAGTCTGACGCTCTCTCTTCCAAACCACTACACCTCACGGTAGAACGGGAACGACTAAATAAGTAAGACTGAAAAGTTACTTGCTATTTTTACATTTGTATTTCTTCATTTATCCACTTTATTTATACGAACCAAACGTCACAATACAGAGAATTATCTGTTATTTTATTACATCAAATGATGTGTCACATGTTGGTGTATGATCTGATTTTTGATATCTTATTTAATTTTTGATTTATTGTAAATAATATCGTTAAACTACAGCGTAGGGCAAAAATCAGGCACGTTACGTCAAAGCGGACAATAATTTTAGTCTCTCTTGTTACGTTGACTTTATTAGCCATTTTAGAATTTAGTTTATTTGGTTAAAAAAAAATACAACGTATTTGTCAAATGCCAAATTGCTTTAATTGCTCCTTGTTTTGATATATGTCTCATGGTTATTAAGTAAGTTTAAGTGCTGAAAAAAAAACATTTGAAAAAAGAAGAGATTCACTTGTCAATCACTCTGTAGAAATATACTACTCGTCAACTATGATAGGAAACTCTTTACAGAGCGATACAACAGGAAGCAATATGATCATCAGAAGAAGTCCCCCCATCCGACAAGTGTTTCGGCCCGATTACTCCTTTACACTCTAAGGGAGGCGGGCCCACTTGAGTCATGACTCCCAAGCGTCTCAGCTTCCTGTTGTCTTGTATCGAAAATGAACCCATTTCACTTATGGTAGCAACTTTTAAATCCACAACGCCAGCCGTAAGGGCAATTGTGAAAGTAACAAAGAGAAGACAATATATTCCGTTCGTTCTGTCGCCCTTCACAACTAAGGACACACACTGAGACACTAGCGCGCAGCCGACGAGCCTTAGCCCCTGCGCGCCGCAAGCCACTGAAATTATATACCTGACACTCCCTATAGTATACATCGCCTGTTGCCCCAGAGTAGCAGCCCTTTCACTAGTACACCAAAAAAACTCAGCGTTGTGGACTTAGAAAATTTTTGGTGTTTTCTGTACCGCAGCGTTTATTGTCACGATTTCCATTGCCCATTGCGGTTGTTCCACAGCCAGCCTGATGCCTTTTCGGCAGTTTCGCTAAGCCTCTTCAGTGCTGTCGTGGAATATTCTAATCCACATATATAAATTATCAAGTAAATATAAAGCCTAATAAATACATATAATAAATAAAGGAAGAAGAATGGTAAAGAACAGTGCTGTCACAATGACTGTACTCGAAATCCCCTTGTTTTCTACTGCGTATGCAAATTGTAACGTTTCACGTTGATATTAAAGGCCTTCTGCAACATACACGCGTTTCCCAAACACACAATAAAATGTGCTGCCTTTCTAAGAAAAACCTTGAAATATGCAAGTTGACCTAAATTTTAAATTCCATTCATGTCTTTTTCTACACTATGTTACCAAGATCAAAAGACAGATGGACAAAAGGATATCGAGAAGGGAGAGGCAGAAAGCCGAACACTAAACACGCTTCGCGCGATACACAAATGCTGCCATCACGCGTGTAAGACTACATGCACTAACTTTTTTTCAGACGGACAGTGATAAAATACATTACCCATCCCAGAGTTAGGTTTATAAATCCTGAAAAACTCTTATTAGAAAAGATAACAATAGATGGGTTTACGGTTGAAAACATAACAGTACCCAGACAGCACATCTTCGAAACAGGAGGTAGAAAATACATATTTTGAACGCAGCCACGTAGCTCTTTTAAATTTGGATATTTGGGTTCCTTAGGGCTTGCTGACAAAGAATATGTAAAACGTTACGCAAATAGTCCAGGAATTAATAAATTATACCCAAAATAAAATAGTGGGGATGCCTGACAGCATGGAATCATTTCTGCTCATAAAATTTTTTTATAACGTGTTTGAAAAAAATCTTACGTTACAGAATTAGCCTACCATGTAAACTCCAAATTGATTGGAGCGCAACAAATGAAAGACTAACCACGATTGGTCGGGCTATAAATACTATCTTTCGTTGTTAGGGGAGACGTGAAAAGGTAACATTTTTTCAAACACTTGTCGAAACGTGGCCTCATTGGCTAGACTCGCTGATATACTCACTTAGGAGCGTTAGTTCGAGACCACTAGTGCAAATAATCTTGATAAAGCAACAGTGCGTTGAAGCCAGCTCATATTTGTGTTAAATAAAAGCCTGGAACATAAGCAGATGGGAATTTGTGCCAGTAATTGTGCCAGAATTCATTGCTAATCAACGTATCTGTGTTTATTTCCATGAAATTGTGGTAAGCTTGAACCATTCAGTATCTTTTAATGAAAATTGAATGTAAATTGTTAATTTATGCCTGTATATATATGTGTAGTTCAGTGGCAAACAGGAGATAAAGCCTATAATGCTCCAGCCTGAACAGAGGGTGTCGGAGGGAAGTAAAACGGCATGGAATGGCCAAATAGTACACTGACACCTGGATGATTGATTAGACAGAAATAATGCTGGAAGTGCAGAGGCGTGGTAACCATTAAGGAGGTAAATACTGGTATAAAGTATTTCAGATGAAGCTGACAGTTGGCCTAACGCTCTGAACTCAATGTTTGTGTTGTATTGTGCTCAGTGTAGAACTAGAGTATCAATTAGTTATGAAGTAGAAGGTACATCCTTCTTGTTTTCAGGGACCGTGGTCTTGATGGTACTGAGCAGCACCTGGTCAGAGCTTTGCTGAATCCAGAGTCGGACAGCATACTCCTTGGTCTTTTTAGCTATCAGTGAGGTGTCTCCAGAGCCCAGGGGAGAATTCGAGCAGAGGAGTCCTTTCCTGCCGCCATCACGCAAGATAAGCTGATTTGGCCAGCTGAGCTCAACATTATGTCCCCTCATCTTGAAATGACTTTGTAAAAATAACATTCAGAGGGGAATTTAATTGTCTTAATATCAGGAACTGAGAACATCTCCAATACTAGTCCCAAAAGACAAACTATTGAAGTCATGATGACAAATACCAACAGAGCTTGAACAAAACAAAACCAGTATTACCTCATATTACTACTACACAACTGACACACATAGGATAGTTTTAATAATATATGTCACTACAATATTCATATTGATAAAGTCTGTACATATACTTGTAATTAAAATTGATTGTGATTCCTGGTTCCTTTGTATTTGAATCAGGACACATAAACCTTTATGATAACAATGAATACATATTGTTATTTGAAAAGTTATCAGTGACTCCTTAAGATATTCTCATAGAGTGTTATATGTATGTGAGTGTCACAGTGTTGTCAAGAGTAGTGGATTAAATTTAATTGTTTATCTGTCTGTTGTTGTGACTTACACTTCATCATACACATACCCTAGACATACAACGTAGTCATCACACTATTCCAGAATAAGTCTGACTGAGATATATAGATATGTGGTAGCAAGTAAGGTTATCTATAATACACTACTCTTAATAGATATAGATACCTTCACAGCTGATCTCAGTCAGTACACTAAGTCCCCTATAAATATTTATAACATCCCACTTCACCACAAGTGCCCTTGTTCTAGACTGTCCCTTCAGCCCCAACATTTTCAATAAATCATACACTGATGCAGCCACAAGCCCTCTTGCGCCCACTTCAACCGCCATGACCCTTGCACTGAATCCATCGTGTCTCAGATCCGCGGCCAGATCGCTATACTTGGCTGCTTTGAATGAATGTTGCTCGTCTAATCTGGATTCACATGGCATGTCAGTTCAATCAGTATGACTTGAAGCGTTGCTGAAGAATGAAGCACTATATCCGGCCGTCTCCGCGATTTTCTGATACTCTCTGGATATGCCCCCCGTCCAGGTAGGTCTACCGCCATCTCCCAGTCGTTTGCACAGTCAAGAAGAGATGGTAAACTGCTACTAGGTTTACTCGGTTTGGGGTGTGCTGACTTTCCTGCCCTCAGAAATTATGTGTTTGCGGTGTCTGGCCGGACTTTGCTATTCGCTTTCATTCTTGCCTGATCTATTGTCGCAGCAAGCTCATTTAGCACTTTGTTATGGCGCCAAGTGTATCGCCCTTGCCCTAATGCCACCTTACACACTGAGAGCACGTGTTCAAGTGTCTGCCTCCCCTGGCACAGGGGGCACTGCTCATCATCCGACTTTCCCCATTTCACAAGGTTGGTGGCCGACGGCAGCAGGTCATACATTGATCTAACCACGAAGCTGAGCCTAAGAGGTGCCATATGCCAAATATCATTCCATGTCAAGGACCTCTGCAGGGCTCCTTCCCATGTAGTCCATTGGCATTGTTGGACCTGCTGCACTGCTTTTTGCTACCTCTTATCATTCTCAGCTCCTCGTATCTCCTGAACTACCATGTCTCTGCGCTCCCTGCTTGATGCCTTGGATCACCAGCGGAATTCCCCATGCCCAAATCCCCGTCTATTCGTTTGTGTGTATCCGATTACCTCTCTCAGTTTGAGTGACTCTTCAGCAGCATCACAGCTTCTTCCACTCTCCACTTCCTTCCCGTTTTCAGTGTGGGCTGAATGGACTTAACCACGTCATCAGCTGACTCGCGTAGCATCATTGCAAGCCTTGCTTTTCCAACTTTGTACTCTTCAACAACTGACTTGAAGGGAAGCAGAAGTTTTGACTTTTTGCAGTACAGTGCTACATCTGACAGACCTGGTGGTACCCCTAGCCATTTTCTCATGAACTTGTTGACCTTCTGCTCTATAGCTTCTACTGTACTTGTGCTTATTTCATACATAAGCAGTGGCCACAGCAACGTCGGTATCAACATGAACTGGAGGCACCACAGTTTGAACTTTCCCAGAAGTCTGCTTTGGTCTATGATCTGTAGTCCTCTGTCTGCCATTTCTATTGTCTGTTGCACTGCCTTCGATTCTTTTAAAGAGGCATCGTACACCCTACCAAGACTTTTAACAGGTTCCTCAATGACAGTAGGGATTCTTTGGCTTAAAACCGTGAATATGACCTCTGCTATCTTCCCTTTCCTGACTGATAGGCTTCTCGACTTCTTGGGTTTGAAGCTCATTCTACACCAGCTGACTAGTTCATCCAGGCGTGCTAATATCCTCCGGGCCTGATGTTCATCTGATGTCAGAATTGTTGTGTCATCCATGAATGCTTTGAGCGGTGGCATGTGACACATTCCACCGAGCTTTGGGGCTATAGCCATTCCTTCAGCCGCATTGAGGATTACCTGCATAGCCATGACGAATAGTATCGGAGAGATGGTACATCCCATCGCAATTCCAACTTCAAGGCCAATCCACTTCGCTGTAAAGTCAAGTGCCATTTAAAAAAACCTTGGTAGAAACCATAAAACAAATCTGATATAAACGTAAATGGTATCAGTCAAAGCGGCATTTATTGAATACCAAATTGACATGTCACGTAAAGAAATGGAAACACACTTTCAAACGCAATGAAGCTGTGAAGTGGGTAGCCCACCTTTTCAAAAGTCACACAATCAATATTGGACAAATAGACGTTTCAAAATCTGGTATGACCACCGTTTGCAGCAAGGCATTCAAGACAGCGTAGACGCATCGAGTCCACAAGAGTCCGAAGAGTATCCTGAGGAACAGCGTGCCATTCCTGAAGCAGAAATGCAGTCAGCTGTGCAACATCCATTGGCAGGGGGTGATTTGTTGACAATCTTCGACCAAGGACATCCCAGAGGTGCTCAATCGGAGAAAAGTCAGGTGAATGAGCTGGCAGTGAGCGAGATTCATCAGTGAAGAGAACTTGACTCCATTGTTGCCTTGTCCATCGGATGTGCTCGCGACACCAAGCAACACGGGCTCTGCGATGAGCAGGAGTAAGAGAGATTCTGACTGCAGGACGTCGAGCAGCCAGTCCAAATTTATGTAAACGTCTGCAAATGGTGCTTTGACTGACATTAACGTTTACAGTTTGTCTCAGCTGACATCTTAGAGTGGAACAAGTCACTGTTCGATGGCGCAGGGCTGACAACAAGAGGTACCGGTCATCATGTCTATTGGTGCATCTAGGGCGACCTGGCCGTTGGCGATCCTCCACACTTCCTGTGGCCTGAAATCTCTCCAAAATTCTTTGGATAGTAGAGTGTGACACTGCAAGCCGTCTAGCAACCTCACGGACAGATAAACCACTTTCAACCCATGCTATAGCCCTCATTCTTTGTAAGGTGTCAAGACTTCTTCTCGGTGGCATGGTTTTTGCAAGTGATAAAACTACCCTGTCTGCTGATTGTAAAACAAATTAAGAGTGAACTCTGTTCACGAAAAGTCGTCATTGCCCTTGGAATGTCAATCAGCACGATTACTTCACCTGTTTGGTTGTACAGAATATTGAAAAAACAGATTAAAAATGTGAATTTATGGTCAGCAAACCAAATTGCACGTGATCACCGTTGTTGTTGGTAAGTTGTTTTTATGCTTAACGTGCATAGAGGACTGTCAGAGGAAGATATTGCACCCATTTTTAATAAAAACTTTCTTCATTTAATCATTCTATGCGCATATATAAAAGTGTATTGAAAATAATAGGGTGGCCCCTGACTTTTGACGAGTAGTATATTATATCTTACACTGATCATCTGATCATCCTTGACATTTTATGGCGGCAGGCCCGCTTGGTAGGACACAATGGGCTAATCACGTGTTTGTCAAACATTTTGATTACATGTTTTACCCAGGAGCCTTGTGCTCTTTGGGTCACCTCTACACTTCGTTTTACTGGGGTAGATGAGGTTCCGATTATGAGATGAGATGAGATGAGATGAGTCCCGCTTGGGTCATGGCTCTCAAGTGGCATCATTCTCTTGACTATTCGGCCTCCGATTCGAACTGAACCCATTTCATTAAGGGGCATAAATATCATGGCTATTTCCACCTGATGTAAGAACATCTTTTCGCATAAACTTAGGGAACAACTCGACATCTCCGTCCCCCCATAATCCTGGACTTTACTCTTCATGTATCTCTTGCGCACATCTTCAAACTTCAGCTGGGGTTGCCTTTTTGTTTTGGTAAGGGCGCAGTCTTGGGATCAACATTAAATGTAATCCTGTTTTTTTTTTTTTTTGCGTTCGCCCGCTAATACTCGAGGCGAAATCTCAGGTTATTATTTTATGTCTAACCTGACATTGATTTTACGTGAGTATCCCTTTATTTCTTGTACAGAGACAGGTGTCCCTCGCCATTCAGGCAAATACTCGCCGATTTCGGAGGTACCCATTGCAGCTGGGTCGGCTCAGCAGCCGCCAGTCCCTGGTCGACGACACTCCTTCAAATATTCTCGCCAGGTCTCGAGTTAATCCAGTCCAAATCCCGGTCGACGAAAAATCCTCAAATGCAGCCGCCCGGGTTTGATCCTGTATCACCCGGTCGCCAGAGCGGTGTTGTAACCACTACGCTAGCGCGGTTCCCTGTAATCCTGTTGAGTGCTATTTAGCATTTTCTTACAACACATGTACAACAAGCAGGTAAAGTCGCTGACTTTTATCTAACTTTCTGTATTCTCTACATAGCCAGACCTTGACGCTGGCGACTCATATCAATTTTCCACCACCATCATATTTTTTGCCCCCCCCCCCTCATACTGTTATGTTAAGAAACAATTATAAGTGGATTGTAAGGGAAGTAATTTATATTATCAAGGGACGCAATGTGTTTGAGAATGAAAGTCATAACACCCAAAGCATTAAGTAGTTATTGATTGAAAATATTTCCAAAACCGTTTGAAACAAAAACAGAAAGAATTTTAAATTCTATAGAGAACATTTTTGGGAATTGATATTATTATAGAAACTTGCATTTATATTTCGCAAGGGATAAATAAATGTACACTAGGCTAAATCCACGTCTGTAAATATGTATAACACAAAGTTTCTTTAAATGATTACTTCATTATTTTAATTGGAATCTGTATTTTTGACCGGCACATAGTGCTGCCTAAACTAAAGTTGTGATGATGTGTTTGTCAAATCCCCTTGTGAGCTCAATCACGACCATAAGGCTTTACAGAATCGCATTCACCGCACATTAATATTTAATGTAACACAAGGAGATTTCAAATTGCATAGTGGCATGTATTTATATTACAATACACCGAGTCCAACACAAATATAACAATCTCTCAACTCAAACATTTGTCTCATTGTATGGTTCTGAAACATAGATAAAAACAAAGGTGTTATAATCCGCAGTTGTTGAATCACACGTAACCGTACGATTCCGTTGATAAGCCATCCAATTCGCTATCACTGTGTAACGTTACAGCCAAACCATAAATTCTTACGTCGAATCCCTAACCGTTATCACGGTAAATTTTTGTTTGCTGTCTAAACAATATCAGTTCTGATAATACTCTTCAGCTTTACAAGAACAGCTTGTGACGTGAGAGACTTGAGTCTGTCACGGATCGCCTCCTCTGCTTTGCAGTAGTGGTTGTAGTGAAATACATTGATACAGCGCTAAAATTGTTAATTATAACTATTAAAGTCATAATAACATAAGTAGAAATAGGAATCGTTGAGTTGTAACGCGTCTTCTGTATCAACGCCATTCATAGCATTAAGATTTTTTTTTTTTTTCCTTAACCAGCGGCACTTGGGCTTTCAGCCCTTCGGCCCAATGACATGTCATTGCGAGGCTGGGGAACCTGAGGACTTTCCTTCCAACCCGGTCAGGAGCTTCGCTCCTTCCCATCCACAGAGGGTTTATCACAGGAGCCGTTCAGGCTATTCAGTCAAATTTCCGGCCGTAAACATTTCTTCAAACGCCGACGCCCGGGTTTGAACCATGAACACCTGGTCGCCAGTACAACGCCGAAGCCATTACACCAGCGCGGCTCCCAATATAGCATTGAGATAAGAGCGTACTGTGAAAACCGTATTGCCGTGGTAAAAAGTATTGGACTTTATTCGACACGTCAAGGGTTAACTGAAACTATTTTGAAAACCCCAAGTTTAGTACTGCCTAGAAAGATAGTACGATTCAAAACACGGGGAGGCATAAAAAGGACGTATGAAAGAGAGAGAATGGACACAGGCTGGTTCGCCAAGTGTTAGATGTTCGAGCTTGCCGCTCGAAACGACAGTGCGCGGCGGGTAGGGAGAGGTGTTCGAAAACTTAGACGCAAGATTGGAAAATTTAAAAAATACCCGCAAAAGTCAAATGCTATCGTCTAACTGTAAGGCACACAGTGAACGATATATATACACACACACAATAAGATTTGTGTTTACTTGACGCTCGTTTTCCATAATATGAGAAAGGATGAAATGGAAACCAGCGGACACTGATATGGAAATTTTATGTAATTCTTTAATTTTAATACTACACAAATAAAACTTAGTGGTTTAATAGCTTAAGATTCCCCTGAAAAAGTATATGCTTTAAAATATTAAATCGGACAGAGAATAAGAAAGTTAGTGACAAAAGACGGTTTCGGTTTTGACAGACCGACAAACGCATGCTCCGTTTTTGCATTCACAAAAGTAACTTTTGAAGTGTCCTTGGGAAAAAGCCAGCTAGGGTATCGGTATATGCAAGGGGGAGGGGGAGACAAACAGGTTTTGCAGTGGAATTTTGAAATGAGTGAGAGGCAGAACTTGGTAAAACCCAAGAATCAAGTCTGTTTTTTGACTTGTGCTGCAAATATTCGGATTTTATTTTCAAAATTCAAATGTGCTGGCTACCATTGGCTAATGCATTATATATTAGTAACCATTTAGAGGGGTAGGACGCCATTTGTCTGAATCAGTTCCTGAAGCAGGTTGATGTGATACTAGAAGTGTGTAATATTAAAACTAAAAGTGTTTGACACAGTCTAGACAGCAGCACTACTGAACTTGTGCCATCCATCTAACCTTTGCTTATTTCATTGAATTCTGATGTTTTGTCTCCTGTTACCAGCTGGTGACAGGAAAGCTGAGGTACGATTTGAAGACAACAAAGTCTCTAGTCCAGCTTATCCTATATCATTATCAAGTGGAGCTTTTGCAGAGCCATATCCTATATTGAAGCTTCACGAAGGAAATTGCAGGTTATGTGCCACAGACCAGGTAAACTGACATCTTATCGGAATAAAGGTTTCCCTATTATATAACAGAAACTCTCTGGGGTATATGATGACACAAATCAGCTATTCTAATACATGACTCACCTAATCATTGAGTAGTGAACATTCTGTGAAAACACCTGAAGGAACATTATAATATTAATAGTGTGTTTGGACCCAGAGTCCTTATTTCAGTTCACTTTCGTGTAACATACATTTTCTTCAGTTTGTTTTTGAAAGACCTGTCCCAAAAGAGATTGCAGGGCAGGCATATTAAAAATTGTAAAAAGAAAAATCATTCTAAATTTGAAACTTTAACCTCAGAGTTATTAAGCTATTTATTAAAGAGTTATACTGTGTTGGTTTGGTGTACAATCATTACATTGCATCCCCTAGACACTAGTCACATCAAACACCATACATTAGAACATCACAACACCGTGTGAGATCTTGAGAGGTAGCGTTAGGTCCCTTGAGACTCATCATCAACCACTAGACTCAAGGTCTTACATAGCTGGACCTCACACGGTTACACCTCTATATCTATCCTTTGTATCATTTACCATCATAACCTCTCCAGCAAATCACATTGCTACAGTGGTCCAACAGTGGCCAAAACTTTAGAGTATCTAAATAGGTCGTCAAATTTGTCAACTTTCGCACAAGATAACTTTTGGCAGAGATGTAGACAGAAGAGTAATGACGCTTTTATCTCAAGGCAGTTTCACAAGATAATTCAGAAGTCAAGAACAATGCTGCTTTGCGCTGAACATTTGTTAACTTATATCTGGATAAGCGAGAGCAGATGGACAGGGGCAGGAAAAGTTAAAACAGCAACAGGAGAAACAGTACTTTACTCTGGAAGAGAGGATGGACAACACAATGAAGGCGTAGCCATTATTCTACAGAAAGGAATAGAAAGGACATTACTGGAATGGAAACCCATCAACAACAGACTGATAAGATTAAGATTGAGAGAGAGATTCACCAACACTACAATAATACAATGCTACGCACCAACAAATGATAGCAATGAGGAGGTCAAAGATGAATTCTATCAACAACTGCAGAAAGAAATGGAAGACACACCTAGATATGATCTTGTTATAGTAATGGGAGACCTCAATGCGAAAGTTGGTACACACAATACATATGGTGAGGGAACGGTGGGGAAATGCGGCAGCGGAACAGCGGGCGAAAATGGGGAGAGACTGGTGGGTTTCTGTGGCATTGATAACCTGGTCGTTGGAGGAGCACTCTTCCCGCATAGAGAGGTTCGCAAGTTGGCATGGGAATCACCAGGTGGTCGGGACGGAAACCAGATGGACCACGTCGTGGTTAACGGTGGATGGGGACGTGCGTTGCGGGATGTGAAGGTGTGGGGAGGTGCGGATGTGGGAAGTGATCGCCATTTAGTGGTGGCGAGGCTGAGGGTGAGACTGGGAAGAGCAGCGCCGACTGTGACTGCACGGAAGGGGTTTGACATCGGCGGATTGAGGGACTCCCTTACCAGGGGGGCTTTTGCGGCCGACATGGGGAGGCGATACCGGTTTGCCAAGGGTCGGGAAAAGACATTGACTGATGATGTAGACCAGAATTTCAACACCATTTCAACAATATACAAAGAAAGGAGCAAATCATGCTTGGGATTCCCGGAAAGGAAGAAGCAAGACTGGATAACACCAGAAACTTTAAACACCATAACGATGAGAAAGGAAATGAAAAGAAAGAAAACAGAAGCGAAGTCCCCCAGGTTAAAGCAACTATATAGCGAACAGTACAGTCAGCTGGACAAGGAAGTTAAACGCCAAACCCGAGCCAACAAAAGGAATTTCCTAGACGATCTTGCAAGACAGGCAGAGGAGGCAGCACTGAGAAATGAACAAAGCACAGTATACAAAATAACTAAATTCATCAGCGGAAAACGAGGTGCAAACAATATTACATTAGTAAGAGATAAGCAAGGTAATCTCATCACGACAGCAGAGGGACAAGAAACAAGATGGGCAGAGCACTTCAGAGAAACTCTGAACAAGGAACCACCAGAGACACAATTGAATGTTCCTGAGGCTGAAAACGATCTAGATGTGAATACAGACATTCCACGAAAAGAAGAAATCATCACAGCAATCAAAGGGTTAAAGAACGGCAAAGCTCCTGGCCATGATAACTTAAATGCAGAGCTATTTAAGACAGACCCTGAGCTAGCAGCAGAACTATTAGAACCACTATTTGCACAAGTCTGAAAAACGGGGACAACACCATCAGAGTGGAACAAATGAATAATTGTCAAATTGCCCAAGAAGGGAGATCTTGCAGACTGCAATAATTGGAGAGGAATCACTCTTCTCTCAGTTCCCAGCAAAATACTAGGCAGGATAATTATACAGAGAATTTCAAAGGCAGTAGATCACAAACTGAGGAAAGAACAAGCAGGATTCGGAAAGAACAGGAGATGTATAGATCATATATTCACTCTCGGGAACATTATGGAGCGGTGCTCGGAATGGCAGAGACAGCTTTACATTAATTTCGTTGATTTTGAGAGGGCTTTTGACAGCATGCATGGGGACAGTTTATGGAAAATACTGAGGGCTTATGGAATTCCAAGCTGCATAGTGTCGATCATGGAGTGCCTCTATGCAGGCTTTGCGTGCGGTGTTGGGCGGGACGGCCTGGCCTTTGGGTTGAGGACTGGAATGTGCGACAGGGATGCCCCTTGTCGACCACTCTATTTTTGACAGTCGTGGGCTGGGTGGTGCGCCGGGCGGCGGAGGGCGGTCCAGGAGGAATGGGATGGACAACATTTTCTACGTTGGAGGATCTGGGGTGTGCAGATGACGTTGCACTGCTGGCACATTCACATCGGCGCGTCCGGGAGGGAACGGATAGACTCGGTGGGTTTGGCCAGCGGGTGGGCTTGAGAATCAATTTGAAGAGGTCTGGGGTCATGGCGCTCGGTGTGAGCGACCCTGGGCCCATGTCAGTAGGGAATAGGCAATTGGCGCAGACGGATACCTTCACATGCCTAGGGGGCATGGTGGCACCGGACGGCGGGGCGGGCGGGGACATCGGCATCAGGGTGGGTGGGGCAAGTGCAGCCTTCTTTGGCCTGGGCAGCATCTGGGGGTCCTCCCAGTGCAGCACAGGCGCAGGGTTGAGATTGTGTCAGAGCTGTGTGCTTTCTGTGCTTCTCTGTGGTGCGGGGTGCTGGAGAGTTGCAGAGAGGGAGATGTCGAGATTGTCCTCTTTTCGCGCGGCATGCCTGGGAGAGGTTCACCGAGTCTTTTGGCCGGGTGCCATCGCTAGCCAAGATCTGCTTACTCGTAGCAAGCAAGAGGACATGCACACCATCATGGCTGGCAGACGCTGGAACTGGGTTGGTCATGTCCTCAGAGGAGACCCCGGTACCATCACGGGGGCAGCTGTGCTTTGGACCCCTGGGGGGGGGGGCGAAAGAGAGGCCGACCAAAAACAACCTGGCGGAGGACTGTGGAGGCTGAGATGCAAAGAATGAACCAGAGTTGGGGCACTGTACGAAGGATGGCCACCGACCGAGCAAAGTGGAATCAATTTGTTGTTGCCCTACAAGACGCCACAAGGTGTGATGGCCACTGACTGCTTTGACAGTTGGCGGCTAAGGATCAAAAAAAAAAAGCCCCCATCTGAGTTAGTTCAGTGTATTTCCTCTTAAAATGGTATAACTCAGTTTAGAGGTATATATATATATATATATATATATATATATATATATATATATATATATATATATATATATATATATATATATATATATATATATATATATATATATATATATATATATATATATATATATATATATATATATATATATATATATATATATATATATATATATATATATAAAATATCATGCATTTGCTTTTATACAGTAATAACTGAATAAATCTATTGTTTAGTATTAAAACAACAGGTAACAAATTTAATAATCAATTAATATTAACATTTTAAAATAAAGGAAATGCTGGTGAATTTTATATTGGAATCAAATTTTCTCTTCACAGCGATTTAGGATGAGGATATAGTTCAGAAAACTATCTCCGGTTGCTGATGCCTTTTAAAAGCACTTAACTGCAGCCGTTTTCCGTCAGTTCTTCGGTGGTGAGGGCTCTTCTCTACACAAATTGTCCGATTTAGGCGGTTGGTGTTGATTCCCTGCGTTTCACTCACGACTAGCTTCGTTCCACGAGCTTTTTTTTTTTTTAGACAAAATAGAAAAACAAATGCCTCTGCTAAGTACACTTGTGGGCTGCCAATTAACAGGCACATTCTCGCTATCCATCCACCAATGTTAATCTCTCAGAAAAATTAAATTCCCGAGTACACATTGTAGCTCAGGGACGATTATTAAACATCACCAATATTCTTCCGGGTATTAAACTGGGAAAAATGTGTCTGGACGGGGCGAATAATAAGTTGCCTAAGTTACAATTAACGAAGTGCATATTTCTCACAAAAAACTTTACTTTTTGAAATCACTTCAAGATCTGACAGAGCTGAGAAGTTATCCAGAGGGCCGGCTCTTATAGTTAGAAGCATCAACCTATAACACAACAAGATAACTGTGAAGGAGCCACAACTTAACGATATTGTGAGCGATTTGTATAGATCGAAGCTTCAAACAGCCGCAGACTTGAGGGTACCGCTGTGTCTTGAGGGCTGTCTATAAGCTTACAAACTTTGTTAGTAAATTAATGTACATTTAAAATTAATGAATATTTAAAATTAATGTTATGCTTAACATAAATCCTCATGTCTTTATCTTGCCTTGTGCCTGAAGAAAGATGGCTTCCATCACTATATAACCTAAATTTTGGACAGCATTGGCACAGCTAGAAGTCCTTGTTAGGACTGACAAACGCTAGCAATAAAAACTTACAGCTCCTTTTAGGGTCTTGCCTTTGGGTGCCGTGCTCAAAGAGTTCGTCATCTACTAATACAAAAACTACTACTGCTACTACCACTACCACCATTACCCTACTACAACTACTATTTCTTCCACTAACATTAACACTACTACTACAAATACCATTACTACTTCCACGATTACCACTACTACCACTACTGCTACCACTACCACTATAACTACAACAACCACTACTACTACCACTACTACTGCCACTACCAGTACCATTACTACTACCACTACTACTGCCACTACCAGTACCATTACTACTACCACTACTACTACCACTACTAATACCACTACCACTACTACCAGTACCACTAGTACTACCACTAACACTTCTACTACTAATACCACTACCACTACTACCAGTACCACTAGTACTACCACTAACACTTCTACTACCACGACTATCACTACAATTATCACTACTACTACCATTACTTCTACCACTTCTACTACCACTACTACTACCACTACAACTACTACTACGACTACTACTACTACTACCACTACTACCACTACTACTACCACTACTACTACCACTACTACTATCACTACAACTACCACTACTACTACCACCACTACTACTATACTACCACTACCACTAGTACCACTACAACAACTACTTCAGCTATTACTGTCACTGCTACCACTAAAACTACTACTATCACTACAACAACTACTACTACCCTACCACTACAACATCTACTACAACAACTACCACTACCACTATCACTACCTTTACTACCACTACGACACCTACTACCACTATTATTACTAGTATTACCACTACTGCTACTACCACTACATAACTTACTACTTATACCACTACTACTACTACTACCACTAAACAACAACTACTACTGCTACTAACACTACCACAACTATTACTACTACTACAACATCTACAACCACTATTGCTACTGCTACTATTACCACTATTACCACTATAACATTTACTACTACTACTACCACTAAAGCAACAACAACAACAACTACTACTACTACCACTCCGACTACTACTACAACTATTACCACTATTACTACTACTACTATTACTACTACAACATTTACTACTATTACCACTACTACAACTACTACCACTATTATTACTACTACTATTACCACTACAACAGCTACTACCACCATTACTACTACTACTATTACCACTACCACTACTACTATTACCCCTACAACTACTACCAATACGACAACAACTACTGCTATTACCACTACTACTACTACTACCACTACAACAACTATTACCACTATTACTACTACTATTACCACTACCGCTACCACTACTACAACAACTACTACTAAAACTGCTACTACTACCACTACAACTACCACTACTATTACCACAAACAACATAATAATTCAACATCAGATGTCATTGACAGATCCTTCGTTTGACATTTGTCACATACATAGTCAACAGACAAAAGAGAGGACATAAAAATGTATAAATAGTGAGTGACTTTTTTTTTAATCACTCTATATCAGGGGTTGGCAACCAGTCGATCCTGATCTACTGTTAGATCACAGTAGATGATTTGGTAAATCTGTAGGCGACTGCGGGCAACACAGAAAATAAAAAGAAAGGCTTTTTAAACTAGAAATATTTCGAACTTGACCTCTCCTGTCGGCATTTCTAATTGCGGTGTACCCGAAATCAAAGATACCTTTTCCGCATTCCTAAAGACAAGGTACTCCACCAGGCATGGTACTTGACGAAGACTCGTCCTACTCGGCGGTGTTCATATTAATAAACTGGTTCGCTCCCAGTACAGGGAATATAATTATTGATGGAACTTTGTTTAAAGAACCAGTGGTTCCTAATAATGTCATACTCCCCACTCCTCTCCCCCGCCAACCGCCCTGTCTCCTGGGTAGTTTGATCGGATGTCTAGCCTTCTTGGATAAAGGCGAATAAATATGAGGCTCAGTGGGCAAGTTGCGCACGTAGAAAATCCTTCGGCAGTTGAAATCCTAAAGAGCAGGCCATTCGGCAGCTGACCTGGCAACATTTTAAAATTTGGAAACCTATCCAGCACAAAATATTTATAGAATGTGTAATTCCTGTATACACACATTGGAATCCTCGCCGGTGCTATGGAGTTAAAGAAACTGTGCTGAGACCCTCCTTGCGTGATCTAAGGGAGGAGATCGATGCACTGATGGAGTTATCCGTGGGCCATGAAGATGGTCATTGAAACCAAAATCCAGACAGAAGTATCTTCTACTGCTAACACAAATGTGAACATAGAAATAAGAATGATCTTCTACTGCTAACACATATGTGAACATAGAAATAAGAATGATCTTCTACTGCTAACACATATGTGAACATAGAAATAAGAATGATCTTCTACTGCTAACACATATGTGAACATAGAAATAAGAATGATCTTCTACTGCTAACACATACATGAACATAGAAATAAGAATGATCTTCTACTGCTAACACATATGTGAACACAGAAATAAGAATGATCTTCTACTGCTAACACATATGTGAACATAGAAATAAGAATGATCTTCTACTGCTAACACATATGTGAACATAGAAATAAGAATGATCTTCTACTGCTAACACATATGTGAACACAGAAATAAGAATGATCTTCTACTGCTAACACATATGTGAACATAGAAATTAGAATTATCTTCTACTGCTAACACATATGTGAACATAGAAATAAGGATGATCTTCTACTGCTAACACAAAATGTGAACGCAGAAATAAGAATGATCTTCTACTGCTAACACATATGTGAACATGGAAATAAGAAGGATCTTCTACTGCTAACACATATGTGAACATAGAAATAAGAATGATCTTCTACTGCTAACACAAATGTGAACTCAGAAATAAGAATGATTTTCTACTGCTAACACATATGTGAACACAGAAATAAAAATGATCTTCTACTGCTAACACACATGTGAACATAGAAATAAGAATGATTTTCTACTGCTAACACATATGTGAACACAGAAATAAGAATGATCTTCTACTGCTAACACATATGTGAACATAGAAATAAGAATGATCTTCAACTGCTAACACATATGTGAACATAGAAATAAGAATGATTTTCTACTGCTAACACATATGTGAACACAGAAATAAAAATGATCTTCTACTGCTAACACACATGTGAACATAGAAATTAGAATGATTTTCTACTACTAACACATATGTGAACACAGAAATAAGAATGATCTTCAACTGCTAACACATATGTGAACATAGAAATAAGAATGATCTTCTACTGCTAACACATATGTAAACATAGAAATAAGAATGATCTTCTACTACTAACACAAATGTGAACATAGAAATAAGAATGATCTTCTACTGCTAACACATATGTGAACATAGAAATAAGAATGATCTTCAACTGCTAACACATATGTGAACATAGAAATAAGAATGATCTTCTACTGCTAACACATATGTAAACATAGAAATAAGAATGATCTTCTACTACTAACACAAATGTGAACATAGAAATAATAATGATCTTGTACTGCTAACACATATGTGAACATAGAAATAAGAATGATCTTCTACTGCTAACACATATGTGAACATAGAAATAAGAATGATCTTCTACTGCTAATACATATGTGAACATAGAAGTAAGAATGATCTTCTACTGCTAACACAAATGTGAACATAGAAATAAGAATGATCTTCTACTGCTAACACATATGTGAACATAGAAATAAGAATGATCTTCTACTGCTAACACTTATGTGAACATAAAAATAAGAATGATCTTCTACTGCTAACACATATGTGAACATAGAAATAAGAATGATCTTCTACTGCTAACACATATGTGAACATAGAAATAAGAATGATCTTCTACTGCTAACACATATGTGAACACAGAAATAAGAATGATCTTCTACTGCTAACACATATGTGAACATAGAAATTAGAATTATCTTCTACTGCTAACACATATGTGAACATAGAAATAAGGATGATCTTCTACTGCTAACACATGTTTAAACATAGAAATAAGAATGATCTTCTACTACTAACACAAATGTGAACATAGAAAAAAGAATGATCTTCTACTGCTAACACATATGTGAACATAGAAATAAGAATGATCTTCTACTGCTAACAAAGAGGTGAACATAGAAATAAGAATGATCTTCTACTGCTAACACATATGTGAACATAGAAATAAGAATGATCTTCTACTGCTAACACATATGTGAACATAGAAATAAGAATGATCTTCAACTGCTAACACATATGTGAACATAGAAATAAGAATGATCTTCTACTGCTAACACATGTTTAAACATAGAAATAAGAATGATCTTCTACTACTAACACAAATGTGAACATAGAAAAAAGAATGATCTTCTACTGCTAACACATATGTGAACATAGAAATAAGAATGATCTTCTACTGCTAACAAAGAGGTGAACATAGAAATAAGAATGATCTTGTACTGCTAACACATATGTGAACATAGAAATAAGAATGATCTTCTACTGCTAACACATATGTGAACATAGAAAAAAGAATGATCTTCTACTGCTAACACTTATGTGAACAAAGAAATAAGAATGATCTTCTACTGCTAACACATATGTGAACATAGAAATAAGAATGATCTTCTACTGCTAACACAAATGTGAACATAGAAATAAGAATGATCTTCTACTGCTAACACATATGTGAACATAGAAATAAGAATGATCTTCTACTGCTAACACATATGTGAACATAGAAAAAAGAATGATCTTCTACTGCTAACACAAATGTGAACATAGAAATAAGAATGATCATCTACTGCTAACACAAATGTGAACATAGAAATAAGAATGATCTTCTACTGCTAACACATATGTGAACATAGAAAAAAGATTGATCTTCTACTGATAACACTTATGTGAACATAGAAATAAGAATGATCTTCTACTGCTAACACATATGTGAACATAGAAATAAGAATGATCTTCTACTGCTAACACAAATGTGAACATAGAAATAAGAATGATCTTCTACTGCTAACACAAATGTGAACATAGAAATAAATAAGGAAACGGACACAGCAAATAATGAACATAAACGAGCATGTAAGAAATAAAGAAGCAGAAACCAGACAAATAACAGTGATGCTTAGTTGGCAGGATGGTTAATCACGATTCACTTCCGCAGCGATGAGATGGCGTGATTAGAATCGTATTGGGTTCGATTTCCCGATAAGTCTGTCATTTATGAAACTATTCTGTTGTCTAAATTCTGACCTTTTTTCTCCTTTACCGAGTTTCCTCCTTAGCGAGGAGGAGGATTTGGTGATGTGATGAGAGGTTTTAATGTTAATAAGGGAATAGGCTATCCTGGACAAATAGGTGTATCAGAGGATACCATGATAGTGCCAGATAAGAGACTGGTCTAATAAGTAATACCCCCTTCTCTAAAAAGAGCAAGAGTGTATAGACAATCAAGGTGGGGTCAAGCTATGCAAGTTCCCAGAGAAGATGATGATGATGATGATGTCTGAGTCCCTGCTGCTACCTTCTCTGATCCCAAATTGATTTAGCTACGGGTCTAGGAGAATGTATTTATTATAATTAATGGTTAATTTCAAACAGAACTTCAACTTTAATGAAATTATTAAAGAAAGACTGTTTACAAGTTATATGTACAATTTAATGGTCCTGAACATAAATCTTTGTGTCAGGACTTTCAAAATCAAGAAAATGTTTATTACAAAATCAAATACATATTTTGGACACTCTGTTCATTTCTTTAAAGGGTCACTGGAGTGTCTGCTCACACAGTTCTTGATCAAAATAATACTACTGTTACTACTACTACACTGTAAGATCTGCTACTGTCATCATTACATAGTATGTTCTTTTATAAGATTACTGGGGTGAACCCTTTTTGGATGAACTATCATGTGCCTTTTTTAAAGGACTTATCTTTAAATTGATGATGCTGCTGTTCTTGCAATACTAGTCAGGGTCACCAACTATGTGACTCCTGGCTGAGACGATGGTGTCTAGCTTCAGGTATCTGCGAAGCTCTCGACTTCCACTCGTTCCTCTTCTCACTAGCAGGCAGCCAAGATGTAAATTCTTAATATGGCCTGGAATAGAAAAAAAACCCATTCCATGTATATGTCTGCCTCAATCAGTTCACCCCTAACAATATTAAACTCACCATGTTCTGAGATGTGTGCTAACAAGTTGCACAAGACCTTGAATTCTGTTGTCTACCATCAGTTTTGTCGTAAATTTATTTTGAGAGAATGAGTCTTAGAATAGTGGTCCAGTCAGAGTGGAGAATGGTGGTGAAAAGCTCAGTGATAGGAAAAGGTTAGCGAGTAAATAGTTGATTCACAGAGTTCTGGGGAGAGTAACGACAGACTTATTTACGACAAATCGTTCCTCTCAATCTTCTCTTCCACTCTCCTGGTCAAACAATTATTTGCCAGTTTCCAGACACGCATCTGCGCTCACACCGATTTGGTGCTTCAAAACACACAGACGCACGTGTATACAAACTAAATTAAACAAATATGGGGAATTTGGGCCTTGGTAGTCCAACACAGAACTAGATAAGTTCATGCTGTTTATTAGCATTAAAAACCAATAATATCAAGTATCATGTGTTTACAGAACAAAATATATGATTACAGAAAATACAAATACCAATGGTGGGGAGGGGGCGAAGAAGATTGGTATCGACTAAGTCCTTCCCACTTATTAGACAAAGATAAATCCAGTCCAAAGATAGAAAGTTATTAGGAACATAGGTAATGTAACCCAACAGTGAATTTAATTACTCTGAAAGAGGGGTTACAATATTAGTTATGGTGGTAGACAAAAAAAAACCTGTTATCCCAATTGTGTCTTCCCTTTACTAAGCAAAGAAAAAAAAAAGGGGGGGGGGATGAAACAGAGTTAACAAATTATCCCACTTAAAGGAACAATGCAGGGTATACAGAAAAATGTATTACCCGGTTGGCAAGTTAACAAAGGGCTTTGCAAAAAAAATGAATCTCCTGTCATTCATGCACGCTGTGAGGATCCACACTCATATACACACACACTTACCGATTGCAGCATCAGACAATCCATAGAATGATATACACAGTAATTAAACTCTTGACATGTGAAACTGTCTAGTCCTTCGATGTCCCGCCCCAGATGTAGTGAGGTTAGTTGATAGAAAAAATTCCCACTTATCGCCGGACTTGAAGGCCTAAGAGTTCTTGTGTTTTATTATATAAAAAGGAGTCTATGGGATGGCACTGACACAGTTCGACACGGGGTGAAAATGAGGTGATGGTAAAATTCCTTCAATGCGTGATGATAGCAACTGACCGGTAAAGTTTTTAATCCAGTGAGGAAAAACTAGGCTCAGTCACAGTCAGGTAAATCGGTAATCTCTCACATTTAGAGCAGTAAATAAAATATTGCTACTGGCACTGTTCACCTTCCAGTTTATCTCACAGATTGAAATTAAATTTGATGATAATATTTAAATGTTCTTAGGTAGGCTTTCTTTCATGTAATTATGATAGCTAGGCCGCACCGGACAGCCACAAGATTAAATTTAAAAAATGTCTCATCAAATTGTCTGGAAGTTTAAGAACCCAGTATGGAAACTCTCTGTATGATTTCTTTATGCTGGGATTGCAAAGGTGACCATTCAATAGAAAAAGATATAAAACCCATGACAATCATAATCATTCCTCAAAAATCAAATAATATACTTAACGCGCGATAAATTTACCGTTAAGGCTATTATATACACTCGCGTATTTAATTATGTATTTAAGAAAACACTTCACGAGTCTAATGGTTAAACTACGCATCTTTATATATAGGACTTAACTAAATTTATTAATTATAAATTCCTTCGCGACTTTAAAAGTTACTTTAACATTTAAGCGTCTATTATTTTTGGAAATGTTATAATAGATATATCATTAAATTTACCACTGGAACTTTTGGGATGAGTTTAATTAAATAGATTAAATAAACACAAAATTCAGTGAAATAAAATGAAAGCACTAGACCACTGATCACTTTAACAAATATATTATACCGTGCACAGAAAAAAGAAACACTCCAATGGTAGCCACCAATTTAGATGGAAATCTAGCAAAATTTCTACGATAGCTAGTGAATCTTCAAAATCTCTGGCACTGAATGATAACGTGGCTTCCTACGTGGTCTGTATATATTTAAAATGGAATTAAAGATGAGGGGGGCATGAGAAAGTTGACACTTTTATTGATCTCAGGAGAATTTCGGGGATCTGACCGACAGACTAAAGAGAGATGCCGTCCTCTGGTTTCCCGTTTCCCCGTTCGTTGCGTCTGCGGTCGGTTTAGTGCTTAACATGGAGGTGCGAAAAATGCTGGCCCGAAACTTCCCCGTTAGTTTCAGGGACCACTACTGCTTTGATCTCTCCCGCTCCTCGTTCCTGAAACCACTTCCGTGTCTTTCTTCTGACCGCTCTGGGCCATCTTGCGAGCGGTTTAGTGTTCGCGCGGAGATGATAAATACCTGCGAGAAACTCTTGGGTAGGCTTCTCTGCTCGGGGATCGTCTCAGTGTCTTTAGATCTCATGCCGCCTACTAAATGAGTCCCGGTGGAATCGGTTCGCTCTGGCGAAACCAAAAAGTTACAACAAATGTTCAGGGGTTCTAATGTTATGAAAAGCTAAAGTCCCTTTAATCATCAATCAAATCAGGGAAAATTTACTTGTCGAACTAGACGGACGTCACAATCGTCCCCACTTTTAGACATGAAACCATTTTTCATGTTTCCTTCTTGACAATGGAGGTGACCTGATTGGTGGTTTTAGGATGAGTGGTATCTTCAGTTTGCTCTTCTTCCTCTGTAGACCAGTTTCTACTCAGGAAATCAGCCCCGACATTGTTTCTTCCTGGAATATATTCCACTTTGAATGAATAAACAGATAACAATAAGGCCCATCGCATGATCCTAGCGTTGAATTCCTTATTGGCACCAAGAAATGCTAACGGAGCGTGGTCTGTTTGCACCGTGAAAGATGTACCATAGAGAAACTCATGATGGCGTCTGATACCGTCAATCAGAGCGAGGCATTCTCTTTCGACTACGCTGTAGTTCCGTTCAGCTTTATTTAATTTCCGACTGTCATAGGCAACTGGAAATAGCATGTTCAGGTCACTGTCCTCGGCTTGAAGCAGTGTTGACTCGATGCCCTGACCTGACGCGTCGACCCGCAGTACGAACGGTTTCTTGAGGTCAGGCAACCTCAAAATGGGGTATGCAGAGAACTGTCCTTTCAAAGTGCTGTACGCGTGCTCGCACTTTTGATCCCAAATGACCTTATCAGGACAACCTTTCTTTGTGAGGTCAGTCAGAGGTGCCGTCAGTCCGTTGAAGTTCTGGATGTACTTCTGATAGTATGCACATAGTGATATGATGGAACGTACGTCTTTCTTCGTTCGGGGTCTTTTTGCTGTCACTATTTTCTCCACGTTCTTCTGAACAGGCCAACAACAGCCGTGAGAAATAGTATGCCCCAGGAAGTCTAAATTTTCAAACCCGATGAGACATTTGCTAGGTCTGGCTGTGAGACCAGTTTCCTGTAGTCTCCTGAGGAGCATAGCAACCGTAGCAATATGTTCGTCGTAGGTTTCCGATGCAATTAATATGTCATCCATGAAATTATGGATGTGGGGAATTTGCAAAGGTTCTAGAAGCTTCCTCATCATCCTGGTGAACACTACTGGTGCGTTATGCAAACCGAATGGCATCACATTAAATGTGTAATGTCCTTCACTAGTGCTGAAAGCTAACAAGGGTTTAATTTCCTCCTTGACTGGTATTTGATAATAACCTTTACTGAGGTCAATCTTGGAGAAAATCTTTGCCTTGCTAAGCTTGGTGAACAACTCAGAAACAGTTTGGAGAGGTTCGGGCTGGAATTCCGTTATCGCGTTTAGCAGCCGGTAATCTATACACAGCCGAACTTCCTTATTGGGCTTCTGCAACAGCACTACGCTCGAACTGTAAGGAGATGTGGACTCACTGATAATTCTTGCCTGACGCAGCTTGTCGATTTCTCCGTGCAGTGCGTCAGCCTTAGCGTACGGGATGGGGTAAACTCTGGTTCGAACAGGGGTCTCGTTTGTTAATTTCATATCAAATTCAATGAGATTTGTTCGACCAGGTACATCCGTTAAGACTGCACTGTACTGCTTCACTAGCGCCCTGGTTTCTGTTTGTTGTTCTGGTGAGAGATTGTCGCCGAACTTGACATCTTTAAAGGATTCTGTGGGTTGCAATGGGAACTCCATGCAACCATCATCATCTTCCTCGTCTTCCGTTGCTATGGCGACAGCCAGGAGATGCTCGGAGGATGGCACCGGTCTTTCCAAATATTTCTTAAGCAGATTTATGTGGAAGACCTTCTCCTTTCCTTTGATGGAGATCTTGTAATTGGTACGTGAGATTTTTTTAAGGACGGTAAACGGCCCTTGCCATCCGATGCGAAGTTTATTGCTTCCGGTTAGAAGTAGCAACAAAACTTGTTCCCCTGGTTGGAGCTCTCTGTCTTTTGCAGCTTTGTTATATCTTTTAGTGTGCTTCGCGCGGGCTTTCTTAAGGTTGGTTGTAGCTAGATCCCAACCTAGCTTTAGCCTTTCCTTGAGCTCAGATACATACTTGCTTGTGGAGACGACTGTCTCGTCAGCCTTTCGGTCTGTCAGGGACCGAAGTAAGGCTTCTAGTGGCCCCTTTATAGTTCTGCCAAATAAAAGTGTAGCTGGCGCGAATCCCGTAGACGCTTGGGGAACCTCTCGGTAGGCGAATAAGGCAGCCGATATATATAGGTCCCAGTCTTCCGGTTTCTCCTGATCCAGCTTACGTAACATGGTGGTGAGGGTGCCGTTAAAACGTTCCACGAGCCCATTTCCGGACCTGCTGGTAGGGACTTGTGTGGATATGTTTGGCCCTCAAGATCTTAAAGATCTCCTCCATTAACAGGCTACGGAATTGGGATCCATTGTCCGTCAAAACATGTTGAGGGAATCCCACCCGTGTAAAGATTTGCACGAGGGCTTCTGCGACATGCTTGGAATTTATGCATGGTAGCGGTACAGCTTCGGCCCACATTGTGCAAGTGTCGACTAAAGTCAGGATGAACCTGTGCTTTCTTTTGGTCGTTTCCAGGGGTCCAATGATGTCGACAGCAACCCGTTCAAATGGAGTACCCACTATTGGCATTTGCCCCATAGGTACTGGGGGTGTCAAGTGCTTGGGTGCACTGGGAGCAGGATTTCATGTACCTGATAATGTCAGAGTTCATTCCTGGCCACCAATAGTGGTTTTTTATTCGCTGAATAGTGGCGTTTTGTCCCATATGTCCGCTAAAGGGAAGAGAGTGCCCCATTTCTAAGATCTGGCTTCTGTACTGCGTCGGTACTAGGAGCTGGTTATTCCCCGTGTCCGGGTTGCCCGTTCTACGATACAATACGCCATCCTTAGAAAAGATGTCTCCGTTGTGTCAGGGGTCTATAGCCATGGGCAGTTTTCTAAAGCAGAGCTACAGAGTAGGGTCCTTTTGTTGCGCCTCCTTCAGTTCATTCGGCAACAAATTTGGCGCAGGCTCCCTCTCCTTCTTGGCTTGCCCTCTTGTGGTTACCGCTGACACAATCGGCTCCTTTTGTCTCCCAATAAACACATATCTACATCCCAGGATAACTGGGTAGATCGGATCATCCATTATGGCCGCTTTAATAACACCTCTGACAAAATCAGAGTGTATTTCTACCAGTGCGATAGGCAGCGTCCTGGGTGCATCACTCGTGAAAACTCCACTAAGTTCGACGGTTTCCTCTGTCTCCTGACCTGGTTTAACTAGGTGTCTAGCAACAATACAACTAAAACTTAATCCAGTGTCAAAGAGACAAGTAGTTGAGGTACCATTCAAAATTACAGTTCCTCGAGTTGAGGGTCGGTCCCCCTCAGGTTGAGAATCACTGACATTGACTCTACCTTTCGAGGCTGTATGCAAACATCCGACGCGGTTAGGCCCGGTCTGCTTGCCCTGATCAGACGTTCCTATTGTAGGTGTCTTTCCTGTTCCTTTACTTAGGTGGCCGCGCTGCCACGTAGGCTTGGTGGGTGTTACGTACATTTATTACCTAAGGGGGTAGTCTTCGGTCCTGCCAAATGTACGCACCAGTCTTTATATATTTTATTATTTGTGCGTTCGATTGATTCACGCACTGACGTGCACAATGCAGTGTGAGTTGCTTTGGACGCACGGGTAACCTAGTTTGGGGATTGTGACGTCATGTTTTGAACGGGGCAGTGCGGACTTTGTTATGTCCGAGATATATATTATTGGAATCTTCTGGCAGTTTTGTATAAGCCAGTATGTTATATTGATTCAATTGGTATTCTTGACGAAGCCAATGATGGAAGGATCATGTAAGTGTCGCCCCGGTTATATTTGTATATTTATTGCCGTAAACTAAAGTATCAGGCCGCTCCCAGTTGTAGTCTAGCGGGAAGTCATCTTAGCATGTAATTTCCTAGAATGGACAGACGGAGTCGGTGGTCATATTATATTACCGTAGAGGAATAATACCTACGTGTAAACCAGTTTATTTATTCGTATGATTCATATTTTATATGCCGTACATTCTTCTATGCCAAAGTCGTGGCATGGATGTAAAGAGAGGTTAGTCGATTCAGAACTCTAACCTGAATATATTGCTGTGGATGTTTATAGGACTTAATTCTTGAAGAATCACTAAGAATTTTAGAGTATTATCAGCAACTTCAAAGTATGACATTTTGTACCTATAATCTGTAACTATGATCGTATCGTTCCTTCGTATGTGCCATGTTGAATAAACTATATGTACAGTAAACCGACTTATGTACTACCATCGAGTATACAGTTTAAACACTACTTGTTGTAGTTCGTTTTCACAGAACAGTTTATTGACATTTTGTTCATATTACCATTCGCGTTATGAAGACCAACACCATTACCATAAACGGCTACAACAGTGGGTTGATCAGAATTGTTATTTTGGGGATATCGGGTTTTGTAGAATTTCGATTTTTCCTGGGGAGGTATCTGGTTATTACTTTCTCGTTGGTTATAATGCTGAGAGGAATTGGAAGAATAGGATGACTGCTCTAGATTTTGTTTTCGAGATGGCTCATCTGTGGGTTTACGTTTAGTGCTGGGAAGTTCTGCCATTGCATTGGTATAGCGTTCTGCCTTATTGAGGATGTCCTCAAGCCTGACTGCGCCCTGTTCAGCCAAAAATCTACGGGTTTCGTTTGACAAAGTTGACTTTATCTGCTCCACAAGACCAAGTTCAAGGAGTCCCTCATATGTAAGAGGTAGGTCCGATAATTCTATGCACTTTATCAAATAGCCCTTGAGACGTGAAGAGAACTGCGGGAAAGTTTCCGTGCTCTCTTTCCGGCTGTTTCTGAACATTTGCAGAAATTTTCGGGCGGTCATCTCAAACCGTTCTAGCAAGGCCTTCTTTAGCATGTTGTAATCATGTTGGTTCGGTCCCAGCTTTGTGTATACGTCATAAGCATTAGCTTTTAGTGACGTTGAGAGCTTAAGTGCCCAGCGGGAACTCTCTAACCCATACAGATTTGCGAGCCTTTCGAATTTTTCTAGGTAGCTGTCAATTTTTTCATTTTGGCTAGGAAAAGATTCTAAAACAAAAGACATCGCCGTTAATTGGGCAGACTGAGTGCTGGAGAGATCCATTGACTGGGACTGGGGCGAAGACGGCTCTCCGTTATTCGAAGTAGACGCGCCCCGACTCTCTAAAGCTTTAAGCGCCAGTTCATGTTGTCTTTCCCGCTCCCTTTCTCTCTCTCTGCGGGCTTCCATTTCTGCCTCAATTTTCTTGTTTTCTGCCTCAATTTTCTTGTTCTCTGCCTCAATTTTCTTCTGCTCCAATAATCGCTCCTCCGCTTCTTTCTTTTCTGCTCTATCTTAAGCATCTTTCCTCTCTGCTCTCTCTTGTGCTTCCTTCCTTTCCGCGTCATACCTTTCAAGTTCCTGGTTGACAAACAAGTTAGCGGCTTCTCCTTCTAAACCTGATTCTTTCGCCTCCAGCCTTAGGATGGATCTCATCTGAATCCTCTCTGACATGATTAAAGAACTGGTTGCTTCTACTATTAGAGAATAGCAAGAAAAACCAAGAAGGGAAAAAAACTCAATGCCGCTACGAGAAAAAACCAAAGTATAAAAAAATTTACTTGTGTTACCTCCTGTTTTAACTTATCGCCGCTATTATTGTCACTTAAGACTCCTAACTCAAGCGACTAAGCCAATTAAATTGGTAAGTTACACTAGAAAAAAATCTACTATTACTAACAGTAGAGAAAGATTTATATTAAAACAATTTAAAAGGAAAAAAAAAATTTCCCGAAAATTTTAATTCTCTAACAACAAACTCCGTCCCTGAAGTCACTTTTATGAGAAGAGACGTGTTAACAAGACTTAAAAAGTCAGAACAAGGCGTCTTTAGCTAAGCTCAACTCAAACGCTTCAAAAACCTTTAGTGACTGTAAAACCAGTCACGCAATCCCACCAAATCTTATAAAGAAAAATGTAATGTTTCTCTGCCAGAGAATAATTTAAATAACAAATAATTTTGTTTATCAGTACTTTCTACTGCTGTGAAACGAAAACAACCTGTAAATATGCTGTGTGGACGACCCAAATACTAATAGGCGTTGTCTAGGGGTGTAATTAATTATTTTTATTTTTTTCCCTAAATCACAGAAACAGATCATTCACGCTCTATCTAGTTAGACCCAGATTTAATCAGACTCAAAAATATCTTTATCCCGGCTAGGCGATTGCCTCAAATGTAGCTCAAGATGCAGAACCAGCCCACAAATATGTGTGCATCAAATGTATCTCAAAATTATCCCGGCGAGCCATCCAAATATTGTCGTAAATTTATTTTGAGAGAATGAGTCTTAGAATAGTGGTCCAGTCAGAGTGTAGAATGGTGGTGAAAAGCTCAGTGATAGGAAAAGTTTAGCGAGTAAATAGTTGATTCACAGAGTTCTGGGGAGAGTAACGACAGACTTATTTACGACAAATCGTTCCTCTCAATCTTCTCTTCCACTCTCCTGGTCAAACAATTATTTGCCAGTTTCCAGACACGCATCTGCGCTCACACCGATTTGGTGCTTCAAAACACACAGATGCACGTGTATGCAAACTAAATTAAACAAATATGGGGAATTTGGGCCTTGGTAGTCCAACACAGAACTAGATACGTTTATGCTGTTTATTAGCATTAAAATCAATAATATCAAGTATCATGTGTTTACAGAACAAAATATATGATTACAGAAAATACAAATACCAATGGTGGGGAGGGGGCGAAGAAGATTGGTATCGACTAAGTCCTTCCCACTTATTAGACAAAGATAAACCCAGTACAAAGATAGAAAGTTATTAGGAACATAGGTAATGTAACCCAACAGTGAATTTAATTACTCTGAAAGAGGGGTTACAATATTAGTTATGGTGGTAGAGAAAAAAAAACCTGTTATCCCAATTGTGTCTTCCCTTTACTAAGCAAAGAAAAAAAAAGGGGGGGGGGGAATGAAACAGAGTTAACAAATTATCCCACTTAAAGGAACAATGCAGGGTATACAGAAAAATGTATTACCCGGTAGGCAAGTTAACAAAGGGCTTTGAAAAAAAATGAATCTCCTGTCATTCATGCACGCTGTGAGGATCCACACTCATATACACACACACTTACCGATTGCAGCATCAGACAATCCATAGAATGATATACACAGTAATTAAACTCTTGACATGTGAAACTGTCTAGTCCTTCGATGTCCCGCCCCAGATGTAGTGAGGTTAGCTGATAGAAAAAATTCCCACTTATCGCCGGACTTGAAGGCCTAAGAGTTCTTGTGTTTTATTATATAAAAGGAGTCTATGGGATGGCACTGACACAGTTCGACACGGGGTGAAAATGAGGTGATGGTAAAATTCCTTCAATGCGTGATGATAGCAACTGACCGGTAAAGTTTTTAATCCAGTGAGGAAAAACTAGGCTCAGTCACAGTCAGGTAAATCGGTAATCTCTCACATTTAAAGCAGTAAATAAAATATTGCTACTGGCACTGTTCACCTTCCAGTTTATCTCACAGATTGAAATTAAATTTGATGATAATATTTAAATGTTCTTAGGTAGGCTTTCTTTCATGTAATTATGATAGCTAGGCCGCACCGGACCGCCACAAGATTAAATTTAAAAAATGTCTCATCAAATTGTCTGGAAGTTTAAGAACCGAGTATGGAAACTCTCTGTATGATTTCTTTATGCTGGGATTGCAAAGGTGACCATTCTATAGAAAAATATATAAAACCCATGACAATCATAATCATACCTCAAAAATCAAATAATATACTTAACGCGCGATAAATTTACCGTTAAGGCTATTATATACACTCGCGTATTTAATTATGTATTTAAGAAAACACGTCACGAGTCTAATGGTTAAACTACGCATCTTTATATATAGGACTTAACTAAATTTATTAATTATAAATTCCTTCGCGACTTTAAAAGTTACTTTAATATTTAAGCGTCTATTATTTTTGGAAATGTTATAATAGATATATCATTAAATTTACCACTGGAACTTTTGGGATGAGTTTAATTAAATAGATTAAATAAACACAAAATTCAGTGAAATAAAATGAAAGCACTAGACCACTGATCACTTTAACAAATATATTATACCGTGCACAGAAAAAAGAAACACTCCAATGGTAGCCACCAATTTAGATGGAAATCTAGCAAAATTTCTACGATAGCTAGTGAATCTTTAAAATCTCTGGCACTGAATGATAACGTGGCTTCCTACGTGGTCTGTATATATTTAAAATGGAATTAAAGATGAGGGGGCATGAGAAAGTTGACACTTTTATTGATCTCAGGAGACTTTCGGGGATCTGACCGACAGACTAAAGAGAGATGCCGTCCCCTGGTTTCCCGTTTCCCCGTTTGTTGCGTCTGCGGTCGGTTTAGCGCTTAACATGTAGGTGTGAAAAATGCTGGCCCGAAACTTCCCCGTTCGTTTCAGGGACCACTACTGCTTTGATCTCTCCCGCTCCTCGTTCCTGAAACCACTTCCGTGTCTTTCTTCTGACCGCTCTGGTCCATCTTGCGAGTGGTTTAGTGTTCGCGCGGAGATGATAAATACCTGCGAGAAACTCTTGGGTAGGCTTCTCTGCTCGGGGATCGTCTCAGTGTCTTTAGATCTCATGCCGCCTACTAAATGAGTCCCGGTGGAATCGGTTCGCTCTGGCGAAACCAAAAAGTTACAACAAATGTTCAGGGGTTCTAATGTTATGAAAAGCTAAAGTCCCTTTAATCATCCATCAAATCAGGGAAAATTCACTTGTCGAACTAGACGTACGTCACAAGTTTCGTGAAATCATTCTTTCTCTTGTGTTGATTCAATGTTTGTGTCTCTCGTCACTGTTTGGCTTCCATACTATAAGCATATCAAGTACAATACAACATGTGACCTCTTGATTACTTCATTCTGACCTTCCCTATATGTTTATTACATGATCTATGAACAGTGTGTCACTCCAGAAGAAATTCTAAATTAAACCACTAATAACACTTACTAGTCGCAATTGTGCCATATTTTCAAACATTAGACACATTTTTCAAATCGAACAAGCCTGCACATTCCTACTTAGGTCATCGTGACACAACACATCCCGCCGGCAGTATCCACTTTCGAATGAATATGGAACACATAGGCCTTTAAATTTTACAGGTCAAATATTTAACAAATTATACAAATAAAATTATCTCTCTTACCCTCAGGTAAATATGTTCACACACACAACATGCTGACTAGCCGTAAATGGGTTCTGATCCTGCTTCCCCAGTTCAGACGGCAAAGGCTTGGTCATAGTCTTTTTTAATATGTCAGCTCGGCGTGGTGTTTATGATTCAAATGGCGGAAAACCACAGAAATTGATACTATTTATAGCAGTACCCACCCGACCAATCAGAATACAGTCAAAAACCAAAAGTTAACTTTTTGAGACTTGAAAATATTATGGTTCCTAAGCGTGTTTGTCTAATCTGACCAAAACTGAATATTTTATTTTAAAGTTATTTGTAGCCCGATTTCAATTATCAAAAGTGATAATTGAACGACCAATTAATCTCTATCGTTCTATATAGATTTCCTTTAGTTATTCCTTTGCATTTCCATAGGAGTAATTTTTATGTAATTTAATTTGATCTGACCCTGATGTGAAAATATTACCAAATTAAATCTTTCTAAGTTAATATAATGTTATTATGAGGGAATCTTATGTTTATGTGTCAAGCAATATCAGCCCTATAATTTGAGATATCTTTTTCATTTTAATTATCTTTAGTTATTAAGAAATAAAATATCTTCGTTCGGTCAAAAACCCAAAATAGGCATATTTCCACGTCAACCAAAATTTTCTTAACACTACAAGAAAGGGAAACGATTTGATTGGTTGTTAAATTTGTACTATGGTCTAAGATAATTTTTTTTGGGGGTGTGGGGGGGGGGGGGGGGGGGGGGGCGGGGGTAACCTTTTGACTTGTTTCTTAGAAAAATTCAAATCCACTATACAAATTGTTGGCGGTAAATTTGACTAGCCCCTCAGACAAATTTCAAATATTGTAGTTATTTTTAGTTTTAAACATACGTTAACTAGTTTTTGAGCGGGGAGTTTTTGAGCGTGTTGTTATACAGATACATTTCACTACAGGTGTGTCCACATGAACCCAAGAGCTTTGCCCGCGGTAGCATCACTACCAGCAGAATCTCCCAAGCCGGACAGGTCGAAGCGCAATGATCAGACCAAGAGAGACACATACCTGTTATCTTGCAGGCAGGCTGGGGGCAGTCAAAGGCTGAGGAAGGCAACCAGACAGAAATGCCTGTTGAAATCGGATGTACTGTACCACAGGCTTAACGAAACAGTGCAACGTACTTCGCTTAATGGTGATATTTTTATTTCTCACGAACACCTGCAACATACACATTTATTTTTATTATTTACTTCTTCTGCTAAACACATGAATATTATTTCTAACAATACATTCGCTTTTTTTTCAGTCCATTATACAAGCTGCCTGTTGAATACGCCAGTAAGAATGCCACAGTCTTTGACATGGTCAATCAACTAGACTGGACAAAGACCGACGTCAGAAACACTTTCAAGGAGATGGTTGCCAGTTCGGGCGTTTTCGCTATTTGCCACGGCGACACAAGCGATTTGAAGGTAAATGTATGTTAATTTAAAAAGAATATTGGATAGAATTTTAGAATTACAAGACAAGCCACCATTTTAGCCAAGTGGTTATTGATATGTCTGTCGTGTCAGTTCGACTAATTAAAAAAACATAATAACCTTCACGCTAACCTTAACCTTAACCTAACCCCTGTTTCCAGATTTTTCAAATTAAAAAATAATCTCTAACACCAATCTTATAGCACGTTTCACTAGCTTTGCCCAACTTCAAATGTAATTATCTGATTAACCGTCTAACGTATTAATGCCATTTTTCGCATACGATGTTATATTGGGTTAGACCCAACAAATATATACTTTATATCTGTGCATCTTGTCCAGTTCCCATAAACGGATGAAATCCTTTGATCTTTGTCGGCATACTAATTATTGTGTATCGAGAAAAGAAATTTTACCACTTCAGTCACAGATTTTGTGAATTGAATAGGCATAGGCGTGTCTACTATTACAATAATGTGGCCATCACGTTTGCTTATGAATACCTGTTGAAGATGATTTCTTAAATGATCTGCATGGGAGATACTCGTGACATTGTTTGTCATTGACATTTAATGCGCTACCAAACTGGACCTTCATTGATCTAATTATTTCAATAGGTATCACCTCTTTGCGGTTCATAAATATCATAATGGAACGTTGCTCCTCTAATGTGCTTGTAAATAACGGTAAGGTCATCTTTAAAGAAATTAAACTTCATCCGAATCATAATCAGATGTCTCTGAGAAATTGATAATCAATCTCGGCTGAATGAAGGACAAACCATCATTCTTCCAATATTCCCCTTCCTCTTGTAACACATGGTTCTCACATTTCTACCAATAATCCCTGGCTATATTGGAGATGGCGGCTTATGTAATAATTTCAACATCTTTTAAATTGAACGTTCTATTTTCTGTTGCTACCTATTCATTAATTTTAGCCCAGACTAATTCTATTGGGTTTAAGTGAGAATGGTAAGGAGGCAATCTTAAACATCTGTGACCATGTTCATGGATTGCCTTGTCTATGTGAAATATCTTTGTATGCTGTGTCTTTTTTACAATTCCAAGTAATTCAGGCTTCAGGGATATTTCGTTGAATGGAATGTCGTTTTTGGTCATCCAAATCTTTATTATATCTTTATTACTTGATGAATTAGGAACTTTATCTTCTGGTGCCTCAACGTTGTGATATGAAGCATTGTCCTATATCAAACACGACGGTCTATCCAAGGAAGGAAGTACATGATTCACAATCCAATCTTGAAATATCTTGCCATTCATCTCTGTATGATAATCCCTATTATCTGTGGATTTTGAAACACATGTGAGTTCAGTATTATTTAGAAGCCCATGATGGCTGCTTCCTGCATGTGCAATTATTAGTCGCTGTCCTTTGCTGCTTGGTACTAGTCTCTTAGTTGTCCCATCACATGATTGCCATTCTCGTTCATTACTGTGGTGCGCATTGATCCAAGTTTCATCTAAATACACAAAATCATAACAATCTGTTCTCATTTCTCTGACCTCAAGTAAATATTTGCTTCTCATTGCAACTATATGAGGCTTCTGACAAATAAGGTTTCTACCACCAACATATTTTCTAAAAGTGAATCCCAAACTCCTAATAGTCCTCCATAGCGTAGATTTGGAAATATCAATGTCATTATTCTTTCTTAACCAAATTTTCAATTTCCTTAAAGTCACTGCCTCATTATTGAGAAACATTTTCAAATTTCTTTGCGGATCAATTCTCTGTCAAAATTATCCACCACTTTTGGCTTAATTTTCGTGTGTAAAACACTAGAATTAGAAATTTCAGATGTCGCTATCCAGCGGTGCAATGATCGTTTGCTTATCCTCAAGGAATGAATAGTCCTCTTTTGTGGGTTTGAAACAGAATGATATAGTTTTCCTCGAGTAGCTTCATTGCAGAAATAATTAAAAATCCTATTTGTGATTTGCTGTAATGTCATAACATGTACTCGCAGACTCATTTTTCCTACTTAGCCACACTATACTTGTCCTCCATGGGCAGTTCAGCCTATTAATGACGCAATCACTTCTGTTGTATTTCTATCAAGCAGTATAGGCCGAATCCAACAAGACCCTTAGGACCTTAATACTGTGTCCAGTAAATGATAGTAGACTAGAACAGTGAGAACAGGATAGTGGGTAGGTTTGGTATTGTACAAACATTTATTACAAATAAGGGAGGGAAACATGAGGCCTGTAAACAGTAAATTAATATGAAACAAATATAAAGGTATGTTATCAGGCACTCGCAGGAAATAAAGAAGTAGAACACCGGACAACAGAAAAACAACAGACATGAGTGGCTTACCCAGGATTTGAACACTGGACCTTCCGTGCGACAACCCCGCCTAGCCATGCAAGCGAATCACACTATCCGCTCTGCCATCTACGCATCATCAAAAAATGATGTTTCAATGGCAGGTCAATAGTGCGAACCATAATACACGACACCAGAAGTCCTCCATGGGCAGTTCAGCCTATTAATGACGCAATCACTTCTGTTGTATTTCTATCAAGCAGTATAGGCCGAATCCAACAAGACCCTTAGGACCTTAATACTGTGTCCAGTAAATGATAGTAGACTAGAACAGTGAGAACAGGACAGAAAAGAAAATATATGTGATACGCTTACCGGGAATCGAACCTATGACCAACCTAACGGCGCCATCGCCTTGCTGTAACAGTACATCGTGAAAGGACGCTCTGCTAATTTTGGGGGTGCCTCTAGTTTTTGAGACACTGTCTATAATGTGGTTTTTTTTTTTTTAGCGTATTATTATTTTTTTTGGGTCTGCCTCTATTTTTTGAGTCTGTCTCTATATTTTTTTTTCATAAAACGAAGTACTTTGTAATATTATTAACTTGTTTCCACGGCTCAAGTCTCTCAAGTCACTCACTGTCCTTGTAAAGCGGAAGAATATTATCAGAACTTATATTTTTTAAACAGTTACCAAAATTTACCGTGATAACGGTTAGGGATTCTGTGTAAGAATGTATGGTTTGGCTATAACGTGACACAGTGAAAGCGAATCGGACGGCTTAACAATGGAAACGAACGGTTACGTGTGATTCAACCACTGCGGATTTTAAAGCCTTTGTTGTTGTTTTAAAAAAAAAAAATAAAGTTTTGCCTCGTTTGGCGAGGCGCGTCCCGTTCAACCTAGTCGGTTATATTAGGGCGCATGTTCAAATATAAAAGACCCTTTGTTGTTATTTATGTCTCAGAGCCATACATGGAGACTAAATGTGTGAGTTGAGAGACTGTTATATTTGTGTTGGACTCGATGTATTGTAATGTCCATACATGCCACTATGCAAAATGAAAGATCCTTTTGTTACATCATATATTAATGTGTGGTGGAAACGGTGGGTAGGGATTAATAGTCGTGATGGAGCTCACAAGAGACCTTGTCAAACACATCATCACAACTTTAGTTTAGGCAGCACTATATGCCGGTCAAAAATACAGATTGAGGTATTATTTGGATCAGCATTAAAAGAAACTTTGTATTATACATATTTACAGACGCGGATTTGATCCTAATGTACATTTATTTATTTATTGAAAAATGTAAATGCAAATTTCTATAATAATAACAATTGCCAGAAATATTCTCTATGGAGTTTAAAATTCTACGCCATTACCGTCTTTTTTGCAATCGATTTTGGAAATATTTTTAATCAAAAACTAATTAATGTTTTGAATGTTATAAATGTTCTTCCTATACACACTGCTTCCCTTGATTATAAAAATTACGTCCCTTAGATTACACTCATAATTGTTTCTTAACGAAACAGTATGAGGGGGAAAATATGATGGTGGAAAATTGATATAAGTTCCCAGCGTCAAGGTCTGGCTGTCTATGAAATATAGAAAGTTAGATAAAAGTCAGTGACTTTACCTGCTTGTTGTACATGAGTTGTAAGAAAGTGCTAAATAGCACTCAACAGGATTACATTTAATGTTGATCCTAAGACTGCGCCCTTGCCGAAACAAAGAGGCAACCCTAGATGAAGTTTGAAGATATGCGCAAGAGATACACAAAGAGTAAAGTCCAGGATTATGGGAGGACGGAGATGTCGAGTTGTTCCCTTAGTTTATGAGAAAAGATGTTCTTACAATATCAGGTGGAAATAGCCATGATATTGATGCCCCTTAACGAAATGGGTTCAGTTCGAATCGGAGGCCTAATAGTAAAGAGAAGGATACCACTTGACAGCCATGACCCAAGCGGGACCGCTGCAATAAAATGTCAAGGACGATCAGATGATCAGTATAAGAGATAATATTTCTACAGAGTGATTGACAAGTGAATCTCTTCTTTTCCAAATGTTATTATCAGCACTTAAACTTACTTAATAAACATGAGAAATGTATCAAAACAAGGAGCAATTAAGGCAATTTGACATTTGACAAATACGTTGTAATTTTTTTTTACCAGAAACAAAACAAACTAAACTAAATTCTAAAATGGCCAATAAAATCAACGTAACAAGAGAGACTAACAATTATTGCGCACTATGACGTCACGTGCCTGATTTCCCCACTGCGCTATAGTTTTACAATATTACTTAAAATAAATCAAAAATTAAATAAGGTTTCAAAAATCAGATCAGACATCAACATGTGACACATCATTTGATGTAATAAAATAACAGGTAATTCTCTGTATTGTGACGTTTGTTTCGTATAAAGTAAGTGGATAAATGAAGAAATACAAATGTAAAAATAGCACGTAACTTTTCAGTCACCCTGTATAATCACGTGTCTAATGATCTAAAGAGGCTGTCGTATAGTTCCCGGGTGTCTTTGAAGAGACCAAGAAAGAATAGGACTATTGTACATTCATCCATGTCGTTAAATGCGCCTAATACGCTGTGAGAGCATGTAACTGTTTCCTGCAGGCTTCCTGCAGGACTAAGGACAGTGGTGACTTGGTGCAGGCGTCCTGCACGACTAACTACAGTGGTGACTTGGTGCAGGCTTTCTGCGGGACTAACTATAGTGGTGACGCGTTGCAGGCTTCCTGCGGGACTAACTACAGTGGTGACTTGGTGTAGGCTTCTTGTGGGACTAACTGCAGTGGTGACTTGTTGTAGACTTCCTGTGGGACTAACTACCATGTGACTTGATGTAGGCGTCCTGCGGGACTAACTACAATGGTGACTTGGTGAAAGCTTCCTGCAGGACTACCTACAGTGGTGACTTGGTGCAGGCTTCCTGCGGGACTAACTACAGTGGTGATTTGGTTTAGCCTCGCTGCGGGACTACAAAAAATAGTGGTGTCTTGGTGCAGGCTTCCTGTAAAATTAACTACAGTGGTGTCTTGATGTAGGCTTCCTGCGGGACTAACTACAGTGGTGACTTGGTGTAGGCTTCCTGCGGGACTAACTACAATGGTGACTTTGTGTAGGCTTCCTGTGGGACTAACTACAGTGGTGACCTTATTGTGACGGTGCGAAGACGATGTGTGAAGGAGAATAAGGATCTGTGTGTAATGTTGTCGTCACTCTCTCTGGCACCAACGGGCTGATCACCCGTTTGCCAGTCACTTCGATTACGGAAACAACAGCAAATGGATTGATTTGCCGTTGCCCTAAAGACGCCAATAGGCGTGATGGGAAACAATGGCAAAGAACACATATCTGCTGTTGCCCTAAGACGCCACTAGGCGTAATGGCCACAGACTGCTTTGACGGTCGGTGGCTAAGGACGGAAGAAGAAGAAGAAGAAAGACTCTCTCTGGCCTAGTTTCACACGCGTTCCGCAGTCACAGAAAAACTCTTGATGACAGGGGTCCCACTTTTATTAATGAAACCCTATCAGGTAGCACAAGAATCATACAGAAACAATGTTGTCCGCAAGTTTACTTTGAAGACAATTCCTAAGCAACACCATATAACCAAGCTATTTAGGTAACACCATCTAATACCCCAGCACAGACTGCTGGACTCTCTGAAATAAAATGAAACAAAATAAACTAGCATCGTCCTAATGGACAAACATAATCTACTTAATAATACATACATATGTGTGAAGTTATGCAAGTACATGCACTTAAATGACCATGTGTGTGTGAGTGTGTGTGTGTGTGTGTGTTCATGCAAGTCTGTATGTATGTGTAATCAACAATAAACATATCTCAATCAACAACAATGCCTTCATACGCATATTAGATACTAACTGCATCATCACGCGAGATAAAACTTAAATGAAGCACTTCTATCTATGACGAAATGTTATACACAACGCACTGGTCTAAATGACATCAATTTATCAGTATCTTAGAGGCCTTGCTACTCTAAAGAACAAGCAGACATATACTCTGTTCTTACAGCTCTATACTAAATGTACTAAGCATAGGCTACTCACGGAGCTAGAGGGTACGCTAACCTTTCTCTCACAATAACCACTGATGTAAAATTAACGACACTTACGGCTCACAAGAATGCAATATAACCATTATTTAACACTACATCACTAATAATAATAATGGTAATAAATGCACACTTGTATACAGCGCAATGCGACACTAGAATTCCTCTTATAAATACACTTAGTACTTTACACATTTAACACACAGTCTCACTGTTGAAAATAGCGATGAGATATACGTGAAATTACACTTAGGTAAAGAAAAAAAAAAGGTAAAGGAACCCGTTACACGCCCATTTAGGCATATTGGGAATATGGTGTTAGGCCCATATTATCTTGACCGTCGGCACACTAGGGGTGATGTGGTCGGCATCACGCCGGCCGCCTTAACCTTCCCAGAGTAGCTCTGGTACCCATTTGGGGCTGGGTCGACCCAGGAGCCGTTTGTGGCCTAAAAATTTTTCCGCCTCATCTGGGGATCGAACCATAGACCACTGCGCTAGGAAGCCAGTGTAGAAATTACACTTAAATACACATAAATCGCCAGTCAGCTTCTATCAAGCTATAGATAGACAAACGCTACAAAGCATTAACTTTTAAACCTGAAAGTCTAATATTACTAAATCTAAAGTATTATAAAAATGTACTTATATGCAAGCATACCTCTATGTCGTTAGTTCTCTTAGCACAGACGCAACTATGCAAAAGCCCAAACCTCAGTTGGTTATCGTACGAGGGCGCATTTTGCACAAGAACGATCTTGCTACTTCTCAGCTCTCTCACTGAAGCCTCTCACTGTTTCAGTTTAAACAATCTTCTCCAACCCTGTACCACATGATAGCCGCCACGTCAAAATGTCAGGGAAAGCTCCACCCATCCCTCTATGGAGCAAATCAGGAGTCCTATGCTCAGTATGGATGACATGAGATCACATCTTAGTCAATAAAATCTTCCTAATCGACACAACTCAAGGTCCGCCCACTAATGGGCTGTTACATCCCACGATATTCGTTGTCCTACTCACACTTCTTACGGTTCGTGCTCAAAAAGGTGTTTTCCCTCTGGTGTCAGACCGCGCCAAGATGTCTAACAACCGATGGTTGTCTCCCACGTTTCACACGTCTGTCTTCTTCACGGATGGCGAAGGTGTGTTTCGTTAAAATCGCCCATTACCGGGTGAGAATGCCAACATGAGCACAAATTCACACCGTAGACTAGATCGACAACTAATTACTCAGTCTAACATTACACCTTTCTGGCCACACGGTCACATGTTCCGCCCCTAAATTCTTTGTGGTCCCCACAAAAGTACTCTGCTCCATTGTCATTTTTTTAAGTTTATGTCTTTTTGCTTCTCGTGGTTTGTTAGAATTGTCCGCTAGTACAGCGTCGCTACTTGATTGAGAGCTCAGCGAGTTAGTTCCTGCAAATGTCGGCCTTGGCGGGGGATTGCCTCTAACGTGTTTTACGTTTGTGTTCAGTCGATGTCGGAGTGCATTCCCCCCAATCTGATTTAGATTGGTGTCCTCTCCGGAGCGTCGGCGTATATTCCCTCCTGTCTGTTTTAGATGGGTTTCCTCTTCTGAACTTTGACTACTTCTCTTGGCGCCCTTAGGGTAACAGTTGTTACGGCCATCTCTTGGCCTGCACCCTGAAGACAACCTAGATATGTCGGTACGTTTAGAGAGGATGCTCTTTGAGGGACAAACCGATAACAAATGCTCTAGGGACTTACACTGAAAACATCGATTCGGAAGCGGGCCATGAGGGCACTTGGCTGCCATGTGGTCTGAAAAGTCTCCACAGTTGTAGCATCTTATTTTTCTGGGCTTCCTCTGTGCCATGGGTCTCCTCCTGCTACCTGTTGCGTACATATTTTGACGCACATATTACAAAAATACGATATGGCTATTTAATATGGAAAATATATATTTGCATTCATTTGTGTATGAAAATGCTTCCTCTGGTAAAGCTAGATAATTCATGATTGATTTACACTTTTGATTATATGAGTGATCTTTCTTGATATTGATTCGGCGCATGGATATTGTATTCATGTCCGTTCTTATTTGTTCGAGCCAGAAAATAGATTAATTTTGCTTGTTATGTTTATGGCCTGAATTCATGTGTACTACTTGTCTAGTGCAAGTAGATTCAGTCGTATATTGTATACCTTTGTATGTTCAGGTCGGACTATATTCTTTCTGCCAGAATCTAGCGCAGGTTTTCGTAGTCCTACTGGGTTGTGGAGAGTTCCGATAATGTCGCCAAGAAATGGCTGAGTGCTTTTTCCAGGGCTGGCACTGTTTAAGGTTTAACAGTGATTCATAGATGTTTTTCCAGGAGAAGTTTATGTCTCTGCAAGAGTCTATTTGTCAGAGATCCTCCTCATATATGTGATTCGTACTCCAGTTATGCCAGATCCTATTTTTGATGATCTCGAGTCGATTAGACCTAGATGGAACATTGTGCTTCGTATCGCTAGGGTCGTGTTTTGTATCGACGAAGATGACAGGCTTTCCTACAGATGTTATGTCTACGTGAATTAACTTGATTACTGTAGAGCTGTTTGGAAAACTTTATGAAATTATTTATATGCACATTATAAATTAACTTTGGCTTATATCTAATTTCCTACGAGTGAGTGAGCGACAACACAGGAAGGCGGCCATGTTATATTCCTGTCATCATATTTTTTTGATCACTGTCAAGAGAACAGATTATGTATCCTACTATAGGGCAGTGGTATCGAGATCTTGTTATGATGTGAAAACCCACTATCGTGGTTTATGATTATTATACAAACATTGGACATATTTCAGCTTAAAAACTTAGCCATGAAATGAAGGTTCGGCCAATGACGTTTGTAGGTTTACCGATCCTCATTGACGCGTTCAGTCAGTAGAGGATACGGCGATTAGTTACCAGAACAGTGAATGCTACCTTTGGTTGAATGATATTTCACTACTACATGAATGTATCATCCACGATTCAAATAACCAATGAATTGATGTACATATATCCATGACTGTATCCGTGCTGTCCAGTTTGTGTGCCTTCATTAAACTACTGAAATGTCAGAGGCAGTTCAAGTCGTCATTGCATTACATGAGAGTGTGTGAGAGTTATTATCAAGTGGTCTGTTACACCGAACTACTACACCATTCGCGTTACTTGACACTCCCACTCAAGGTCTACATGACAGGTTCATTCGAAGATGCAGAGGTAACTGAAGAAGACTTTCTTCAGTAATGAACAGTGCATGACCCAAAAACATAACATCTGCATCCAGACATTCTACAGTGGCCTATACACAACAACACGTTTATTCTACAGTAGTGGCCAGACACATAACAGCCTTGTCACTCTACAGTGGTGAACCAGATTCGTGGGGTTATGATAACCAGACCATCCCTGACGCCACATACGACACGCATGAACACCAGTGTACAAGTTACAACGGGGCAGTCGATGTCAGCTTGACCTGTATTACCGATCGGATGCTGTATCTAGGTCAGCGTTTGTTGACAGTTTTTTCGCTGTACAGACGGTATTATACAGGACAGTTGTATCAAGTATATAAAATATCTGGAACAGTACTGTTGACATTTCTCATCGCACAGAAGAGAGAAGTGATTGTTGATCCTGTACAGAAGAATCACAGTGTTGTTGAACATAAAGTGCATATTTCATCGTTGGATCTTCATATGCTCAAAAAAATTGAACATTGTAATAAGTTAATGCAATAATTTAATAACTTATTAAAAGTGAAAAATTATTTTGAATAAAAGATAAGCCTTCTTTGCAACACATCCTTTCTGCGACACTCTATTAACATCACATTGCCATATTATTTAATCATATTATGTATGCATTTATGCTATTAAGGTTTACATGTATTTATGTTTATATGTTATTTGTTGTGTGTTAAGTTAGTTTGTATTCTGCGGGCCTGGATGGGAGGTGACTAGAACAGGAAATACCAAGTGACATTGGTCTTGCTCTAGCGGTCTATAGGGAGCAAATTTCTTAATTGAAATTTGCATGCAACATTGTTTGCAAATATTTGTTAGTTGTGAAGACTGTATTCTTGTTGTTTTTGTAATATTTCTATGTTCTTTAGTTTTGTTTGATTTGTTTGTATAATTGTAGGTCTCATCTTTCCTTTCATTTCAGTTCTTTACACCCTTATGTTTATACACTGTGACGTTATTTGTCTTGTTGATTTCATTGCGGGTATCATCACAGATTCTGTGATCATTTTTTTTTTTGATTTTTTCTATTTGATTTAATTTGATTCCAGCAATTGTTTTCATAGTGTCTTTTCTTGTTTGTCCTTGTTAATGTCTTTGGTTGACAAATAATATATATAAGGTATATTTGAATATATTTATATTATAGTACAGAGCAGTACTTAATCACTATCATTGGTGTACAAGGAATTATAAAGTAGTTGGGATAGAAAATATTATTTTCCACAGGTACTCAAGTGATCATTGATTACATTAAGGAAGTATACAAGACCTTTGTAAAGCTTGTCTCCCACAGTGTTTGGGATATACAGATATTGTTTTCCACAGGTACTCAAGTAACCATACAAGTTTTTCACTAAGACTAAGTCTATAGTATAGACTTGTCTCCCATTAAAGTGGGATAGAGTAATTTATTTACTTTTTCAGGTTTCTGATTTTATAAGACAAGATGTCTACATTAGATTACTTTATTGCACAAGGGAAATCCCTTGATAAGACTGGTAAAGAGTTAGAAGAATGGACAACTGCTCAATTTGCTATTGCATTAAAATCAGAAGAGAGAAAAGCTGCTGCTGCTGCTGAGGAGAGAAAAGCTGCTGCTGAGGAGAGAAAACTTCAAATAGAAGAAAAAAATTAGAAGCTGCTGCTGCTGCTGAGGAGAGAAAAGCTGCTACAGAAGAGAGAAAAGCTCTGGCTGAAGAGAAAAGATTAGAAAAAGAAGCTGATGCTGCTGCTGAACAAAAGAAATTGCAGATGCAGATGGAGGAAAGGAGATTTGCTGCATAACAGAAAAAATTAGAAGCTGCTGCTGCTGCAGAACAGAAAAAATTAGAAGCTGCTGCTGCTGCAGAACAGAAAAAATTAGAAGCTGCTGCTGCTGCAGAACAGAAAAAATTAGAAGCTGCTGCTGCTGCAAAACAGAAAAAATTAGAAGCTGAAGAGAGAAAAGCAATAAGAGAACATGAATTTGAGTTAGAGAAATTGAGATTGACAAGTATGGGTAATGTTAATCAGGCATCTAGTGGTAATGGTAAACCTTCTACTTACAAGGTTAAGGTTCCACCGTTCAATCAGTCCAGTGACGATATTACATTCTGGCTGGATAGATTTGAACGTGCTTGTCGAGCTCATAATGTTGACAAATCACAGTATGTGAATCAGTTGTCTGAAAATCTAAAAGGGGAGTCTCTGACTAAGTTATGTTTGGTTGAAGAGGCCGACAAGGATAATTATGATGCTATTAGGGCAGCTTTGATAAAGAGATATCAGCTGTCAGAAGAAGGTTATCGTCTTTTGTTTAAAACAATGAGACCTGAGGTAGGTTTAGAATTCTCAGATTTCATTTCAAAAGCACGACTTACACTCTCACGATGGATTGAATTATCCAAAATAGAGAAAACATTTGATGGTCTTACGGATTTATTGCTAAGAGACAAGGTCATGTCTTCGGTAAATAAACCATTCCTAGAGTTTTTACATGAGCGTAAACCTAGTACATTAAAGCAAATGGAAGAATATTGTGACCAGTATGCCACGGCACACCCTGACATGATTCTTAGTAACACTAACATTAAAGAGGGTATGCCAGTTGCTTCAGCAACAGAATATAATCATAATTACTCACACAAATTCCAAGGAGCTCAAAATAAATTTGATAAAAAGGTTAATTGGAATAAGTATCAAAACCAAGGTAACCACTCAAATCAGGGTTCTTCTTCGAAGAACTGGAATCGGGCTGACAGTCCTCGATACGCGAGGGGTGCCCATAATTTTAGAAATTTCCGAAAAGGGAGTAACTATAGGAACTACCCAAGTTCTTCATGGAAACAACAAAACCAACATTACAGGGATACTCATTATAATGAGCATGATGATTATGATCATGAATATTGTGATTCAAACCCAAATAGGGGTTATAACAGAGGGAATAATAATTATAGAGGCAATTATAACCGAGGTAGATCACAACACAAAAGACATGGTAAATCTCATTACCAGGCTAACTCTGCACAACAGGAGTTCCACGACACCGATAATCAGAATAATGATAAAAAAGACTCCAATAGTGTAGGATGTTCTGCTTTCGATTTTGACAGAGCATTTCAGTGTTCCCAATGCAAAACATTATTCGAGCCAACCACAGTTTCGACTTTAAGCTGTGGTCATCCTCTTCCTGCTCTTCCTGCGTCAGTCGCGCATGATGGAAGAGGTGCTCTTGTCTTGAATAGAGGTCTAGTAGATGGTACTCCGGTCTCAATTCTTTTCGATTCCGGGTGCACAACCATTGGAGTGAGGCAGTCACTTATACATCCTTCTCGAGCCACTGGCAAAATAATCAAATGCATAACATTTGGTGGCACATTGGAGAAGTACTCCACTGCCATTATCAACATTTCTACTCCCTTCTTTACAGGAGATGTGCACGCATGTCTTCTGCCGAATCCGATCGCTGATCTTATCGTCGGTCGCATTCATGGTGCGAAAGAATGCACTCCGCAACAAATTGCCGAGTGGGAAAGTGATAATATGCATACTGCAAATGCTGTAGTCACTAGAGCTCAAGCTCTAAACATGCCGCAATCTTCGCCTTCTGGAGATAATGATGACCAGAACCAAGGTGATCTCTTGGAGATTTCGCATGTTTCCTTTATAAAACAGCAGGAAGATGATCCTACTCTAAAGAAATTCTTTACTCTAGCAAAAAAGGTGATCCGAATAAGGATACAAATCGTAAATCTTGGATTACGATGAAGAATGGCGTACTTGTACGTATGGTACAAGACTCCGCTAAATCCATTCATTCTCAAATTCTTGTGCCCAAAAATATGAGAGTTAAAATCTTACAGCACGCTCATGATTCTCAGTGTGCTGGACATATGGGTTTTTCCCGTACTAAATCTAGAGTTCTTGCATCTTTCTTTTGGCCTGCTGTGAATAAGGACATACGAATCTATTGTCGATCTTGTAAAGTATGTCAAGAGGTTAAATCCAGAGGTCCACGCCATGCTGCACCTATTCAGGCTGCAGACATTCCCATTCGACCATTTCAAAAAATGGCGATAGACATCATTGGTCCATTTAAGATAAAGTCTGCTAGAGGACACCAATTTATTTTGACGTGTGTGGATATGTGCACACGTTGGCCAGAGGCTGTTCCTCTAAAGAGCATAACTACTGCTGATGTCGCAGATGCTCTTTGGTTAATATTTTCTCGTCTGGGGTTTCCAGCAGAAATATTATCCGACCATGGTACCCAACTCATATCGGATACCATGTCTCAAGTAATGTCGACTCTTAAGATAGAGAGATCGCTGAGTAGTATTTATCATCCTATGTCCAATGGGATGGTGGAACGTCTGAATAGAACTCTGAAAAACCTACTAGGTAAGATAACTGAGGATCATCCTCAGGATTGGGACAGGGTTTTACCCGCGGCTCTCTTTGCATATAGAGAGGTCGCCAACGAACATACAGGATTTTCTCCTTTGAACTTGTCTTCGGCGCGAAACCGCGAGGTCCTATGTCCTTACTTCATGATCTCATAACTGCTGATAATATTGTCGATGACACAAAATCCTCTTATGAATATGTCATTGCACTTAGACACAAGATTATTGAAGCATGCAAATTGGCAACTGCTTCTTCTGAATTTGCGAAACAGAAGGCAAGGGAATTTGCCAATAAAAAGAGATGTTTGCGACAACTTTGTCCAGGGGACAAAGTATTGGTCCTGCTACCTTGTAGAGAAAACAGACTTCTTATTTCTTGGAAAGGTCCGTACGATATAATATCAAAAGTTTCCGATGTTGACTATATCGTCGATATTGACGGGAAGCATAAAACCTTCCACATCAACATGCTCACGGAATTCCATGAACGTCCGGATTATTTACAACCTGTTTTCCAGGCAACGGACGATTTTCCAGTCCAACATGGACATTACTCATCACTGTCAGTAATACAGGATGAGGAAACGAGTTTCTCGGATGTAAATCTACCTTTTCCAATGATTCCGCTTCACTCTAATGAATCATGGAAAGATGTTGCGATTTCTCCTGAATTATCTCCAGGAGAACAGAAACAAGTTTCTACTATGTTAGAACAATTTCAGGATGTCCTTACTGACATTCCTGGTCAAACTGATGTCATTCAACATGACATTATTCTTACTGACCATAATCCTATAAGAGTCAGACCGTATCCTATCCCGATACATTTTCAAGCACAGGTAGAGAAAGAGTTGGATGAGATGATAGAGTTAAAAATTATTGAACCATCCACATCAGCATATTCTTCGCCGATGGTTATTGTACGAAAAAAAGACAATAACATACGTCTTTGCGTTGATTATCGCAAATTGAACCAAGTGACTAAATTTGATGCTGAACCTATGCCTTTACTAGAAGAGCTACTTACGAGACTATCGAATTCTCATTTCTTTACTAAACTCGATTTGTCTAAGGGATATTGGCAAGTTCCACTATCCGAACACGCCAAACCGTTTACTGCTTTTTCGACGCCTAGGGGTCTATTCCAATGGAATTTCATGCCTTTCGGTCTTATGAACGCCCCTGCAACATTCGTACGCATGATGCGTCGAATCCTATCTCATCGCTCAGATGTCATTGCATATCTTGATGACATCTGTCTTTTCAGTGATACTTGGAACGATCACTATAATGGGATAAATGAACTATTGTCTATCTTACGCGAGCATAACCTGACAGCGAAACCATCGAAAGCATGTATTGGTTTTAGCGAAATATCTTTCTTAGGTCACCGTGTTGGTCATGGGTTCCTAAAAACAGAAGACCATAATACAAGTAAGATACTTAACATTTCTATTCCTAAGACTAAAAAGCAAGTGCGAAGTCTCTTAGGTCTAATACAATTTTATGGACGATTCATTCCGAATCTGTCCTCCATTATGTCACCTCTTTCTTCCTTGCTAAAGAAAGGGTCTCCTAATGTAGTCCATTGGACTCAAGAATGTCAATCCTCTTTGGATAAGGTTAAAACTATGTTTTCTACTTCACCTATCCTAGTATTGCCTTCTAAGGATAAGACATTTATTCTTCGTAGTGACGCTTCATCCACAGGGATTGGAGCAGCACTAATGCAAGAGTACTCTGGAACTCTGCATCCTGTGATGTATATTTCTCGAAAATTAAATGCCGCAGAGAAGAATTACTCGGTCCTAGACCGTGAATTATTGGCTATGGTTTGGTCAATCCTTAAACTGCAAAGATTTCTTCTTGGCGCGCATTTCATTGTGGAAACTGACCAGAAAGCTCTTACGGCTATTCAGAGTAAAAATCTGAAGAGCGCGAGATCAACGCGATACGCGATTGCTCTGCAGCCGTTTCATTTTTCGGTGCGAGCTATCCGTGGGTCAGAAAATGTGATGGCAGATATTTTGTCTAGATGCCCACATGATTCATAACTGTTAAATTATATGCCTAACTTTGCTACAGTTGTTCCTATGTTGAAATGTGTACACATATGGAATATATCATATATTGATTGTAACACTACTTAGCGGTTCATTGATGTTTATTCACCGCTGGTCTTTCAATGTTTTTTCGTCTTTGATGATCATGATGTTAAGATATCTAAGATGAAATTTATGTATAAACTGATGTAGAAAGTGTGGCATTGCCAGTATTGTAGTATGCGTTGGTGACACCTCTCTGGAAATATTTATACTTAGAGAAATACTTTCTCTAAGTTCATGAAATATATTCTCAATGCTTATCATCTGCGCATTGTTATTGGTGCGTTGTGAGCCTATTGTATGTTGCTCCTAGATGTATTTCAAAAAAAAAAATGTACCATTTTTTTTCCCGAGGGGTGTGGTAATCTGTTGCGTGCATATTTTGACGCACATATTACAAAAATACGATATGGCTATTTAATATGGAAAATATATATTTGCATTCATTTGTGTATGAAAATGCTTCCTCTGGTAAAGCTAGATAATTCATGATTGATTTACACTTTTGATTATATGAGTGATCTTTCTTGATATTGATTCGGCGCATGGATATTGTATTCATGTCCGTTCTTATTTGTTCGGGCCAGAAAATAGATTAATTTTGCTTGTTATGTTTATGGCCTGAATTCATGTGTACTACTTGTCTAGTGCAAGTAGATTCAGTCGTATATTGTATACCTTTGTATGTTCAGGTCGGACTATATTCTTTCTGCCAGAATCTAGCGCAGGTTTTCGTAGTCCTACTGGGTTGTGGAGAGTTCCGATAATGTCGCCAAGAAATGGCTGAGTGCTTTTTCCAGGGCTGGCACTGTTTAAGGTTTAACAGTGATTCATAGATGTTTTTCCAGGAGAAGTTTATGTCTCTGCAAGAGTCTATTTGTCAGAGATCCTCCTCATATGTGTGATTCGGACTCCAGTTATGCCAGACCCTATTTTTGATGATCTCGAGTCGATTAGACCTAGATGGAACATTGTGCTTCGTATCGCTAGGGTCGTGTTTTGTATCGACGAAGATGACAGGCTTTCCTACAGCAGTTATGTCTACGTGAATTAACTTGATTACTGTAGAGCTGTATGGAAAACTTTATGAAATTATTTATATGCACATTATAAATTAACTTTGGCTTATATCTACCTTCCTACGAGTGAGTGAGCGACAACTCAGGAAGGCGGCCATGTTATATTCCTGTCATCATATTTTTTTGATCACTGTCAGGAGAACAGATTATGTATCCTACTATCGGGCAGTGGTATCGAGATCTTGTTATGAGGTGAAAACCCACTATCGTGGTTTATGATTATTATACAAACATTGGACATATTTCAGCTTAAGAACTTAGCCATGAAATGAAGGTTCGGCCAATGACTTTTGTAGGTTTACCGATCCTCATTGACGCGTTCAGTCAGTAGAGGATACGGCGATTAGTTATCAGAACAGTGAATGCTACCTTGGGTTGAATGATATTTCACTACTACATGAATGTATCATCCACGATTCAAATAACCAATGAATTGATGTCAACATATATCCATGACTGTATCCGTGCTGTCTAGTTTGCGTGCCTTCATTAAACTATTGAAATGTCAGAGGCAGTTCAAGTCGTCATTGCATTACATGAGAGTGTATGAGAGTTATTATCAAGTGGTCTGTTACACCGAACTACTACACCATTCGCGTTACTTGACACTCCCACTCAAGGTCTACATGACAGGTTCATTCGAAGATGCAGAGGTAACTGAAGAAGACTTTCTTCAGTAATGAACAGTGCATGACCCAAAAACATAACATCTGCATCCAGACATTTAACAGTGGCCTATACACAACAACACGTTTATTCGACAGTAGTGGCCAGACACATAACAGCCATGTCACTCTACACTACCCTTACATTCCTGGCCGCAAATGCCGCATACAAAGACCGCTTCAATGCCCTGAACAGACGGTTTGCTGTCAAATTCTACTCTCTCTTTTCTCCCCAGACTACGGAATCCCCTTCTGAAAATTTTTGTCTGATGTACAAAAACATCAACACCTCCATCATCCGGTGTAATGAATCGCCATCCTTTGTCGACATTATACCATTTACAAAATCCTTGTCGCCTTGTTGGTGCATCTGTGTTTTTACTAACCTCTAAATCACTGCATGCACTATCAACTGCCTGACTCTCATCTACAGGAAGGTCTAGTTTTGGTTCCAATTGATCAACACCTTGGTTCTGCTCTAGGTTTTCACGCGGTTGGCACTGTTTCCTTCTTCTTCTCGTCTCCTTATGTGCTGGCGAACTGGTCTGTGATAGCTGTGCTATCTGGGACTTTAGGCGAGCTACTTCAGCTTCGAGTTCGTCCTTTTCAGTGTGGGCTTCTACACTGGCTACCTGCACTGGTGCATCATGCTTTTTGCCTTCCCAGAAAAGAGCATAGTCCCTAACTTCCCTAAATGAAACACCAGGATTCTTTAGCACATGTTCCTTCACAAATTTCCTGCTTAGATCATTACTAAGCTGGGCAACAAAATGATCTCTGAGCATGGATTGGTCTGCGGGAGCCAAGCCTTTCTTCACGCGCGTTGCATTCAATCTCAGAAATAATTCATGCAACATGTGAGAGAATTCCATTACTGATAAGCTAGGCCCCTGTCTCATTGCATAGAAACCCCTAGTCATCTTATTGACTAGTTGTCGTTCACTGTAGGCTTCTTCCACTATTTCGAGTAACTTTTCAGGGCTGGCATTGGCTCCACCACGTATCCGTAATTCCCTAGAGACTACTGGTGTAACATTATTCCACACAATGTCTAACTTATCTTCTACAGTTAAGGGCTATACCTTCCATGCAGCTTTTACCTCCTTCACAAACTCTTGCCAAGTGGGGCCTGCCTTTTCACCAAATCTTCTTACCTCCGGCACTGTTATGTAAATCACCTTCACATGCGCATTGCTCGTGCTCTCTCCTGGTGTGAGGATTTCTTCACGGGAGCCACCTTCAGCTGTCGAGGTGCTCCCAGGCTCTGACCGGCATGTTGCGTCTGCGCATTCAGTTGACATCTCTGCTCTACCCTAACCTAGTACAATATAATGCAAAAACAGATGGAAAGAAAACACTTATTATAATATTACAATAAATAATAGAAAGTGTTTCTTATTTTCTTTTTTTTTGCTTGCTCTTGTCTACTCTTTGCTTATGTGGCATGTAGCAGTTTCAGGTGCTGCCTGGTGATACGATTGAGTCCCTGGCTGAATGTCAATCGTGGTAGGTCGGTCACTGTTTTGGCATAATAACACTGGCGTAGAAATAGTGTTCCTGTCTGTTGTGATGGAGTATCATTAGCGAGGATACTAATGCATGAAAATTGATATAACTGTAAACGGCTAGTCCCTGGCTTGATAAGATATTCAATGGATGTACGGTGGTATGATTCTTCTCTGGGCCTGCGTTGGTGCAACTCTTCAACTGGCCTACGTTGGTGCGACTCTTCAATGGGCCTGTGGTGCTTCGAATCTTCATGCGGTGGTGCGATTCTTTGCTAGGACTATGGTGGTGCGAATCTTCACTGGGGAGATGTACTAGGCAGATGTGCTGCTCCGTCTGTGCTGGGTGTTGTAATACTCTTGCAAGGTTTAGCTCAGGTATCCTTGGTGCTCACTGGTTGTAGTGCTCTCTTGCAACACTGAACATTCCGCGTATGACTCTATACTACACTGTCTGTCAGTATCCTGTCGACGACGCCATTTGTGACGGTGCGAAGACGATGTGTGAAGGAGAATAAGGATCTGTGTGTAATGTTGTCGTCACTCTCTCTGGCCTACTTTCACACGCGTTCCGCAGTCACAGAAAAACTATTGATGACAGGGGTCCCACTTTTATTAATGAAACCCTATCAGGTAGCACAAGAATCATACAGAAACAATGTTGTCCGCAAGTTTACTTTGAAGACAATTCCTAAGCAACACCATATAACCAAGCTATTTAGGTAACACCATCTAATACCCCAGCACAGACTGCTGGACTCTCTGAAATAAAATGAAACAAAATAAACTAGCATCGTACTAATGGACAAACATCATCTACTTAATAATACATACATATGTGTGAAATTATGCAAGTACATGCGCTTACATGACCATGTGTGTGTGTGTGTGTTCATGCAAGTCTGTATGTATGTGTAATCAACAATAAACATATCTCAATCAACAACAATGCCTTCATACGCATATTAGATACTAACTCTATCATCACGCGAGATAAAACTTAAATGAAGCACTTCTATCTATGATGAAATGTTATACACAACGCACTGGTCTAAATGACATCAATTTATCAGTATCTTAGAGGCCTTGCTACTCTAAAGAACAAGCAGACATATACTCTGTTCTTACAGCTCTATACTAAATGTACTAGGCATATGCTACTCACGGAGCTAGAGGGTACGCTAACCTTTCTCTCACAATAACCACTGATGTAAAATTAACCACACTTACGGCTCACAAGAATGCAATATAACCATTATTTAACACTACACAACTAATAATAATAATGGTAATAAATACACACTTGTATACAGCGCAATGCGACACTAGAATTTCTCTTATAAATTCACTTAGTACTTTACACATATAACACACAGTCTCACTGTTGAAAATAGCGATGAGATATACGTGAAATTACACTTAAATACACATAAATCGCCAGTCAGCTTCTATCAAGCTATAGATAGACAAACGCTACAAAGCATTAACTTTTAAACCTGAAAGTCTAATATTACTAAATCTAAAGTATTATAAAAATGTACTTATATGCAAGCATACCTCTATGTCGTTAGTTCTCTTAGCACAGACGCAACTATGCAAAAGCCCAAACCTCAGTTGGTTATCGTACGAGGGCGCATTTTGCACAAGAACGATCTTGCTACTTCTCAGCTCTCTCACTGAAGCCTCTCACTGTTTCAGTTTAAATATTCTTCTCCAACCCTGTACCACATGATAGCCGCCACGTCAAAATGTCAGGGAAAGCTCCACCCATCCCTCTATGGAGCAAATCAGGAGTCCTATGCTCAGTATGGATGACATGAGATCACATCTTAGTCAATAAAATCTTCCTAATCGACACAACTCAAGGTCCGCCCACTAATGGGCTGTTACATCCCACGATATTCGTTGTCCTACTCACACTTCTTACGGTTCGTGCTCAAAAAGGTGTTTTCCCTCTGGTGTCAGACCGCGCCAAGATGTCTAACAACCGATGGTTGTCTCCCACGTTTCACACGTCTGTCTTCTTCACGGATGGCGAAGGTGTGTTTCGTTAAAATCGCCCATTACCGGGTGAGAATGCCAACATGAGCACAAATTCACACCGTAGACTAGATCGACAACTAATTACTCAGTCTAACATTACACATTTCTGGCCACACAGTCACATTATGATGGCTTCCTGCGGGACTAACTACAGAGGTGACATGATGATGGCGTCCTGCGGGACTAACTACAGTGGTGACTTGGTGTAGGTTTCCTGTGGGATTAAATACAGTGGTGACTTCGTGCAGGCTTCCTGCGGACGAAATACAGTGGTGACTTGATGCAGGCTTCCTGCGGGACTAACTACAGGGGTGACTTATTGTAGGCTTCCTGCGGGACTACCTATAGTATTGACTCCATGATTGTCACAGAATGGATTGGGACGACCCTTTCTTCTTCCTAATCTCTGTTTTACTACGGCAGTAATCGGTACATTTGTGGTTGTAACGACTGTTGTTTGTTTCTATTTGTAGTGGGTCTACTAATTTGAGTACATCGTACTGACAACACGAATGCATAAGGGCATTGTTACCACAGGACATGAAAACTGGCAGAAAAACATAAGTCGCCTGGTAATGGGTCCACGATACACGTGGTACAATTTTTATTTAGTTCTTCACAAATTTCAAGCAACGGCAAAAAATGAAGAATCTTGAAAATCTATCTCCTCAAATAAAATGCATGGTCAGTCCATATATATGTAAGTATGCATGTTAATATATCATAAATATATTCGTTTCATCTATTCAGTTCTTGCTGTTGTACTAGTAGGTGCGTGTCAACCACGGACACCCAAGTAATGCAAACCCGAAACGTCAATTTATATTTTCTTCAATAAAATACTTCTATATAAGGGGCGGAACTTCTTCATAAGTTCGGGACCATCTTAACGATCGTTGAAAAAACAAGTGGCAGCCTTTGAAAAAATGTTAATGTCACATAAAGTGACCAAATTCCTCCACAACTCCTGGAGCTAGAAAAATACGTCTAGCTTGGATGAATGAAGTATACAAAATGCCCAGAATATTAGCCGTTAGAATAAGTTAGTGGAACCGCGTTACGTCATTGACAACCGGTGACGTATCAAAGTATAAGGTGTTCAATACAAGTTTAACAAAACATGCATTACCACAAATAGACATATCTTCTCATAAAACAATGGCTATATGCCTGCGTTTGGCAATATACCATGACTTATTAACTGTATTCCTTAACAGTGGTACAGATTTTAATGCGTGCTTTGAATTGTCGCACTTTCTTTCTTTCTCTGCTAAGTAGCAGATATTTTGTATCTACATTCTTTCGCTACGTTCAGTATATTGTGTCTTGTCTGTTTATCTGACCTCCTTGTGGATGATATTACTAAACATTGGCAGGAGCGACTGAGAAAACATTATCGACAACCAAGCTGGTTAATCGCAGGCGCGGCATATATCAGTACACAGATTAATACGTACATCGAACCAGCGCAATCTGCTTAATCACTGATAAGGCACGGGTGCGTCTCCGCCAAGGTTGTAAAGAGGCGGATTTTGTATATGCTCAAGCAAGAGATAAGACATTACTTTAGCGAAAGTAATAAGTGTTACATCTGACACACGTTGTCATATGAGGTTAACGACATGTTCGCGAGTCTGTACGTAAGGCATCGTATGTCTTATTGCCATATATGGTAATACGTGACCTTTTGCTTTACGCACCTTATTTCACGTGGAATATTTTGAAAGTACTACACCCTAACCCGCCTGTTTGAAAATGATTGAAGCTTTTGGTTAGACCGCATAACAAACAGATGCGTGGGAAGGCAGTGACTATAACCTGACGCTTTAGTCAGTCAAAACTACTGTGAAGATCACTTGCCAAGACATCATATCTTGCTAGAGTGAAGCCTAGGATTCAGAATTCCATTTTATCAGACCGGACACCTTTTATTTGAGTATTTATCAGGACCTACAAAAACAGCCCTGGAAATCTATCATTTTTAATAAGAAAGCCGCTGTCTGAGGAAACTGAAGGAAATACACAAAGTAAGAGAGGGAACTTATTAAATTAACGACACTCCAGACGCGTGTAACAGGCCGATTCAAGTCGATTCAAGTTTCATATGAGCAAAAAAGTTTGTGAGGCAGGATTGGCGTAAGTTGTGATTTTACATTCTATATTTCTCATTACTAACATGGGAACTAACATATATACGTATAGTGCCATGTGAATTTTAATATTTGAAAACCGCTAGTGGATGTCACAGTCAGTTGAGGCTGGCAACCTCAGCGTATAGAATGATTATTCATTAACCACCACTACACGGGCTGGCCATTTCTTTATTGCTAGCTTCTTAAAGAGAACTAAAAGCAAAAGGTAATCTCAGGTTCCATACGGAGTATTGATGGAAGGATGAAGAAATGATGAACATTCTAATTATAATACTTACAGTTTCAAACCAGTGTAAATGTCGGTGTTAACATATGCACTTTAAAATTAATGGAAGTTTCAAACTTTTCAATCAATGTAAACATAAATGAAAACATATTCAATTTATATTATGATCACTTTTCAATCAGTGGAAATGTAAATGTAAACCTATTCTATCTGAGCTATTAACCTTTTCATTTAAATGTAATGTAAAGCTAAAGCTATTCAATTTAAATGTAAAGAAAGTTTTATCCCGAGGGATTAAATTTAATTCTCATCGAGGGTAAATTGTGAAATAAATGGGATGGTAGAATAGAAGAGGGGTGGTGGAGGCACATAAGTATGTGTCGGAAAACGCAATACTGAGGAGAGCGTTCCGTTTCTCTTCTTTATCATAGTTATTGGTGGTACCAGCAGAAAGTACTATCTCTGGAACAAGAAGGGAACAGTGGCCTTAGCTTTAAGACGAGGGACCAACTTTGTAGACTCTTCTTGACCTTTCTGGAAACGAGATACACCCTACAACCTTTACCAGCAACGAGCGAGAGCAGTGTAAACAGAACCCATCTGCGGGAGCAGAAACTACTATTGGCAGCTAAGTGAAAAATATACGCTGTCAAAGTGAACTTTTTTCATCATCTCTATTACCAATCAGTGATGAGACTTTTCTTCATAACTATTCAAATTATTTTCAAACTGTTAAAACGTAAGTGATTATTAAATTTTGTTATTTGTAAATTTACAAATTTAACTTCGATTTAATCATTTTAAAGTTAATGCATGTTTTTCTCGAGTCAAATTTACTATACACACTCTAAACTGAGCTATACCAGAATAATAAAAATTCCGCTGAGTAATAAGGGTTGGGGGCTTAAACGAGCTAACATAGCCATTGCCTAATCCTTCACAAAAGTTGTCGTCAGATTCTAGAATTAACGTGCTCAACCCTATTGCAGCATTGTTTTCGCTTATCTGAATATCTTGTGAAAAATCCTTTGTGGTAGAAGCGTCATTCACCTTCTATCGACATATCTGTAAAGATAATTCTTGGTCCAACAGTGGCCCAAAACTCAAGAGTATCTAATATTGGTATTCAGAGGTGTCTACCTTCGTACAAGATTACTCTTGGCAGAGTTGTAGATAGAAGGATAATTGTGCTTCTATCTCAAGGGTATTCATCTAATATTTCCGAAGTCAAGAACAATGCTGCATTGGCAGGGCAATTGTTAACTTATATCGGTCCGCCGCCTTTTATGAAAAATTAAGCAATTATTAATTTCAGCTCGTTCAAGCCCCCACCCTGATTTACTCAGGGGCATTCTTATTATTATGGTATAGTTTTATTTAGAGTGTATTTAGTAAATTGACTGAGACAAACATGCAGTACATTTAAAATGACTAAATCGACGTTACATTTGTAGATTTACAAATTACAGATTTAATAGTCATTTAGGTTTCAACCTGATTTTAAAGAAATAAATAATTATTTAAAAAAGATGTTTATTATCACTATGGGATAGAAATGTGTAAAGGAGGTCACTTGACACACGGTTAAGTGGACTGGGCAATCTGCTAAACTTTATTGTTTCTGTTTTTGATGTGTAGATCAATCTTATCTAAACATACAGATTGTAAAAACATACAGATGTACTTAATTTAACATGTGGAAAATACAACTTGGTTTTAATAATAACACTGACATCGTCTACTCCAGATTAAATAAACGTTATATACTCGCCATTATCTTCATTATTTTTATTTGTACTCCTTATGGAGCATGACGTCACCACTGCAGTTAGTCCCGCACGAAGTCTGCGCAAAGTCACCACTGTAGTTAGTCCCGCAGGAAGCCTGCACCAAGTCACCACTGTAGTTAGTCTCGCATGAAGCCTGCACCAAGTGTGGCAAAACGTCATTGTAGATGTACATTTATGCCCCTCTATCTCATCCATTCATCCACTCCGGCAGTTTCACATCTTCGTTTTCTTCATCGTCCTATTATTTGGCAAATTTTTGCCCTTCATTCTTTTAGCTGTTACCACTCCTAGACGTATTTGCGTTCCGCCAGGTGAACTGTGGTATTATCGAGGTTAATTACACCGGTCAGCCGTAACACGTTTATCTCTATGAGTCGGTCTTGCTACCTTTGACAGGGTCGATTTCTATTAACACAAGCTGGTCGTGCACGATCGATTCAATAGAATACAATATTGTCTGTCTGGGAAAGGTGTCTGAGATGGGCGAGGGCCCAGGCGATATGAGGTAATAGATTCCGGGACCATCCCTGCATCAAGATTACTACAATTTCCAAGACCAAGTCATTCGAATCATCTAATACAGTGATGTGTCCATTCTAAATTGTGCGAGGAGATATTGTTCCCAAAAGTTACTTTGTGGTAAGTGTAAACATTTATTTTACAAATATGAATTTGGTATGTTTTTCTTGCTATGCTGTTATATGAGGGTGGCAACCTCAACATATGAAAATAGTATATTCATAAAATACTATAGCGAGCGCTGGCGATTGTTTCTTGCTAGTCGTACAGAAAACCAACAGCAGAGGTGACCCCAGTCTCCGACTGGAGAAGTGTTGAGTGATGATTACATCACGAGTGCATCAAGTGTATTATATCATTTTGTGACATATATGTGCCTTGGTGATTGTAACCCATGCAAATCATTATTCGCGCTGTCCAAGCACATATTTTCCTAGTTTAATAGCCAGAAGAATATTGGTGATTTTTAATCATCTTCCCTGGGCTACGCTGTGTACTCAGGAGTTTGATTCTTCGGAGAGATTAACATTGGTGGGTGCACAACGTGAAAGCAATGTATGAGCAAGAATAGGAGCTGCGCTGGTGTAATGGTTATCACGTTGCACTGGCGATCAGGTGTTTAAGGTTCAAGCTCGGGCGTCGGCAATTGAAGGAGTATCACCGACTGGGATTTAGACTGAATAACCTGAACGGCTCTGTGGATTGGAAGGAGCGAAGTTCCTGACCGTTTTGGAAAGAAAGTCCACAGGTTCCCCAGCGTCGCAATGACATGTCATTGGGCCGAATGGCTGAAATCCCAACTGCCGCTGGTTAAGAAAAAAAAAGAGCAAGTCTCTTATTTTATATATATATATATATATATATATATATATATATATATATATATATATATATATATATATATATATATATATACACATATATATATACACATATATATATATATATATATATATATATATATATATATATATATATATTCTTCTTCTTCTTCCGTCCTTAGCCAAAGACCGACCAAGCAGTCAGAGGCCATCACGCCTTGTGGCGTCTTAAGGGCAACAGCAGATTGATTTTCTCTGTTGTAGTTTCCCATCACGCCTAGCGGCGTCTTTAGGGCAACAACAAATAGATCCATCTGCCGTTGTTTCCGTAATCGGTGTGACAAGCCAACGGGTGATCAGCCCATTGGGCATATATATGTATATATATATACATATTTACACCAATAGAACTCCTTTTTGTCATAGGGAATTTCGCTGGATTTACACCAGCTGGGAGCTTGAACGGGCAAAAACCATTGCTTAATTTTTCCCAAAAGACAACGGACAGATATAAGTTAACAATTGCTCTGCCATAAGCAGCATTGTTCTTGACTTCTGAATTATCGCATGGACACTACCTTGAGACAGAAGCGTCATTACCCTTCTGTCTATATCTCTGCCAAGAGTAATCTTGTGCGAAGGTAGAGACCTTTGACGACCCACTTTAGATACTCTTGATGTTTTGCCACTGTTGGACCACTATTGCAAAGCAGGGGAGGCAATCCGTGACACCAACTCACCACTGTAGTTAGTCCAGCAGGAAGCCTGTTCCAAGTCACCACTGTAGTTAGTCCTGCAGGAAGCCTGCACCAAGTCACCACTGCAGTTAGTCCCACAGGAAGCCTGCACGAGGCAGTTACATGCTCTCATAGCAGCGGTTCATGTAGTAATTTGTTTTACATGAGGAGTTTGCCATCTCCATTCATTGCCTTGTATTAGGCGCATTGAACGACATGGATGAATGTACAATAGTCCTATTTCTTTCTTGGTCTCTTCAAAGACTCCCTGGAACTATACGACATGTGACCTAGATAATTAGACACGTGATTATACAGGGATACTGAAAAGTTACGTGCTATTTTTACATTTGTATCTCTTCATTTATCCACTTACTTTATACAAAACAAACGTCACAATACAGAGAATTACCTGTTATTTTATTACATCAAATGATGTGTCACATGTTGATGTCTGATCTGATTTTTGATATCTTATTTAATTTTTGATTTATTGTAAATAATATTGTAAAACTACAGCGTAGGGGGGAAATCAGGCACGTGACGTCAAAGCAGACAATAATTGTTAGTCTCTTGTTACGTTGACTTTATTAGCCATTTTAGAATTTAGTTTATTTTGTTTTGTTTCTGGTAAAAAAAAAAATTACAACGTATTTGTCACATGCCAAATTGCATTAATTGCTCCTTATTTTGATATATATCTCATGTTTATTAAGTAAGTTTAAGTGCTGAAAAAAACATTTGGAAAAAAAGAGATTCACTTGTCAATCACTCTGTAGAAATAGTATATCTTATACTGATCATCTGATCATCCTTGACATTTTATGGCGGCAGTCCTGCTTGGGAGGACACAATGGGCTAATCACCTGTTTGTCAAACATTTTGATTACATGTTTTGCCCAGGAGCCTTGTGCTCTTTGGGTTACCTTTACACTTCGTTTTACTGGGGTAGATGAGGTTCCGATTATGAGATGAGATGAGTCCCGCTTGGGTCATGGCTCTCAAGTGGCATCATTCTCTTGACTATTCGGCCTCCGATTCGAACTGAACGCATTTCGTTAAGGGGCATCAATATCATAACTATTTCCATCTGATGTTGTAAAAACATCTTTTCGCATAAACTTAGGGAGCATCTCGACATCTCCGTCCTCCCATAATCCTGGACTTTACTCTTCATGTATCTCTTGCGCATATCTTCAAACTTCAGCTGGGGTTGCCTTTTTGTTTTGGCAAGGGCGCAGTCTTGGGATCAACATTAAATGTAATCCTGTTGAGTGCTATTTAGCACTTTCTTACAACTCATGTACAACAAGCAGGTAAAGTCGCTGACTTTTATCTAACTTTCTGTATTCTCTACACAGCTAGACCTTGACGCTGGTGACTCATATCAATTTTCCACCACCATCATATCCCCCCTCCCCCCCATACTGTTACTTTACCAAACAATTATGAATGTAATGTAGGGACGTAATTTTTATAATCAAGGGACACAATGCGTATGGGAAGGAAAGTCATAACATTCAAAGCATTAAGTAGATACTGATTAAAAATATTTCCAAAACCGTTACTAGCAAAGACAGAAATTACAAAAAATTTCATATTCCATAGACAATATTTTTGGGAATTGTTATTATTATAGAAACTTCCATTTATATTTCGCAAGGAATAAATAAATGTACACTAGGCTAAATCCACGTTTGTAAATAAGTATAACACAACGATTCTTTTAATGAAGACAGTATAAATTCTATCTTGAATCTGTATTTTTGACCGGCACATAGTGCTGCCTAAACTAAAATTGTGATGATGTGTTTGTCAAGTCACCCTGTGAGCTCAGTCATGACCATAACTCCCTACCCACCACCTCCATCACACATTAATATATGATGTAACAAAAGGAGCTTTCATATTGCATTGTGGCATGTATGGGCATTACCATACATCGAGTCCAACACAAATATAACAATCTCTCAACTAACACATTTAGTCTCATTGTATGGCTCTGAAACATAGATAAAAACAAAGGTGTTATAATCCGCAGGTGTTGAATCACACGTAACCGCACGTTTCCGTTGATAAGCCGTCCAATTCGCTTTCATTGTGTAACGTTACAGCCAAACCATAAATTCTTACGTCGAATCCGAAACCGTTATCACGGTAAATTTTTGTTTACTGTTTAAACAATATCAGTTCTGATAATACTCTTCAGCTTTACAAGGACAGCTTGTGACGTGAGAGACTTGAGTCTGTCACGGATCTCCTCCCCTGCTTTGCGGTAGTGGTCCAACAGTGGCCAATACTCAAGAGTATCTAAATAGGTCGTCAAATGTGTCTACTTTCGCACAAGATTACTCTTGGCAGAGATGTAGACAGAAGAGTAATGACGCTTCTACCTTAAGAAAATTTCACAAGATAATTCAGAAGTCAAGAAAAATGCTGCTTAGCGCTGAACATTTGTTAACTTATATCTGTCCGTCGTCTTTTGCGAAGAATTAAGCAATGGCTTTTAGCCTGTTCAAGCCCCCAGTTGAGTTAATTCAGCGAATTTCCTCTTAAAATGGTATAACTTTGTTTAGCGGTCAATACATATATATATATATATATATATATATATATATATATATATATATATATATATATATATATATATATATATATATATATATATATATATATATATATATATATATATATATATATATATATATATATATATTAGTAATGCTCATACGTTTGCTTTTATACAGTAATTACTGAATAAAAACTATTGTTTAGTTTTAAAACAACAGGTAACAAATTTAATAATCAATTAATATTAACAGTTTAAAATAATGGAAATGCTGGTGAATTTTATATTGGAATCACATTTTCTCTTCACGGAGATTTAGGATGAGGATATAGTTCAGAAAATTATCTCCGGTTGCTGATGCCTTTTTATAAGCACTTAACTGCAGCCGTTTTCCGTCAGTTCTTCGGTGGTGAGGGCTCTTCTCTACACAACTTGTCCGATTTAGGCGGTTGGTGTTGATTCCCTGCGTTTCACTCACGACTAGCTTCGTTCCACGAGCTTTTTTAGACAAAATAGAGAAACAAATGCCTCTGCTAACTAGACTTGTAGGCTGCCAATTAACAGGCACATTCTCGCTATCCGTCCACCAATGTTAATCTCTCAGAAAAATTAAATTCCCGAGTACACATTGTAGCTAAGGGCAGATTATTAAAAATCACCAATATTCTTCCGGGTATTAAACTGGGAAAAATGTGTCTGGGCGGGGCGAATAATGAGTTGCCTGAGTTACAATTAACAAAGTGCATATTTCTCACAAAAAAACTTTACTTTTTGAAATCACTTCAAGATCTGACAGAGCTGAGAAGATATCCAGAGGGCCGGCTTTTATAGTTAGAAGCCTTAACCTATAACACAACAAAATAACTGAGAAGGAGCCACAACCTAACGTTATTGTGAGCGATTTGTATAGATCGAAGCTTCAAACAGCCGCAGATTTGAGGGTACCACTGTGTCTTGAAGGTTGTCTATAAGCTTACAAACTTTGTTAGTGAATTAATGTACATTTAAAATTAATGAATATTTAAAATTAATGTTATGCTCAACATAAATCCTCATGTCTTTATCTTGCCTTGTGCCCGAAGAAAGATGGCTTCCATCACTATATTACCTAAGTTTTGTACAGCATTGGCACAGCTAGAAGTCCTTGTTAGGACTGACAAACGCTAGCAATAAAAGCTTACAGTTCCTTTTAAGGTCTTGCTTTTGGGTGCCGTGCTCAAAGAGTTCGTCATCTCTTCTTCTTTCTTAACTTTTATTTCGGTACATTTAGTCGATGTATTTATAAGGAAAACAATTTTGCTAACTTTGACAAAATGCTAAGCCAAATGGAAGTAGTCATGGCTGGGTTTAGAAAATGTCTTTAACTGATGTCAAAACTCTTAAATGTATTGTCTGGTTGTACGCCGTACCCCCTTTTGACTGATTTAACCACAGCCTCAAGACGGTGTTGTAGAAATTGATCAATAGTAGCCAGTCAGCATCAGAGGGGCGTCTTGGTTATAAATCACAGATGTCATAACCTAGTAACATTTAGCAGGTTCGGCTAGTGGTGAAAAACGTGGCACAATTTTGGACATTGTGAGCTGTTTAACAGTGGACCAACACTGTTCCTGACATAAGCATAGTATCTTCAGTGTCCAGATGTTTTAACGACCGAAGAACGTCAGATACTGCAACGTGTCAAGCAAGTTATGTACAACTTATCGTGAAAACACAGACCACGGCACCCAAGCCAAGAACATAATGAAAATGATTAAACAGTGACAATAAACGTTTTGTAAAGTGTGTCAAATCTTGTAAGATATTGATATACCAAAGTGCTAATTTGTTACTATACACTATTAATAAATAAAGTGCACTCATTTGTTTATAACTGCAGGTTTTGAATTATTTAAATTTGCAGTTATAATTTTGTTGTGCGGTCAAAGAAATGTTAATAATTTACAATTGGTAGGGAATAAATACGAGCTGTACTCACATTTTTATATAACACCAATGGAGCATAGGATAGGTCTAGCCAGAACTTAACTTACCTATCAGTTCTCTTCTACAACTATCATCGAGAACTGTGCAGTTAACTACCTGACTTGTCGTGTGCCTTCCCTACCTCTGGTTCGCTAGCTTTCTTCTCCACTTCCGTGAAATACTATCTAATTGTCTATCCAATATCCATTTCGCCACATATATGAGTATACCGTGGGTTCTCAACCTTTTTTTGCTCAAGACACCCTTCTCTCATTTACCTCTGTATTCCCCCCCTCCCCCCACCCCATAGTAGCTGTTAGCTGGAAAAAAAGTACTTTACCATCAGCACTGTTTATTAAGTGGTTACTTTAACAATTGCCTCCAGCTAGCAGCATGGATAAAATCAGGAGTGAAGTTAAAAGTTGCAACCAAAGTGGAGTGGGTTCCATTCGCAGCGCAGGCGGGAAAAACAACAGGAGGCATACACTTGGGTGTCATGACCAGAGTGTAAAGAAGATAAAGAACCGACACACTTGTCCGAGGGGGACGCTTCTGGTGATCAGACTGCCTCCTGTTGTATCGCTGTGTAGAGTTGCCTATCATCGTAATCTAAACTGTATCATATAAAAACAAAGTATGTGCAGTAGCTAACAAAAACGATTAATTCTATATTTACATAATCGTGTAATAGCAAACAAAAGTCGTAGGGACATTCAATGTCTAGCAGCAGCATAAGGCCTGCAAACAGAAAAGATTATAATAATCAGTACTTTATTTAAGTTAAGTTTGGGTGGTCCCCTCAGAAACTTATTGTCACCCCCTAGAAATATGACACTTACTGTGTCCCCCTACAAATATGGCATGGTTCACGTTGAGAACCACTGACACACACAACAGTTAACCATACAGCCAATCAGAAATGAGAACAGAAATTCCGTTGTTTTATTTCTATTTTTAGTTTCCGCTGCACACTTGTGTTATTTTTTGTCCTTGCACAAACGCTAATAATGAATAAACATGGGGAACTATTCTCAAACTTCTGTGCTTCAAATCAACTGGCTGTAGGAGGAAACATGTTTCCACATAAGAGAATACACAAGGCAACATGGATATCCCCAGACAATAGAACAGAAAATCAGATTGATCATATATGCATAAACAAGAAGTTTAGATCATCATTGCAGTATGTAAAGGTATATAGAGGAGCAGATGTGGCATCAGATCACCACCTTCTGATAGCCAAAGTAAAAATGAAACTCAAGAGATATGCAACAATGCAAAATTATAGACAACAATTTAATGTAGGACATCTAAAAAATCAAGAAACAAGAGACATATTTGCGGTCACAATATCCAACAAATCCCAAGTGCTCCAACAGCCGCAAGATTTAGAGAATACAGAAGACTATTGGCAGCAAATCAAAAACAATGTGGAATGAGACATGTGAAGAAATACTGGGGAAAAGGGAACGACAACAAATAGCATGGATAACAACAGAAACCATCAATAAGATAAAAGACAGGAAAAACAAGAAAGCAGATTTAAACACAAGCAGAACCAGAAGTTCCAAAGCCAAGGCTCAAGAAGTGTACACAGAAGCAAACAAAGAAGTAAAAAAAAGTATCAAAAGAGACAAGAGGAAGTATACTGAGGAGTTGGCAAGAGAGGCAGAAGATGCTGCAGCCAACGGGAATATGAGAGAACTGTATAACAACACAAAGAAGCTAACGGGGAAATAAAGCAAACAAGTTGCTCCATAACAGACAAGAATGGAAAACTGATCAGCAATATACAAGAGCAAATGAAGAGGTAGACAGAATATTTTGAGGACCTTCTCAATAGGCCAGCTCCACAAAACCCCCCGGACATCCAGCCAGCAGAAGAAGAGCTACAAATTAACGGTGAAAGATCAACGAAGGAAGAAATAAAGAAAGCCATAAAGCTTCTAAGAGATGGAAAAGCGTTTGGACCTGATGGCATTCCAGCAGAGGCCATCAAAGCAGATATCGACACGGCTACAGAGATGTTATATAAATTACTTGGTAAAGTCTGGGAAAAGGAAGAGATACAAGCAGAATGGAAGGAAGGATATCTGGTTAAGCTGCCTAAGAAGGTAAATTTACAAGAGTGCACAAATTATAGAGGAATAATGTTACTTTCAGTGCCAGGAAAATTATTAAGCAGGGGCATATACACCCAGAAAAAAGACAAAAAAGGTTATTTTTGATTTTCATATAATAATTGTGTTTTAAATATTTATAAGCCTTTTTACTTTGATATTCTTTTTGAATTATGTGTTTATCTGTAATAGTTTATGAGTTATCAATGTTCAAAGAGAATCAGATAAGTGTTTTAACATTTTAAAAACTAAACTTTAACGAAAACAGGGCTTGCGATTCACAGTTCCGGTGATATTTTCTACAATTTTAAAGCTATAGCCTTCAAATTTTGCACACTTATAGCCCATGTTATCCTTTATGGCATGAATCTCCACTTTTGTCTTACATGGTATAGAAACAGAGATATTGCTATACAAAGTTCTAAATTTGTGCTATTTAAAAGCGTCATATTGCAAGAGCCATATCTACAAAGCTCATTGGGGTAGACATTTTTGGGTGGTTCACGCCATAGGTAGGGATGTTATGCACATCATCTGCTGGTTTGGCATTCTTTGCACCTTTTATGTGAGTGAAATTCATTCGCAGGTGCACTGGGGGTTTTCCTTTCATTTTTTTTTTCATCACTTAATGTTAATTAATTATTTTCACATAAAACATTAAAATTTATAAAGTAAACTTTATTCATCATAAAATATAATATCTCTTGTAACATGTGGCCAAATTTTATGTCAACAAGTTCGTTAGTTATTTTTCTGTTAATTTGTTAAAAAGATAACCCATTTCTGGGTCGGTGTGCCCCCTTAATAGATTGACAGCGTTCACTCATCCAGCAACATTTACGCCTCTGCACTTACACTCAACTAAAATTATTAGGTCTTTGCAATAAAATGTCAAAAACGTTACCAATAGACATTCCTAACTATGAACAGTTGATCAGTGACATGCAGTGCCAGAGATCAAACTAATTATACGTTTGACTCAAATATTTTAAAGATTATTATTATTATATTTAATCTTGAATATTTCCTATATCATTAAATGTGTTTACTTGTTTCGTAAATGTTGTTGTAAAAATGAGTCAATATGTGAATCGCGATATTTGGTTGGTGCCCAACACGCTCTCTATAAATCTAAAATGTGCCTGTGGTGCAAAATAAAAAGTTTGAGGACCCCTGGTCTAGATCATCTATACTAGAGACATATATATATAGAATCGCACGTCTGCACATAACACAAGCGATACATTTTGTACCCTTCAGCTGACCAATGAGCACAGGCGGACTTACAGTGCTCCGGCTCCTGGGCAAAACAGGGTCATTGGCCTCTGAATACTAATTCCACATTAATAAATCATGCATTGTAAGATAATTACGGCTGCGGGCCCTCGGGCAGCGCCAGAAAAGTCCAGTGATCAGTCCGCCTCTACCAAGGAGCATATCTTCATCACATATTCCTATGTGTTCCTTATGGAGCATGGATCCATCATTGTAGCTTGTCCCCTTGTAGAAATTATGCCTCAATCATTCAGAAGCTTTTGTAGCGATTGTTTTTGTATCAATGTGTTGTACATGATGAGGTGGCCAACCCCCCATGCACAACCTCTTATTAAGTCGCATTGTACGACATACCAGAGGGAGTAGTAGTCATATTTCTTCTTTGTCTCTTCAGAAACCCCCGGCTTTGCCTCATCAAAGAGGGACACTCAACCATCATCATCATGTCACTTTTCTGCTCCCGATGGAGTATTGAGCAGCCACTGCAGCTTGTCCTGTCACAACAGCCTGCACCAATGTATTCATGCCAACTTGTATCAGCCATTTTCTATTCTAAACGATTCCCCCCACCCCCTACACACACATATACATACACACGCCTTTGTTTTTGAATGACAACACACCAAGTATGAAGAATCTAACATTTTAGGACATGCAACAGGAAGAAAGAAAAACCTACACATAAAATTTGGACATTCTCGTTGAGGCTTCAATGTTTACGATAACTGGCCTGGAGGGATTATTGTTGTTGTTGTTGTTGTTTAACTAGGGCTGCTGAGCTTCTCGTCTCTTTAGCAGCCGATACCAAGTTGAATACTCCTTGGTATTATCTACACTGTACTTCTAGGCTTATTCTGTGACTTTTCTGCAATTCTGAAACGTGTTGAGTTGAAGTCATGAGCTCCAGTTTCTCCAGCTTGGCTGGCATTTAAAGGATCAACACATCTGGTCCTTAGCTAGGCGTAAGAAGGGCGTGGCAAACTTTGCCTTCCCGGCCATCCAGGGGGGGAAGGGGGGGGGGCTGTCCAATTATGCAGAGCTAAAATACTGTGCTCTGGTTCTGGGGTCTAGCAAGGAGTTGTCACGTCCTACACAGAGCCACTTCTCAGCATCTCCTGATCATCAGGAGCCCACAGTGAGATCCTCCTGCATGTAGCCAACCAGGTAAAGACCAGAGTTTCGTTTGGCGCTCAGGTGACTCCTCCACGTTCGGTGTGCAAAACTCGGTTCTCAACATGTTTCACCACAGGGGGAATCCCTGGAAGTGTGTGCATGATTTCAATAGTCCATGAGGGTGTAATTAGCCTCACAGACAGAGGTTCACTTCCACATATGTATATTATAGCATTGTGCTTGGTTGGTGGTCATATAAGGATGACTCCAGTTATGCCTCCTTGCATGCTGGGAGGGATAATGCCATAAGTGAAATGGTGGCTTTTGAACATAGTATCGAAAATTATAGACACTATCCCCATATTACGTAATGTCTTCATAAAATATTTGTAAATTAACAATGAAACAATCCCATCAGCTTTTTGAGAAAGTACAGAAACGGTGCTAATAGCTCCGTGATAGCTAATCTGAACACTTATTTATAGAACACGCATGCTTTACAATCTTTTCATGGTGCACAGAACGTTAAGAGAAAAAAAATTCGAAACTGGCTTGGGTTAGTGTTAAGATTGGTGTTAGAGATTATTATTTTTATTTGAAAAATCTGGAAACAGAGGTTGGGTTAAGGTTAGCGTGAAGGTTATTATGTTTTTTTTAATTAGACGAACTGACACGACAGACATATCAATAACAACTTGACCAAAATGGTGGCTTGTCTTTGTAATTCTAAAATTCTATCCAATATTCTTTTTAAATGAACATACATTTATCTTCAAATCGCTGGTGTCGCTGTGGCAAATAGCGAAAACGTCTGAACTGGCAACCATCTCCTTGAAAGTGTCTCTGACGCCGGTCTTTGTCCAGTTTAGTTGGTTGACCATGTCAAAGTCTGTGGCATTCTTACTAGCGTATTCAACAGGCAGCTTGTGTACTGGACTGTAAAAAAATTGCGAATGTATTGTTAGAAAAAATATTCATGTGTTTAGCAAAAGAAGCAAATAATAAAAATAAACGTGTATGTTGCAGGTGCTCGTGAGAAATAAAAATATCATCATTAAGCGAAGTACGTTGCAAGTATCTTCTTCTTCTTCCATCCTTAGCCGAGGACCGACAAAGCAGTCCGTGGCCAATACGCCTAGTGGCGCCTTAGGGCAACAAGAAATTAACTGTTGTTCTGTTACGCCTAGTGGCGTTTATTGGTACAACAAAGAATTAATTGTTGTTTCCGTAATCTAAGTGACTGGCAAGCGGATGATCAGCCCACTGTTGTCGGTCCTTTATCTTCCTTACACTCTGGTCATGACACCCAAGTGTATGCCTCCTGTTGTCTTTCCCGCCGGCGCTGCGAATGGAACCCACTCCACCTTGGTTGCAACTTTTAACTTCACTCCTGATTTTATCCATGCTGTTAGCTGGAGGCAATTGTTAAAGTAGCCATTTAATAAACAGTGCTGATGGTAAAGTACCTTTTTTTCCAGCTAACAGCTACTATGGGGGAGGGGGGATTGCAGAGGCAAATGAGAGAGGGTGCCATAAGCAAAAATAGGTTGAGAACCCACGGTATATATGTGGCGAAATGGATATTTGGTAGAAAATTAGAAAGTATTTTCCAGAAGTGGAAAAGAACGCTAGCGAACCAGAGGTAGGGAAGGCACACGACAAGTCAGGTAGTTAACTGCACAGTTCTCGATGATAGTTGTAGAAGGGAACTGATAGATCAGATGCCTTCTCGCTAGGTATATTATATGCTCCATTGGTGTTATATAAATGTATGAGTGGAGCTCGTATATATTCCCTACCAATATTAAACTATTAATATTTCTTTGACCACACAACAAAATTATAACTGGAAATTTAAATAATTCAAAACCTGCAGTTATAAACAAATGAGTGCACTTTATTGATTAATAATGTACAGTAACAAATTAGCACCTTAGTATATCAATATCTTACAAGATTTCACACAATTTACACAACGTATATTGTCACTGTTTAACAATTTTCATTATGTTATTGGCTTGGGTGCCTTGGTTTAGGTTTTCACGATAAGTACTTGCTTGACACGTTGCAGTATCTGACTTTCTTCGGTCGTTAAAACATCTGGACACTGAAGATGCTATGCTTATGTCAGGAACAGTGTTGGTACACTGTTAAACAGTTCAAAATGTCCAAAATTGTGTCACGTTTTTCACCACTAGATGAACCTGCAAAATATGACCAGGTTATGGCATCTGTCGGCGTCTGTGGCTTAATGGATATGAACGCAGTTTCATAATCCAGATATACCAGGTTCGAAACCTGCTGCAGGCGGTTTGGTAACAGATCGCTTTGTGTGGATTTTTAACAATGATATAAACGCCGTACCGTTCAGAAAGCAATGGCAAACTACTGAATGAAAAAATTGCCTAGAAAAATCACAAACAGCCAATAAAAGCTGGGGTTGATTGCCACGACCTGTAAAGGATAAGCTACTAACTATTGCATCTGTGGTTTATAACCAAGACGCCCCTCTGATGCTGACTGGCCACTGTTGATCAATTTCTACAACACCGTCTTGAGGCTGTGGTTAAATCAGTCAAAAGGGGGTACGGCGTACAATCTTTTAATACATTTAAGAGTTTTGACATCAGTTAAAGACATTTTCTAAACCCAGCCATGACTACTTCACTTTGGCTTAACGTTTTGCCAAAGTGAGCAAAATTGTTTTCCTCATCGACAAAATGTACCGAAATAAAAGATAAGAAAGAAAAAGAGATGACGAACTCTTTGAGGAAAGCACCCAACAGCAAAGCCCTAAAAATAACTGTAAGCTTTTATTGCTAGCGTTTGTCAGTCCTAACATAGGCTTCTAGCTGAGCCAATGGTGTCCAGAATTGAGGTTATGTAGTGATGGAAGCCATCTTTCTTCGGGAGGATTTATGTTAAGCATTTACATTAATTTTAAATATTCATTAATTTTAAATGTATATTAGTTCACTAAGATATTTTGTAAGCTTACAGACATACCCTCAAGGCAAAGCAGTACTTCGATGTCTGCGGCTGTTTGAAGCTTCGATCTATACAAATCGCTCACAATAACGTTAAGTTGTGGCTCCTTCTCAGATATCTTGTTGTGTTATTGGTTAAGGCTTCTAACTGTACCAGTCGGCCCTCTGGATATCTTCTCAGCTCTGTCAGATCTTGAAGTGACTTCAAGAAGTAAGGAACTGTGTCTGAGATCGATCTTAAATCCCTAATCTCAGGTCTAACCCTTGCTGTTGTCACGGATTTGACTGTTAATTTTATTTTACCAACACGTCCCATTTTTCTAATTTTTTTTTAATGTTCTGGTGTTATCGATTTTTTTGCACTTTCAGTTTTCTGTTCTTCCACATTTTACCTACGTAGCCAGTTATTCCCTCTCAGACCCCACCCCGCGGTTTTATTTCGTTCTTGCCTTCATTATAAATTCTACACTTGGTCAGTAGTGGTCAGCTTACGATAATATTACCTAAGCTGCACCTGGTGTGTCTGACTGGAGGAACGCTGGTAGCTCGTAACAGCGTTTGATCTCGAGCGAGAAATAGTTTATTTGAAGAAGCGAACCGCTATCGTACTACAGTCCATAGCGGGAGCAATGGGGAGACAAAACTCACGTTCGTTCTGAGATTTTTGTTGTGGCCCTTGATCGCTCACAGAATAATATTATGTCACATGTACGAAAATTTCCCGCGGGTGTTGTCTCTGACGTAGTCTCTAGAATAACATTTGTCTTACTCATGATTACGTTATACGCAGTACATCCGTGGGAACACGCAACGGTGGGTAGCGTCTTCTGGAAGACTATAAATCTAGATAGGTTTACTCAGTCAAGCACACTCGTAAATTTATCCTGCCCGTAGATGACCAAATGAGACAGGCAGATGTTAGCACAACATAACTAGATTGTGTTGCCTATTCTCGTCATCTTGGGGTAAGTTGAGATCTTTTGTAATATATATATATATATATATCATGCTAGCTTTTATATACCTGATAGGAGTGTGAATTGAATTATTTTAGGTGATTTATTCCGGTAATTAATTCAGTGATAATGTAGCAGCGTCTAACGCCTTAGTTAACGGGTGCTTAAGCAGTTAGGTTAGGTGTCCCCCAGTGTTATTGTTTACAATGGGTTAATGGTAAACTTACGATAACAGATACTTATTAAGCAAAAGACCTCATAGTCCGTTCAGTGCTTGCCATGGGTTAAGAGTAAGATAAAAGCTGTCATTACGTTAAGGAAATGTCATGAGTGTAGGTTATTCACTTAAAACTGAACAGTGACGCGCGTGCACTATAACACTTGAATTATAATGAGGTAGTCACTTATTACTTTCTGAGAGAAACTTCTATTAGGTGTGGAATTATTATATGCCTACTTGTGTAGTTAGACACCAGTTTAGAACTTTCACAGGATGCAATCACCAGCCAGAGATATAATTATATCTTATGGCTAATTCACAACGTATTATTATAGCAATTACATTGCATTTTCCATGTATTCAATTTTGGAAGGTTATTACTTTTTCCCTTTTTGTGTATCGACCCCAAGGGGCGCATACCGTTTATTATGTAATGTCTAATGCTGTATTTTATGTAAATTCATTTAATGTTGTAAGATGAGTCACATATCCACTCAGTGACAACTAGACAGTTAGTTTTCCTGTATGTTGAGTTGGAAGAGGACGTAGTAGATTTTGCTGTCAGAGCATTCGCTGACAGGTACTTGTATGTATAAGGTATATTAGCCTATGCGGGCGCATGCTGATAATTGATAGAGTGGATGTAACAGGAGGGCGACTCATATGGATAATGACAGCCCAAGACTATCATAGCAATGATTAAAATAATTATACATCCCATAGTGGGGCATAACTGTTTATTATAACGTTATTGTAATTTTATTGTTTGCTTGATATAAAGGGTGTTTGTTTTGGGTCTCAGTTTCAGGGCACCCCATTGCTAGTGCAGGATTCCAGTCAGGCGACGAACGTATCTTCTCATCGATCTCAAGGTTCCTAAAAGCAATTAGCACCACGAGTTGTCACCCATACCTGAATTACAACCCTTTTTCAACGCCCATCCCTCTAATGGGAAATAAGCTCATGCAGTGTTTAACGAGCCAAAGCAAATCTGAAATTGAATTTGGCAGTAGTGGTTTCCTACTCGCATCATCACAACTTTAGTTTAGGCAGCACTATGTGCCGGTCAAAAATATTGAAATGGATATGGAGTGTAAATGCATTAAAAGAAACTTTGTGCTATACATATTTACAGACGCGGATTTGAGCCTAGTGTTCATTTATTTATCCCTCTAAAAGTATAAATGCAAACTTCTATAATAATAACAATTGCCAGAAATATTCTTTATGGAATTTAAAATACTATGTCATGTCCGTCTTTGTTGCAAACGATTTTGGAAATAATTTTAACTAGTAACTACTTAATGTTTTGAATGTTATGAATTTCTTTTCTATACACATTGCGTCCCTTGATAATAAAAATTACGCCCCTTACATTACACTCATAATTGTTTCTTAACGAAATAGTATGAGGCGGAAAATGTGATGGTGGTGGAAAATTGATATGAGTTTCCAGCGTCAAGGTCTGGCTGTCTATGGAATACAGAAAGTTAGATAAAAGTCAGTGACCTTACCTGTTTGTTGTACATGAGTTGTAAGAAAGTGCTAGATATCACTCAACATGATTACATTTAATGTTGATCCCAAGATTGCGCTCTTGCCAAAACAAAAAGGCAACCCCAGCTGAAGTTTGAAGATATGCGCAAGAGTAAAGTCCAGGATTGTGGGAGGAATCTCTCAGAAGAATCAAATTCCTGAGTACACAGCGTAGCTCAGGGAAGATGATTAAAAATTAGCAATATTCTTCTGGCTATTAAACTAGAAAAATATGTGCTTGGACAGAACGAATAATGATTTGCATGGGTTACAATTAATAAGGTACATATATGTCACAAAATGATATAATACACTTGATGCACGCGTGATGTACTCGTCTCTTCTCCAGTCGGAGACTTGGGTCACCTCTGCCGGTGGTTTTCTGTACGACTAGCAAGAAACAATCGCCAGCGCTCGCTGTAGTGGTTTATGAATATACTATTTTCACATGTTGAGGTTGCCAGCCTCATATAACAACTTAGCAAGAAAAACATGCCAAATTCATATTTGTAAAATAATTGTTTACACTTACCCTAAAGTAACTTTTGGGAACACAATCTCCTCGCACAGTTTAGAATGGACAAATCGCTTCATTAGATGCTTCGAATCACTTGGTCTTTTAATTTGTAGTAATACTCTTATGACGGGTGTTCTGCGAATCACTTGTAATTCCCCCCCCCTCCCCCACCATAGTCGCTTAGCTGGAAAAAGGTACCTTACCATCAGCACTGTTTATTAAAGGGTTACTTTAACAATTGCCTCCAGCTAGCAGCATGGATAAAATCAGGAGTGAAGTTAAAAGTTGCAACCAAGGTGGAGTGGGTTCCATTTTCAGCGCAGGCGGAAAAAAACAACAGGAGGCATACACTTGGGTGTCATGACCAGAGTGTAAAGAAGATAAAGGACCGACACACTTGTCCGAGGGGGACCCTTCTGACGATCAGACTACCTCCAGTTTTAGCGCTGTGTAAAGTGTTCCGTATCATCGTAATCTAAACTGTATCATATAAAGACAAAGTATGTGCAGTAGCAAACAAAAACGATTAATCCTATATATACATAATTGTGTAATATCAAACAAAAGTCGTAAGGACATACAATGTCTAGCAGCAGCATAAGGCCTGCAAACAGAAAAGATTCTAATAACACTAGTCAACAACCAAAATGTACTAATGGCAAAATTTTATCAGAGATAAGATATTTATACACAAAGGTGATGTAATCATAGGTAGGATTGCATCATCAACTTCTAGTTACATTTTTATTGGTCATTAGAAAAAATTATGCAATCGCCCACAACAGTTGCGTCATATATATAAATTGACCGTAATTAAATAAACTAGTAGCATATATCTTGAAAACTAGAGCCAATCAACATTTTTTAATGTCATTTTCGTTTTCAGCACACCAAAATTTTGCCATTAGTTAGTGCATTTGTCCTTATCAAAAGTATCGTAGTTAGAAATGCCTAGGACATGTGTGAACAGTGCTAATAATTTCTGTTATATATGTGGTGAGGTGACATTTCTATCACAAAAACGAAATATAACTAAAGTGATTAAGAAGGCGTACAGTTTGTATTTTGGCTGCAGAATAGGAGATCAAGATAAGAGCTGGGCGCCACACATATGCTGCAATACATGTGCAGCACATCTTAAACTGTGGTTGACTGGCAAAAGGCAAGCTATGCCTTTTGCAGTCCCAATGATTTGGAGAGAGCCCACTGATCATCTCAACAACTGTTACTTTTGCATGGTCCCTCCAATTGGGAAAGGCATATCAAAGAAGAAAAAATGGACTCTGGAATATCCAAACATCCCCTCTGCAATACGTCCGGTACCACATGGCGATGACCTACCAGTTCCCAAAGTGCCAGAATCATTTTCAGCTGCTTCAACTGATGAAGAAGAGGACATTGGTGGTCCTGAACCATCAACCTCAAGCGCCCCAGATTTTGAGCAAACTACATCCACTAAACCACACTTAATAACCCAAGGTGAACTGAATGATCTTGTAAGAGATCTGAATTTACCGAAGAACAAGGCGGAGCTTTTGGGTTCCAGATTGCAACAGTGGAATCTCCTGGCAGAAGATGTTACAATTTCTGTGTACAGGAACCACCAGAAGCCACTTATTACATTCTTTTTCAAAGAGGGTGACCTTTCTGCGTGCCACAACATTTCTGGTTTAATGGCAGCCCTCAAAATCAATTACATACCGGAAGAGTGGAGGCTTTTCATTGATTCATCCAAGACAAGTCTTAAAGCTGTTTTGTTGAATAATGGTAATGTGTTACCATCAATTCCAGTTGGTCACGCAGTTCATATGAAAGAAACTTATGAAAACATTAAGCAGCTTTTGAAGTGTATAAACTACGATCATCTTTGGTCACTTTGCGGTGACTTAAAAGTGGTCGCTCTTTTGCTTGGACTACAGGGTGGATACACCAAGTACTGTTGCTTTCTCTGTGAGTGGTATAGCCGTGCACAAAGTGACCATTACATCAGAAGACATTGGCCAATCAGACAGTCATTGCAGCCTGGCAGTAAGAACGTTGAGAACCCAGCACTTGTCGACACCAGCAAGATTTTGTTGCCACCCTTGCACATTAAGCTGGGTCTCATTAAAAACTTTGTCAAGGCAATGGAGAAAACAGATGAGGCTTTCAAATACCTCATCAGAAAATTTCCAAGACTGAGTGAAGCTAAAATAAGAGAGGGAGTATTTGTTGGTCCGCAAATTCGAAAACTTCTTCATGATGACGAGTTTCTTTGCGTGTTGCATGGCAAGGAAAAAGCAGCATGACTAGCATTTAAGTCAGTGGTGGACAATTTTCTTGGAAACAACAGATCTGATAATTACAATGAAATTGTAGAAAATCTCCTTCTGAAGTATAAGAGTCTTGGCTGCAACATGTCTTTGAAAATTCATTTTCTGGATTCTCATCTGGATTTCTTTACGTCAAGCTGTGGAGCAGTCAGTGATGAGCATGGTGAACGATTTCACCAGGACATTGCTGCTATGGAGACAAGGTATCAAGGCGATTGGAGCCCTTCAATGCTTGCTGATTACTGTTGGACTGTGACAAGAGACACCTCATCGATTGACTACAAGAAGCAAGCAAAGAGAGCTCGAACAGCGACTGAATAATGATGGAATGGGTTCAAATGTGCCTTTTTAAAACATGATATGTGAACTTTAAATAATGTTTTTATTTTTTCTATCATTTTATGTTGAAATATCAATTAATTGAGTAGGTAACCACAATTGTTATAATGCTAAAGTAGAAAGACTAGCTGTTCCCCAGAGAATTAAACAAGCATACATTATTTGTATTACTGTCATGTAAATTCATCATTTTTTTAAAAACCAGAGCCAATTGGTGAATTTCATTATGATATATGAAATCAGCATGTCAAAATCAATAAGAAATGGTATATTTAATTTGTGGTACAAATAACTTTTGAGAATTTGTTGACTAGTGTAATCAGTACTTTATTTAAGTTAAGTTTGGGTGGCCCCTCAGAAACTTATTGTCACCCCCTAGAAATATGACACTTACTGTGTCCCCCTACAAATATGGCATGGCTCACGTTGAGTTACCACTGATACACACAACAGTTAACCATACAGCCAATCAGAAATGAGAACAGAAATGACGTTGTGTTGATTAAGTCATGTTTTATTTCTATGTTTAGTTTCCGCTGCACACTTGTGTTGTTTTAGGTCCTTGCACAAACGCTAAGTGCTTGGTACTCGCTGGGGATATTAGGTTGGGGTTTAATCTTCCAGTTTTACTGAAAAAATACAAGTTTGTGAATAAGGATAGGATACGCTAGACCAGGTTGTGGCGCTGGCTATTGCACGCCACACGCTAGAAAATGTATAGGCTTTTGGTGCTGATGAGCGCAGCACGATAATAATTTGTCGATATGTGTATTGCGCACATGACGTGAGCAGTGTGGAGGAAAATGGACAGAGCGTGTTTTGACCCTGAATGGGCGGCTTGTGTGTGTGTTCTACCCAGTGGTAGAAATATGGGAAATGTTACAATAGAAGTGTCTTGAAACATATTAATGTTTATTTTTTTTTTTTAATTTTTTTTTTAAACCAGCGGCACTTGGGCTTTCAGCCCTTCGGCCCAATGACATGTCATTGCGAGGCTGGGGAACCTGAGGACTTTCCTTCCAACCCGGTCAGGAGCTTCGCTCCTTCCCATCCACAGAGGGTTTATCACAGGAGCCGTTCAGGCTATTCAGTCAAATTTCCGGCCGTAAACATTTCTTCAAACGCCGACGCCCGGGTTTGAACCATGAACACCTGGTCGCCAGTACAACGCCGAAGCCATTACACCAGCGCGGCTCCCATTAATGTTTATTAAATACAACTAACGGTAGGAATAGGAATGAGGTAACATTTTTATGGACCTACGGATTATAGGAGTTGCTGAATCTACCTAATTATGCATGCTGTGTAATGATGTATTGTCTACGTGAATAATAAATGGAATGTTACTAAAATATCCAACTGTTATATTGATCGTTGTGTGGAATCTTCGAGTCATAGAAAGTATCGTTAATGAACTATTGTGGCTGTCCTGAATCTTGTGGACCTATGATATATAAACCTAGACACAGTGTGAAAACGAGCACAAACAATCAACTGAAGAATATAAACTTTTAACGCCACAGATATGGGAGGCTCGTTCCGTTGGAGAGGAATTAATTGTTTGGAATATGTACAATGCTATACTGTGGAAAGTACGCAAGATATCAAGCACACGAATTTGTGGAATCAATAGAAATTGCAATTTTTCGTACGAGGTCATGCCAAGACCTTGGACTGTTGGGAAGACATTAATACCAAACAACATATATTCTATTAAAGTCGCTGAACAGACATTTGACTGCCTACGAACAGATATGAAATTTCGACACAATATACTGCGGTCACAGGTTACTATGAAGAATATTGTCACCTCGAGGCCATTTCACGTTGAATCGTTGTAGTGAACCATTACATCAAGATCACCTGAACGGACTTGTAAATCCTAAAGTAAAGTTACCAGTGGACATTTATTATACCAATAATATGAATCGTGAGAAGCATGACGGTATCCAGAACCAATCTTTTGGGTCTTTCAAGTCTGACAAGTCTTTCAACCCTGATGTCCGAGAAATCATTTCGGTTGTCTGCAATGGTCAGGAAGGATGATTTAATCTTTTACGTACGTCACCAAACAGATTTGCTCACCACGTGGATTTCCTAAGTAGGAACAGGGAACGTCTTGTACAGGACACTTATACGCGTTGTGCAACCCAGACTTTACATTCTTTTCTTGACCCGTGTTTATTGCATAGATTCAAGGCTACTTTGCGAGGTTGATGCGTCTTGTCTACAACGAGGATTGGCGGTCGTGGATTTTAATCATATAAGTGAATATATGTTGGTAGGGTCATGGTCTCCGGTCCTAAAAATGTCAGGCACATCTTATTTTTGTGTATCTTGTATGTTTTATGTTTTCTTGTGGGCGACACTCAATTATATCTTTGGATGAATTTAGTTGTCGTCGTTCTATAGATTTTGATTGTATTGATCTCTTTCAGGGATTCAGCATTTAGTGCTGTCGTATTTCCGCTCTGACTGAGATTAATATTTTCTTAGTTGTTTAGCTGTGCTGTCGAGTAACATATTGTCGTGGAATTCTTATTTAGTTCAGTATGATTATGTTCGTACCTGTAGTTCTTCTCTGACTTTCTTTTTAATATGTACAGCAGTTCTATGTGATTGTATCTCGTCCTGTACTGTTCGTTGACGGTGGAAACAACTGTTTTATTATATTGTAGGATTTTATGACTTTTTACATTGTTGTCTCTTTCCTGATTTGTTTCCAGCGTTGTCAGTTAATCTTTTGTCTAATGTGATAGTATGGCATGCTTTTAAATAGGTAGTAAAGGCGATAGTTAGTACTGGATTATAGTATATTGTTAATTGCTGATATGTTAATATATACGATGATTATGGATACACTGTGAGATTAGTTGATAAGTATCATATACTTCAGAGACAAGTATATCACACATAACGAAGAAGTACTGTATATACAGTTGGTTTTGAAAAGGTTTGAATTACCTTACGACTAAGTATAGTCATTGGGCAACAAGTGGGAGAGATATACATTTTGAATCTATAGCCCATTACTCTTTAATTTCATTATGGCGGACTTTGTGAAGGTAAAGGCGGGATTTATACAGAATGGGAAGGACTTGAATTTCTCGGGTGATGATCTTATAGCCTATGTAAATAAAGAAATAGCAGAATACAAAGAAGAGAAAGAAAGAGAAGAAAAAAGACAAGAGAAAGAAAGAGAAGAAAAAAAAGAAGAGAAAGAAAGAGAAGAAAAAAGACAAGAGAAAGAAAGAGAAGAAAAAAAAAGAAGAGAAAGAAAGAGAAGAAAAAAGACAAGAGAAAGAAAGAGAAGAAAAAAGAGAAGAGAAAGAAAAAGAAGAAAAAAGACAAGAGAAAGAAAGAGAGAGAGAAGAAAAAAGAGAAGAAAGAGAGAAAGAAGAGAGGGAACATGAGAGAAGGGAAAGAATTCGTTTAGCAGAAATTGCTGCAGAACAAGCGAAATTTGAAAGCGAAAAAACTTTTGAGTTAGAAAAATTGCGTTTACAATCTTCTTCTTCTAGAGAATCGTCTGGTACAGGATCGTCTAAGATCATTAATTTAAAATTACCAAATTTTTCTTCATTACATGACGATATAGGATTCTATCTTTTGAGATTTGAATCAAGAGTTACGGCTTTAAATTAACCTAAGGCCTCATGGCCTGAACATTTTGTCGGGTTACTTACTGGTGAAAGTTTACAAACTTTTTTTAACATTGCCGATGATAAAAGGAACGACTATGAATCCATAAAATCAGTATTTCTTCGCAAATATTGTTTAGATGAGGAAGGATATCGTTTAAAATTTAAATCGATGGGTCCTGTGGAAGGTAAGGATGTCGAAGACTTTGTGTCTTCAGTGAAGATGTGTCTAAACAGATGGATTGAACTGTCTAATATTACTAAATCTTTCGAAGGTCTTTATGATCTCTTCTTAAGAGACAAAATTTTATCTTCGGTAAATACTGAAATTTTCTCATTCCTTCAAGAAAGGAAGCCCACAAATATAGGAGAAATGGAAAAATTGGCTCAACAATTTTCGGTCGCACACCCAAACTTGCCTTTAGGTAAGACGAAGGTCATAGAAACTTTGCCAGCTTGTGCGGTCACTCATGATAGATCACGCACTCACAGCATGGACCGACGGTATAGGGATGACTATCAAAATTCCTATAGAGGTAGATATAATTTCCCTCATAATCATTCGCCCTCACGGGGTATAGAGAGACGCAACTTTAACCATAATAATAAAAAGTCATGGCAAAGAAATAATCAATACTCCAATAATAATTACACTCACAAACATCATTTTTCGGGACCCTCACGTAATGATTACAATAACAGTAATTACAATAACAAACATCATGTCTCACCACCATCTCGTGATGATTCTTCTCGCACGGACAAAAAGGGGTACTATCGGTCTGACTGTCCAGTGGATCGGAGAGGAACACATTTTTCTAGGAGTCAAAGTAGAGGAAGATCACAAGCTCACGCTTGTCAGCTTGACGTTGGTAATGATAATATTTCCAATAATGAGAATAATACTCATGCCAATGCATGTAGTTTTGATCTGGAAAATAGTGGTAATTGCAGAGAATGTATGACTCTATTTCAACCTGGATCTACTCCACGTCTGAGATGTGGACATGCTCTGCCAGTTTTGTCTTTAAATGATGGGGTTGGCCCACTCGTGATCCATAGAAGTTTTGTTTTTGACACACCTGTTTCTATTTTACGTGACAGCGGTTGCTCCACCATTGGCCTAAGGAAGGCACTAATTCCTTCTTCTTGCTTTACGGGAACCTCTATAAAGTGCGTAACTTTCGGTGGAACTGTTGAATCTTATCCGCTGGCGGATGTGGTAATAGATACTCCGTTTTTTCGGGAAAAGTAAGAGTGTGTGCTCTCGATCGACCTTGTTGTGATTTACTTATCGGTAACATAAAGGGGGTTAAAGAGTGTTCTGAACAGGATATTATTGATTGGGAGAGAAATCATCCCTCCTTTGCTAACGCGATCACAACCAGAGCACAACAAGCTGCAGAGACAATTGAATTAAATTCTTCTATACACAATCAACACATTACAACTTGTCATTACATTGACAAAAATATATTTATAGCAAAACAACAAATGGATCCTTCTTTGGGACATTTATTCCCATTAGCTATTGCTCGAACTATTAAACATTCTAAAAATTCAAGACATTGGTTTCAAATGCAGGATAATATTATGATACGATGTTTTGATAATTACTCTTTCATTCTCAAACAAGTTATAGTACCTACGTCATTTCGCGCACTAGTTTTGTCAAATGCGCATGACGTACCATTTGCTGGACATATGGGAATTTCCCGTACGGCTTATAGATTACTAAAACACTTTTATTGGCCTGGGGTAAATAAAGACATTTCAACTTATTGTAAATCTTGCGCTGAATGTCGAAGTGTTGCACGTAAGGGTGCACATCAATCAGCACCTTTACAGGTCACGGATATTGCTGTACGCCCTTTTTTAAATTGGCTATTGATATCATAGGACCACTGTCTGTAAGGTCGACCAGAGGTTTTCAATACATATTAACATGTATTGACCTGTGTACGAGATGGCCAGAAGCCATTTCTTTAAAAAATATTACCACAGTGTCGGTAACAGATGCGTTGCTGTCTATATTTTCACGCATCGGGTTTCCGGAAGAAATCCTTTCTGATCATGGATCTCAGTTCGTGTCAGGTATGATGTCAGATGTTTTCAACACACTTCGTATCCGTCACTCTCTTAGTGCTATATTTCACCCTAGCTCTAACGGGGTCGTGGAACGTTGGAATGGGACATTAAAACAATTGTTGGGGAAGGTGACTACATCATTTCCTCAAGAATGGGATCGTTTTATTCCTGCTGTACTGTTTGCGTACAGAGAGGTTCCTAATCATACTGGTTTTTCGCCTTTTCAGTTGGTATTTGGTGCGAACCCAAGAGGTCCAATGTCTCTCTTACATGATTTGTTGATGGAATCTGATGTGAATAATAATAATAAGAAGAAATCCACTTATCAATACGTTACAGATTTACGCCAACATCTTGTGGATGCATGTCAGGTGGCGACTGAAGCATCTGAGATGGCAAAATATAAGACCAGATCTCGCATTAACAGAGATAGACGACTAACGTCTTTCTCAATCAATGACGATGTTTTTGTTCTCCTGCCACTCAAAGTAGATCACTTGTTAGTAACATGGCAAGGTCCGTTTAAAGTTGTTGCAAAGAGAACGGACGTGGACTACGTCATCAATATGCGGGGTAAAGAAAAAACATTCCATGTTAACATGCTCCTACCATACATCACTCGTCCTCCTCAGTTACAATTCATTTGTGATGCTATCATGAACCAACCTACCCATCATGCATCTATCGCGTTGGTGGATGAGGTGCAAACCAATTTCGCTGATGTACCTTCCACGTTTCCGGTAGCACCTATTAAGTCTTCGGAAACATGGAATGATGTTATAATTTGTACTGATTTACCTGCAGATCATGGGGATCAAATTCGTTCTATGTTGGTATCCTTTCAGGATGTTTTGTCTGATCTTCCGGGACGTACTAACATTATCACACACGAAATCAAATTGTCAGATTACACCCCGATTTCATTACGACCATACGCCGTTCCTCTACATGTTAGAGATCAGGTGGAAAGTAAAGTAGATGGTATGTTAAAACTGGGTATTATTTCACCGTCTGATTCACCTTTCTGTTTTCCTATGGTGGCAGTACGAAAGAAAGACAAGTCAATTCGTATTTGTATTGACTTTCGTCGCCTTAACAAGGTGACCATATCCGATTCTGAACCAATGCCTTTGCTGGAGGATTTGTTGCCACGCCTATCATCCGCCACTTTCTTCAGCAAGTTTGACCTATCTAAAGGTTACTGGCAGATTCCTCTGGCTGATGTATCAAAACCTTTGACTGCTTTTGCCACTTCTCGTGGATTGTTTCATTACAATGTCATGTGTTTTGGTTTACGGAATGCTCCAGCGACATTTGTACGCATGATGCGTCGCGTTTTAGGTAATCGCACCGATCTCATTTCGTATATGGACGATATTTGCATTTTTTATGATACTTGGGAACAGCATATCGCTGGGATACAGTCGTTGCTCCAAACTCTCAGAGTACATAACCTCACAGCTCGACCTTCCAAAGTCGAAATTGGGTTTACTGAGATTTCATTTCTGGGTCATAAGATTGGCCGACATACAATACAACCTGATGAGTCTACACTAAAAAGGGTACTGGATCTTGCCATACCAACTACTAAGAAACAAGTTCGTAGTTTGCTGGGACTCATAAACTTTTACCACAGGTTTATACCACGATTTTCCCTTTTAACTACTGTTCTATCTGCTCTGACAAAAAAGGGTATGCCTGACAAAATAATATGGAACAAAGAATGTGACCATGCCTTACAGAACATCAAAACACAATTTTCAAAAAGTCCAATACTAAGACTACCAGACTTACGACGACCTTTTCTCGTGGTTACAGACGCATCTCTGAAAGGAATCGGGGGATGTTTAATGCAGACCTTTAATGGCGAGTGCCACCCGATAATCTACCTCAGCAGAAAACTTTCAGAGACAGAATCCAGATATCCAATTGTGGAAAGGGAACTTTTGTCATTGGTATGGACATTACATAAACTACAGAAGTTCTTGGTGGGTACACATTTTAAATTATACACTGATCAAAAAGCCCTCACATATTTACAGACTTTTAAATCGACTAATGCACGTCTCACCCGATGGGCGCTACAAATGCAAGGGTATGATTTTGACGTTTTACCAATAGCAGGAAAGGACAATTTCCTAGCTGACACCCTCTCTAGAGTTATGTAATAACTCGAATACGGAAGTGGACAATAATTACTTATTTATTCATATTGTTATTACTGACATTATTTTTTTTCCTTTAAAAATCTAGATAGATATCATTTAATAAATGATAGGTAATCATAACGCATTAGGGATAAGATGAATGATTTAGTCTCGCTTCACATTATAATTGCCTGACTGAAAACTAAGTTTTCAGTTGTTCGAGGGGGGGGGGGGGTAATGTGGCGCTGGCTATTGCACGCCACACGCTAGAAAATGTATAGGCTTTTGGTGCTGATGAGCGCAGCACGATAATAATTTGTCGATATGTGTATTGCGCACATGACGTGAGCAGTGTGGAGGAAAATGGACAGAGCGTGTTTTGACCCTGAATGGGCGGCTTGTGTGTGTGTTCTACCCAGTGGTAGAAATATGGGAAATGTTACAATAGAAGTGTCTTGAAACATATTAATGTTTATTAAATACAACTAACGGTAGGAATAGGAATGAGGTAACATTTTTATGGACCTACGGATTATAGGAGTTGCTGAATCTACCTAATTATGCATGCTGTGTAATGATGTATTGTCTACGTGAATAATAAATGGAATGTTACTAAAATATCCAGCTGTTATATTGATCGTTGTGTGGAATCTTCGAGTCATAGAAAGTATCGATAATGAACTATTGTGGCTGTCCTGAATCTTGTGGACCTATAATATATAAACCTAGACACAGTGTGAAAACGAGCACAAACAATCAACTGAAGAATATAAACTTTTAACGCCACACAGGTGTACTCAACACGGTACCAGCTTATCTGTATGCCCGCGGATGATTTGTGAATGAAACAATAAATATATAATTTTTCTTAAATTGTCAGACATTATAGTTTACCCTCAACTAAAATTATTAGGTCTTTGCAATAAAATGTAAAAAAAACTACCAATATACATTCCTAACTATGAACAGTTGATCAGTGACATGCAGTGCCAAAGATCACACTAATTATACGTTTGACTCAAATATTTTAAAGATTATTATTATTATTTTTTTAATCTTGAATATTTCCTATATCATTAAATGTGTTTACTTGGCCTTATATAAGTGTTTCGCAAATTTTGTTGTAAAAATGAGTCAATATGTGAATCGCGATATTTGGTTAGTGCGCAACGCTCTCTATATAAATCTAAAATGTGCCTGCGGTGCACAAAAAGGTTGAGGACCACTGGTCTAGATCATCTATACTAGAGACATCTATATATAGAATCGCACGTCCGCACATAACACAAGCGATAAATGTTGTACCCTTATGCTGACCAATGAGCACAAGGGGACTGACAGTGCTCCGGCTCCTGGGCACAACAGGGTCATTGGCCTCTGAATACTTATTCCACATTAATAAATCATGCATTGTAAGATAATTACGGCTGAGGGCCCTCGGGCAGTGCCAGAAAAGTCCAGTGATCAGTCCGCCTCTACCAAGGAGCATATCTTCATCACATATTCCTATGTGTTCCTTATGGAGCATGGATCCATCATTGTAGCTTGTCCCCTTGTAGAAATTATGCCTCAATCATTCAGAAGCTTTTGCAGCGATTGTTTTTGTATCGATGTGTTGTACATGATGAGGTGACCAACCCCCCATGTACAACCTTTTATTAAGTCGCCTTGTACGATATGCCAGAGATAGTAGTAGTCATATTTCTTCTTTGTCTCTTCAGAAACCCCCGGCTTTACCTCATCAAAGGGGGGTATTCAACCATCATCATCATGTCACTTTTCTGCTCCCGATGGAGTATTGAACAGCCACTGCAGCTTGTCCTGTCACAACAGCCTGCACCAATGTATTCATGCCAACTTGTATCTGCCATTTTCTATTCTAAACGATTCCCCCCCCCCTTCCCCCCACAGACACACACACATACACATACACACGCCTTTGTTTTTGAATGACAACACAACAAGTATGAAGAATCTAACATTTAAAGACACACAACAGGAAAAAAAAAACATACACATAAAATCTGGACATTCTCGATGAGGCTACACTGTTTACGATAACTGGCCTGGTGGGATTATTATTGTTGTTGTTGTTTAACTAGGGCTGCTGAGCTTCTCGTCTCTTTAGCAGCCGATACCAAGTTGAAGACTCCTTGGTATTATCTACACTGTACATCTAGGCTTATCCTGTGACTTTTCTGCAATTCTGAAACGTGTTGAGTTGAAGTCATGAGCTCCAGTTTCTCCAGCTGGCTGGCATTTAAAGGATCAACACATCTGGTCCTAAGCTAGGCGTAAGAAGGGCGTGGCAACTTTGGCTTCCCGATCATCCAGGGGGGGGGGGCTGTCCAATTATGCAGAGCTAAAATACTGTGCTCTGGTTCTGGGGTCTACCAAGGAGTTGTCACGTCCTACACAGAGCCACCTCTCAGCATCTCCTGCCCATCAGGGGACCACAGTGAGATCCTCCTGCATGTAACTAACCAGGTAACGGCCAGAGTTTCGTTTGGCGCTCAGGTGACTCCTTCACGTCCGGTGTGCAAAACTCGGTTCTCAACATGTTTCACCATAGGGGGAATCCCTGGAAGTGTGTGCATGATTTCAATAGTCTATGAGGGTGTAATTAGCCTCACAGACAGAGGTTCACTTCCACATATGTATATTATAACATTGTGCTTGGTTGGTGGTCATATAAGGATGACTCCAGTTATGCCTCCTTGCATGCTGGGAGGGATAATGCCATAAGTGAAATGGTGGCTATTGAACATAGTATCAAAAATTATTTATTACTCAAGGTGCTCGCATTGCAGAACAGAATTTAGCTGATAAGGCAGAAGGCAAGCGAGCTGCAAGAAAGGCCAGAATGCACAGCAACACTACTATCGACTCTAACCATGTGTGCCCCGTATGTGGCAGGGCCTGTAGGGCCAAAATAGGATTAATTAGTCACATGAGATCACGGCACAGATGTGTCACAACTCAAGTCTGAAGCTGTCGCCATCTTCGCTTGCGATGGGCAACTATTATTATTATTATCGAAAATTATAGACACTAACCCCATATTACGTATTGTTTTCATAAAACATTTGGAAATTAACAATGAAATAATCCCATCAGCTTTTTGAGAAAGTACAGAAACGGTGCTTATAGCTCCGTGAAAGCTAATTTGAACACTTATTTATAGAACACGCATGCTTTGCAATCTTTTCATGGTGCACAGAACGTTAAGAGAAAAAAAAATTCGAAACTGGCTTGGATTAGTGTTAAGATTGGTGTTAGAGATTATTATTTTTATTTGAAAAATCTGGAAATAGGGGTTGGGTTAAGGTTAAGGTTAGCGTGAAGGTTATTATGTTTTTTTAATTAGTCGAACTGACACGACAGACATATCAATAACCACTTGGCCAAAATGGCGGCTTGTCTTTGTAATTCTAAAATTCTATCCAATATTCTTTTTAAATGAACATACATTTACCTTCAAATCGCTGGTGTCGCCGTGGCAAATAGCGAAAACGTCTGAACTGGCAACCATCTCCTTGAAAGTGTCTCTGACGTCGGTCTTTGTCCAGTTTAGTTGGTTGACCATGTGAAAAACTGTGGCATTCTTACTAGCGTACAAGGTATTCAACAGGCAGCTTGTATACTGGACTGTAAAAAAATTGCGAATGTATTATTAGAAAAAATATTCATGTGTTTAGCAGAAGAAGCAAATAATAAAAATAAACGTGTATGTTGCAGGTGCTCGTGAGAAATAAAAATATCATCATTAAGCGAAGTACGTTGCAAGTGTGTCGGTCCTTTATCTTCTTTACACTCTGGTCATGACACCCAAGTGTATGCCTCCTGTTGTCTTTCCCGCCGGCGCTGTGAATGGAACCCAGTCTACCTTGGTTGCAACTTTTAACTTCACTCCTGATTTTATCCATGCTGTTTGCTGGAGGCAATTGTTAAAGTAACCATTTAATAAACAGTGCTGATGGTAAAGTACCTTTTTTCCAGCTAACAGCGACTATGGGGGAAGGGGGGATTACAGAGGCAAATGAGAGAGGGTGCCATAAGCAAAAATAGGTTGAGAACCCACGGTATATATGTGGCGAAATGGATATTAGATAGAAAATTAGAGAGTATTTTCCGGAAGTGGAAAAGAAAGCTAGCGAACCAGAGGTAGAGAAGGCACACGACAACTCAGTTAGTTAACTGCACAGTTCTCGATGATAGTTGTAGAAGAGAACTGATAGGTAAGTTGCCTTCTCGCTAGGCATATTCTATGCTCCATTGGTGTTATATAAATGTGTGAGTGGAGCTATTTATTCCCTACCAATTTTAAATTATTAATATTTCTTTGACCACACAACAAAATTATAACTGGAAATTTAAATAATTCAAAACCTGCAGTTATAAACAAATGAGTGCACTTTATTGATTAATAATGTACAGTGTCGCGAGGTGTTTTGAGGAGATAGGACAGTTTGTGTGGAATGGAAGAATAAAGATAATAATGTCTTATAGATAGCTTCCAAGTTTGAAGAAACTGCCTCTCCTCGGGAAATAGTGTACTAGAAATTTACTTAAAAGAGAATTCTGGTACCTAAACAGGATATTTTCTGGACGATAAATTCTTCCTCAGGGATCCTACAAAAGGACTGTGTAAAGCACATAAGGTTGAGAAAGAGATTTGGTGTCCAGCCACATTTAAAATATTCCGACCCAATAGAAGTTAATTTAATTATGGCTGAGCCCCCAGGGTGTAGATTATATTTAAAACAAAATACAACCCAAATAAAGTTAACAAGAAAAATAACAACAGACTCTGTTATGTAAAGTTGGATAAAAGGGTATAGAATCTTTCATTTCTTTATATACATATAAATATGAAAAATAGTTTAGCTCTACTGTTTATTAAAAAAAATCAACTAGTGTGGTCATCACTTGGACCAGAGATCTTTTCTATGGTAGTGTTGCTGGTAGGGATTTATACTCATCTCCTCAAGGACTGTAGTAGCTGCGGAGATGATTTTGGTTCGGACTCTCTTGGTTTGGTCTTCCCCAGCAGGTTGGTCTTATAACAGTTAATGGGTTCAGAGGGTGTCAGAGTCTGCTTCCCTGGACTCAGTGCACATCACAGATAAGGATGGGGTAAGTCACCTCTGCTGAATGCTTCTTCTGTTTATGGGATGTGTGGTATGGAATGGGTTACTGGTTGATAGGATATGGTTGAGTATGATAAACTATTTGATAGGGTATGGTGGGTAAGGGTAATCTTTGATACCATGGACTTGTACCCTGGTTTGTACCCTGGACCTGGTTTAGGTATCTGGTAACCTCAACCTGGATTTGTACGTTGTAACCGCAACCTAGTTAAGTACTGTGTAACCGCAACCTGGGTGGATTCGCTCAACGAATTCACTACAACTATTTTGCAACATGAAATGCCCACTTGGGCCCAGAGTCTGTCTGCTCCGAATGATGGTTACAAGAAGAATGACGTATAATTCCCTCCAATTCCAGGATGAGACTCCCGGGCAGGGATGGGCTGTGACTTGTTGCAAATTCTATTCTGGTCCCAGGGGTATCAAGTTACCTTCATTAACTCGCCCTAGCGTCGTCCACCGTTGCCGGCTGTTTTACATGCGTCCAGTTCATGAACAAACAAAGACGGTCGACTTCCTGTTCGTAGCCTGTTTTTTTCACCTTTTTCAAGTAGAATGACTTAGGCTGGCCAAGGGAATAATTTATTACCTTGGACCGAGAATCCTGAGCTAGTAAAATACTGTTAAATCTAAGACTAGCGAGAGAGAGAGAGACTTTTTCATTATAAGAATGAAAAAGTCAACTGAAGGGAATTATTTAAAAATCTGCGAGAGATATTTAAGAAGAAGAAAAAATACAAAGAAGAGAACGTCGGTGAGAAGTCGTCCCACGACATAAGCCCCCTTTTGAAAGTTCGGCCAACGGCCAACTAAGTTCGAGCCGACTCTTCTCTTATGTCAGACACTACATTCATGTATCGTGTCCTCCGTTCCTTCAATCCAAATATTTCCTCTTTTTCCTCTGTCGAACGGTATGCCTGTAATCCACACATGGCTATCCGTTTCCTCTTCAAGAAGTAGTTGAGGTGGGTTGAGCAAGCCTGCTCGCAAAAACATACCTCTCTTCTTTTCTCCCTTCTGGATCCTCCATTGAAGCTTGCCTCCGGGCAAAGAGCTTGCCCTAAAGCCTACACTCTGCTTACATTTGGATCTATAGCAAATAGTTTTGCGTGATGAGGTTGCCAACCTCATACACAACCTTATTTTAGTCATATTACTTGACCTGCCTAAGGACACATACCTATCTCCCCAGGTATGAGAGCATGTATGTTCCTCTATCGCTGTTTCTCCAGTGACAGAGAAAGATAAGTCTGCCAGTTGTTCCTGCCCACCAGGTACCAAGGAAATTTGGACCTTCTTCACTTTCTTATCCCAGAGAGTGGGTGAGGTTATCGGAATTGACTGAAGACTAAGTGCTTGAGGCTCATGTTCCTCTTTAGCCATTTCTCCCGTGTTAAAGGAAGATATTCCTGAAACATGTTCCATCCCACCAGGTACCAAAGAAATTTGGACTCGCTTCACTTTCTGATCCCAGAGAGTGGGTGAGGTTATCGGAACTGAGTGAAGTCTTAGTGCCTGAGAGTCCTGTTCCTCTACAGCCGCTTCTCCCATGTTAAAGGAAGATATTTCTGAAACATGTTTCATCCCACCAGGTACCAAGAAACTCTGGCCCGGCTTCACTTTCTGCATGCAGATAGTAGGTGAGACTATCAAAACTTGTTCAGAATTAAGTGCACTGGGGTGGTCATCCCCTTTGCACTCTTCCAACTTTTCAGTGAAAATATTGGAAGAAGAGTTAGGCATTGGAGTCTCCATAGCCTGTTCAGTCACGCCATCTCTGGATCGTGCTGAGTCTCCTAAGATGATATATTTCCCTCCTTGAGGTATCGGGTAAATTCGTTCATCTAATATTGCGGCCTTTACTTTGCCGTTTACAAAGTTCGACCTAACTTCTACATAAGCTAAAGGCAAAATCATCCTTCTGTTGATTATCATGGGTGCTGTTACCTCAACATCCTCTTCGGTGACTTGATCAAGGTCGATAACAGAGGCTGAGACAAGGGCATCACACCCAAGACCTTGATAATACAAACAGGTGATTTCTTCTCCATTTACTGTGGCAGTCTCCACATTTTGAGAATCCCTGTATCCACTCCGGGCCTTCGTCAAGTTCCCATCCATGGTAGGGACCTTAGCTTTGTAAGAAGTCTGTGGGATTGGGTCTCGGCGCATACAGTCTAACTGATGTAAGTTGGCCGACAGGTGATGTTCAAGAACATCCCTTCCCTTCCCATAGGGTTGCGTAATCCTTTTCCGTTGAGTGATCCTATTTGGTTGAGCGATCCTATTTACCAGGTTTTTGGTGCGGTTGTTTTCAGTATGCCTGTTGTGAGTTTTTGCTGAGGATGAGGAAGGTCTCTTCAGATTATTAGCACCGCTGTGCTCAATCTTGTTTTCAGGATGGTCTAGATGTCTCCGTTTAGATATCTGTACCTCTGCTCTGTCTGAGCCTGAATTCTGAGACATAGACTTGGCTTCATGTGGTGCAGTCATATTTACCACTGAAGATGGTGATGCACCTGGCAAAGGAGTGGCATGATGAATATTCCTAGATTCAAGTTTATCCCTGGATTCCATATTTGTAGGTTGAAACTGAGTTTCCAGTTCTTCCTTACACTGGAGGGATTTTTCTTGTCTTTGTCTCTCATGTTCCACATTCTCTTCCATGTATTTTGCTCTCCATTTCTTCCTTTCTGCTTCTCTCATCCTGCATTTTTCCATCTTTTGTGAAACAAAAGTATCCAGTTCTTCTGCGGAGAGTTCACACTCAATGGCTAACTCTGTCCAGAATGTTCTCCACTCATTCAACTCTACAGATTCTTCCATTATATCCGTAGTGGTTCGTTGAGCGAGTATGAGATCTCTAACTCACAAACAATAATTAAGGCAAAAATACTTTCTATAGTCTTAACTATACGAAAGTATTACAAAACCATATATTAAATCAAACCACCATTTATAACCATCAAATTAAAAATTAGTTAACAATAGGTAACTAATTTCCAGCAGTACCACCAAGAAGAGTTCTCATAACACAACTTAAAATCTGTGTTTCTTGCAAAAAAATTTATATGTATTTTAGTCTAGGGTAATTTATATGTCCCCTCTTTAATCTAATCCTAGACCTGGACACCAATAAGTGACAAGTACCTACAGCAGTAGTGGTCTAGGAAAGATAAAGAGTTTTCATATCTCAGACAAGTGTCTAAATATGAAAAAAGTAAATCCCGGACACGAGCGTCCCAGTTGTCGCGAGGTGTTTTGAGGAGATAGGACAGTTTGTATGGAATGGAAGAATAAAGATAATAATGTCTTATAGATAGCTTCCAAGTTTGAAGAAACTGCCTCTCCTCGGGAAATAGTGTACTAGAAATTTACTTAAAAGAGAATTCTGGTACCTAAACAGGATATTTTCTGGACGATAAATTCTTCCTCAGGGATCCTACAAAAGGACTGTGTAAAGCACATAAGGTTGAGAAAGAGATTTGGTGTCCAGTCACATTAAAAATATCCCGACCCAATAGAAGTTAATTTAATTATGGCTGAGCCCCCAGGGTGTAGATTATATTTAAAACAAAATACAACCCAAATAAAGTTAACAAGAAAAATAACAACAGACTCTGTTATGTAAAGTTGGATAAAAGGGTATAGAATCTTTCATTTCTTTATATACATATAAATATGAAAAATAGTTTAGCTCTACTGTTTATTAAGAAAAAATCAACTAGTGTGGTCATCACTTGGACCAGAGATCTTTTCTATGGTAGTGTTGCTGGTAGGGATTTATACTCATCTCCTCAAGGACTGTAGTAGCTGCGGAGATGATTTTGGTTCGGACTCTCTTGGTTTGGTCTGCCCCAGCAGGTTGGTCTTATAACAGTTAATGGGTTCAGAGGGTGTCAGAGTCTGCTTCCCTGGACTCAGTGCACATCACAGATAAGGATGGGGTAAGTCACCTCTGCTGAATGCCTCTTCTGTTTATGGGATGTGTGGTATGGAATGGGTTACTGGTTGATAGGATATGGTTGGGTATGATAACCTATTTGATAGGGTATGGTGGGTAAGGGTAATCTTTGATACCATGGACTTGTACCCTGGTTTGTACCCTGGACCTGGTTTAGGTATCTGGTAACCTCAACCTGGATTTGTACGTTGTAACCGCAACCTAGTTAAGTACTGTGTAACCGCAACCTGGGTGGATTCGCTCAACGAATTCACTACAACTATTTTGCAACATGAAATGCCCACTTGGGCCCAGAGTCTGTCTGCTCCGAATGATGGTTACAAGAAGAATGACGTATAATTCCCTCCAATTCCAGGATGAGACTCCCGGGCAGGGATGGGCTGTGACTTGTTGCAAATTCTATTCTGGTCCCAGGGGTCTCAAGTTACCTTCATTAACTCGCCCTAGCGTCGTCCACCGTTGCCGGCTGTTTTACATGCGTCCAGTTCATGAACAAACAAAAACGGTCGACTTCCTGTTCGTAGATTGTTTTTTTCACCTTTTTCAAGTAGAATGACTTAGGCTGGCCAAGGGAATAATTTATTACCTTGGACCGAGAATCCTGAGCTAGTAAAATACTGTTAAATCTAAGACTAGCGAGAGAGAGAGAGAGAGAGAGAGAGACTTTTTCATTATAAGAATGAAAAAGTCAACTGAAGGGAATTATTTAAAAATCTGCGAGAGATATTTAAGAAGAAGAAAAAATACAAAGAAGAGAACGTCGGTGAGAAGTCGTCCCACGACATACAGTAACAAATTAGCACCTTGGTAAATCAATATCTTACAAGATTTCACACAATTTACAAAACGTATATTGTCACTGTTTAACAATTTTCGTCATGTTATTGGCTTAGGTGCCTTGGTTTATATTTTCACTATAAGTACTTGTTTGACACGTTGCAGTATCTGACTTTCTTCGGTCGTTAAAACATCTGGACACTGAAGATGCTATGCTTATGTCAGGAACAATGTTGGTTCACTGTTAAACAGTTCAAAATGTCCAAAATTGTGTCACGTTTTTCACCACTAGCTGAACCTGCAAAATATGACCAGGTTATGGCATCTGTGGTTTATAACCGTTGCGGGTCCGTTTTTACAGTCACCACTGTTATCATACTGCTGAAGAAGTATCTTATTGAAACAGGATATTTCATTATTAAATTTATTGTAATCGTTACTTCCCTTCGAACCCCGTTTACAAATTCGTCAACATTAGTGTTCCTTAAAGAAAGCAATATCGTGCTTAATACAACCAAAGGATGAAAACATTTGGGATTGATAAATCAATCAATTAAAATCAGTTGATAATTCCAATTCTTTCTGAGTCCATCTGACACATTTATTACAGGGTACGTTACGAAGACATCGTAAATTCATGGCGTTTATAATATTATCATTGATACAATTAATTCCAATCAGTGCAGTCCAGTCCAAGTATATAGATCAATAAATATCGTCGTCAAAACATGGTAGGTTATATACACGCGTTACTGCAATGCAGTTTTAACCGGTAGTGAGACCCGCCAGTCTGCGAATATGGATCATAAACATGATCAAGTACTCCCGTATTATGGACTTCAATTAATTAATGGTTCTCCACAACCATACTGAACTTACTCATAATCAAGGCTGACCCTCTAGCCGAAAATCACAAAGAAATATACTGCACTATCATGATATCCTGGGAGTACACGGAATACGTCTGTCTCGTTCAGAGATCATAATAAAAAGGGTAAACGAAGATCGTAGTCAAGCTTGACCAAGTCAACCAAAACACGTCACAAGCGTCCTATACAATTCGCGTTCACTAAATACCGTGAAGCGTGAAAAAACTTCTATATTTAACTCATCTCGAGCATCTAATGCATAACTTTAAAAGTGCTAGCAACTGTAGCAGACGACATTGTTAAACATGTCGTAACATTTCCCTGCCCGACGGCGGTAAAAAAAATCTATTCTATAGGTTTTTTTTCTAGAATTTACTAAATGAATTATAATAAAAAATTTAAAGATAATCGACATACGGCCTACGATGTTCTATTCAGAACAGTGTCGTAAGTCATGTCAACATAATAATTGCCATATAATACATGAACATTATATTAAGTTAACTAAAGAAAATGTCATCTGTCAAAAAGGATAGCAATTATTTATCTACTTAACTAAAATTATGTCTAAAAGAAAATCGTGTGTTGTGTCATAAGATATACTAACTATAGAATTAACTAAATAATCAATGTAACATGTGAAGGATTTTATAAAATTAAACTATAATTAACCAAAATGAAGTATAGTATCAATGTGAAGAAAGTAAAGATAGTAAAGAAAAGTAAAGAAGAGAATAATGGAGAATGCATAAAAATTAAGTAGTGAGACATTTAAAAAATGAAACATGTGTGTACAGCATTATTATATAATAAAAATAACGTATCAACTGAAAACTAATAATACATATTATATCATGTGAGAATTATGTAACTATAAGTCAACAACTACATCTAAAAATTAATATATTACTTATATTATTCAATTGTGTTATGTTTTCTCTTTTCTTGTTATTTTCTTTTTTTCTTTTCTTTTTTTTTTCTTTTCTTCTTTCTTTTTCATACTATCTTTTATTTTATTCAACCAATAAGTATAGAAATAATTAATAGTGTCTCTATGAAGATCTGTATGTCCTTCTTTTCATGCGCGCAATCTAAGTTGTGTTCCATGTGAAGAAAAAATTCATTTCCACAAGCGATAATCTTTGAGTTAAACAGTTCCAATAAGATGACGGTAAACGTAAGTTCCATCCTATGTGTACTCGATTTTTAATTGTAGATCGTATCCGATTTATTTAGACATGTATGGGCACTGACCAAAGTCCCTCAACGTAAATATGTAAAATCAACAAAGTGTTTTTAACTACAACTGTAGTTCTGATAGTTAAATTGCAAGATGCGTAGAGTGTTACCAACAGATTACTGGTGGCAATGAATATAGATATATATATATATATATAGGAAGATATTTATTAGTTTGTATACTTGTTATGTTTGGAAATATTAAGTAATATTTTGAGTCTAAGATTAGAACTCTAGTCAAAGGGCGAATACTCATTTTATGCTTCGAGTGAAAGTAAATATATAGTCGCCCCACTTGAATATAGTTGAAAGGTTAACATTAGCGCATGCCCAATGAGACGATTAGTCGTCGTTATCGCTTCCGTGATGACGAACGGATCTTGAAGTCTGTCGGACAAATGAGCGTCCGAATTTTTTCGTCATTGTGATTGATTCTGGGAAAGAGAGGAGTTTTCTCTCAGTATACTATGATGGTCGATACTTCTCCCAGAATATATATGTTAGTTTGCTAGTTACTTGTATTTTCTGAACTGAAGGTAAAGAAGAAACATTTTCTAAAACTTTACCTAGGCCTAACGACGCCATAGATGTTATATCATATATCTATATATTTGATGGATCGTATGTAGACGATTCCTGTACTAGCAGCACTGGGAGTGGACATATGTAACATTCCTTATGGGTATGGAAAACCCAAAGACATTAGATGAGCAAATGAACGGAACTTTCATTTGTAGTGAGGATATCTTATGGATGAACGCCGCTCACTGGGACCGGCGCCATTTTGAATCCCACTGTTGGTCTATTTGAATTGTCAGTCAGAGAACGGAGATATCTTATTACCTGATGGTGATACCAAGACCTACAATGTATTGAAGTCTACTCTTTGTTATTTGAGATTGTCAACTTTAAAAGAAAGACCCTGTTGAATTTAAAGCCTAAAAGACTTAGCCTGAAAGACATAGTCAGCAGAGGGTCTGTAGGGGAGCATTGTGAGGACCATTATTATTGCTAACTCAAACTGATGCTACTAGTCAGTGGAGGAATGAGACGATAGACTATCATAACTATATATTTGCTCCTATCGTCCGATTATATTTACTTGCTATGAGATTGCCAAATTGCTGTTGCTACCCATTTGTCAAGTATCCAATGATTTATTGTGTCAACCTGTTCCAATGACTGTCAACCGTGCTGTCAGAGTGTGTGTCATTAAACTGTCTAAAACGTCCACAGTAGTTCCAGTTATCATTGACTTCCAGCCGTGAGGGTATGAGTGCATTGCTACCAATTTGTCAACTCTACAGAACCATTCATGCATTCGCATATTGACACTCATATTAACACTCATTGTCAACAATACATTCTTGTCGGGGCCTCATTACGTTCCGGGACAAGGTGACCTATATGACCAACACTGTGCCGGGTTTGAGTTGACCACGTACTCTCATCAGGCAGAGGAGTACATACAAACATTCATTATATCAAGCAATATAACGAAAACAAGTCTTTATCATAGAGTCATTAGACATAATTGTCCAAAACTGAATACTTGGTAAAAGATATTGAGGTATCATGACCAATCGTTGGAGGTTAGACGCTAACATCGAAAGTTCCATAAATCAATTGGGTGATTGTTGCGTGCATATTTTGACGCACATATTACAAAAATACGATATGGCTATTTAATATGGAAAATATATATTTGCATTCATTTGTGTATGAAAATGCTTCCTCTGGTAAAGCTAGATAATTCATGATTGATTTACACTTTTGACTATATGAGTGATCTTTCTTGATATTGATTCGGCGCATGGATATTGAATTCATGTCCGTTCTTGTTGGTTCAGGCCAGAAAATAGATTAATTTTGCTTGTTATGTTTATGGCCTGAATTCATGTGTACTACTTGTCTAGTGAAAGAAGATTCAGTCGTATATTGTATACCTTTGTATGTTCAGGTCGGACTGTATTCTTTCTGCCGGAATCTAGCGCAGGTTTTCGTAGTCCTACTGGGTTGTGAAGAGTTCCGATAATGTCGCCAAGAATGGCTGAATGCTTTTTCCAAGGCTGGCACTGTTTAAGGTTTAACAGTGATTCGTAGATGTTTTTCTAGGAGAAGTTTATGTCTCTGCAAGAGTCTATTTGTCAGAGATCCTCCTCATATGTGTGATTCGGACTCCAGGTAATGCCAGACCCTATTTTTGATGATCTCGAGTCGGTTAGACCTAGATGGAACATTGTGCTTCGTATCTCTAGGGTCGTGTTTGTATCGACGAAGATGACAGGCTTTCCTACAGCAGTTATGTCTACATGAAGTAACTGGATTACTGTAGAGCTGTATGGAAAACTTTATGAAATTATTTATATGCACATTCTAAATTAACTTTGGCTTATATCTACCCTCCTGCGAGTGAGTGAGCGACAACTCAGGAAGGCGGCCATGTTATATTCCTGTCATCATATTTTTGATCACTGTCAAGAGAACAGATTATGTATCCTACTATCGGGCAGTGGTATCGAGATCTTGTTATGAGGTGAAAACCCACTATCGTGGTTTATGATTATTATACAAACATTGGACATATCTCTGCTTAAGAACTTAGCTATGAAATGAAGGTTCGGCCAATGACTTTTGTAAGTTTACAGATCCTCATTGACGCGTTCAGTCAGTAGAGGATACGGCGATTAGTTACCAGAACAGTGAATGCTACCTTGGGTTGAATGATATTTCACTACTACATGAATGTATCATCCACGATTCAAATAACCAATGAATTTATGTCAACATGTACCCATGACTGTATCCGTGCTGTCCAAGTGTGCGTGTCTTTATTAAACCATTGAAATGTCAGCGGCAGTTCAAGTCGTCATTGCAGTACATGAGAGTGTGTGAAAGATATTATCAAGTGGTCTGTTACACCGAACTACTACACCATTCGCGTTACTTGACACTACCACTCAATGTCAACATGACAGGTTCATTCGATGATGCAGAGGTAACTGAAGAAGACTTTCTTCAGTGATGATCAGTGCATGACCCTAACATAACATCCGCATCCAGACATTCAACAGTGGCCAATACACAGCAACACGTTTATTCTACAGCAGTGTTTATTCTACAGTGGTGAACCAGATTCCTGGGGTTATGATAACCAGACCATCCCTGTCGCCACATACGACACGCATGAACACCAGTGTACAAGTTACAACGGGGCAGTCGATGTCAGCTTGACCTGTATTACCGATCGGATGCTGTATCTAGGGCAGCGCTTGTTGACAGTTTTTCGCTGTACAGACGGTATTATACAGGACAGTTGTATCAAGTGTATAAAATATTGGGAGCAGTGCTGTTGACATTTCTCATCGTACAGAAGAAATAAGTGATTGTTGATCCTGTACAGAAGAATCACAGTGTTGTTGAACATAAAGTGCATATTTCATCGTTGGATCTTCATATGCTCAAAAAAATTGAACATTGTAATAAGTTAATTCAATAATTTAATAACGTATTAAAAGTGAAAAATTATTTTGAATAAAAGATAAGCCTTCTCTGCAACACATCCTTTCTGCGACACTCTATTAACATCACATTGCCATATTATTTAATTATATTATGTATGCATTTATGCTATTAAGGTTTACATGTATTTATGTTTATATGTTATTTGTTGTGTGTTAAGTTAGTTTGTATTCTGCGGGCCTGGATGGGAGGTGACTAGAACCAGAAATACCAAGTGACATTGGTCTTGCTCTAGCGTTCTATAGGGAGCAAATTTCTTAATTGAAATTTGCATGCAACATTGTTTGCAAATATTTGTTAGCTGTGACGAAACTGTCCTTCTTGTTGTTTTTGTAATATTTCTCTATTCTTTAGTTTTGTCTTCATTTGTTTGCATTTGTTGGTCTACTCTTTCCTATCTTTAATTTCTATACACAATTGATGTTTATACACTGTGGTGTTATTTGTATTGTTTATTCATTGCAGGTATCATTATTATTTACTTCAGTTTTCTATTTAATTTAATTTGATTCCTGCAATTGTTTTAATATTGTTTTTTCTTGTTTGTCCTTGTTAATGTCGTTGGTTGACAGATAATATATAAGGTATATTTGAATATATTTATATTATAGTACAGAACAATACTTAATTACTATCATTGGTGTACAAGGAGGTATAAAGTAGTTGGGATAGAAAGATATTATTTTCCACAGGTACTCAAGTAATTATTTGTTTCATTACAAAAAAAGATAACCATGAGGTTTGTCTCACACAGAGATTGTGATTGTGAGCTGATTATTCAACTTATTATAAATTGGTGGTTGCATTACTTGGAAATATATATATATATAATCATACACTATTGATACTATAGAGTACTTAGATTATAAAGGTGATTATACAAGCTCTTTATTAGAGACTTGTTTCACACAGTGTTGTGGTAAAGTGAAACTTATTTAGAGACTTCTTCCCAGTGAGGTTGGTACAAGGTCTTTGAATAATACTAAGAGGGTAAAATAGAGTGAGGTGACTATACAAGTCTATAGTACAGACTTGCCTCCCATTGAAGTGGAATAGGGTAATTATTTTATTATTTCAAGTTACTGATCTCATTAGACAAGATGTCTAGTTTAGATTACTTTATTGCACAAGGGAAAGCCCTTGATAAGATTGGAAAAGATTTAGAAGAATGGGCTGTTGCTCAATATGACAAAGCATTAGCTCCAGAAGAGAGAAAAGCTGCTGCTGAAGAGAGAAAAGCTGCTGCTGCTGCTGAAGAGAGAAAAGCTGCTGCTGCTGCTGCTGAAGAAAAAAAAGCTGCTGCAGAAGAGAGAAAAGCTCTGGCTGAAGAGAAAAGATTAGAAAGAGAAGCTGATGCTGCTGCTGAACAAAAGAAATTGCAGATGCAGGTGGAGGAAAGGAGATTTGTGGCAGAACAGAAAAAATTAGAAGCTGCTGCTGCTGCTGCTGAACAAAAAAAATTAGAAGCTGCTGCTGCTGCTGCTGCTGAACAGAAAAGATTAGACAGAGAAGCTGAACAGAAAAGATTAGATAGAGAAGCTGAAGAGAGAAAAGCAATAAGAGAACATGAATTTGAGTTAGAGAAATTAAGATTGACAAGTATGACTAATGTTAATCAGGCATCTGGTGGTAATGGTAAACCCTTTAATTATAAGGTCAAGGTGCCAGCGTTCAACTCTGCCAGTGATGATATAACATTTTGGCTTTCTAGATTTGAACGTGCTTGTCGAGCTCATAATGTTGACAAGTTACTGTATGTGAATCAGTTGTCTGAAAATCTAAAAGGGGAGTCTCTGACTAAAGTATGTTTAGTTGAAGAGGCCGACAAGGATAATTATGATGCTATTAGGGCAGCTTTGATAAAGAGATATCAGCTGTCAGAGGAAGGTTATCGTCTTTTGTTTAAAACAATGAGACCTGAGGTAGGTGTAGAATTCTCAGAATTCATTTCAAAAGCACGACTTACACTCTCACGATGGATTCAATTATCCAAAATAGAGAAAACATTTGATGGTTTTACGGATTTATTGCTAAGAGACAAGGTCATGTCTTCGGTAAATAAACCATTCCTAGAGTTTTTACATGAGCGTAAACCTAGTACATTAAAGCAAATTGAAGAATATTGTGACCAGTATGCCACGGCACACCCTGATATAATTCTTAGTAACACTAACATTAAAGAGGGTATGCCAGTTGCTTCAGCAACAGAATATAATCATAATTACTCACACAAATTCCAAGGAGCTCAAAATAAATTTGATAAAAAGGTTAATTGGAATAAGTATCAAAACCAAGGTAACCACTCAAATCAGGGTTCTTCTTCGAAGAACTGGAATCAAGCTGACAGTCCTTGATACGCGAGGGGTGCCCATAATTATAGAAATTTCCGAAAAGGGAGTAACTATAGGAACTACCCAAGTTCTTCATGGAAACAACAAAACCAACTGTTAAATGTAGATGTTGGGACTGGTGTAGTAAAGTGTAACGATTGTCAACTCATTAAACCCAGCACAGTTTTGGTCATACAGGTCATCTTGTCCTGGAACGTGATGAGGCTCCGACAAGAATGTGAGTGTAGACAATGAGTGTGTATATGAATGTCAGAACGCGAATGGTAGAATGATTCGATAGAGTTGACAGGTTGGTAGTACATCACTCATACTCACACTGTTCGAATTCAAGAAGTACTGGAACTACGGTGGTCTTTTTATAACATTTAATGGGACGCACACTTGGACAGTACGTGTATGGTTACAGGAACAAATGTCGACATAGACAGCATAATGTTGATCACAGGAATATCATCTTAAGTTAGCATTCATGCTTGGCAAATATCATAATGGAGCATTCGTAAATAAGCATTCAGAGTTCCATCATGTAAATCATCTGGCTTTACTGACTGGGCACGTCAGACCATAACCAATATATAGGAAGGCTCCTAGACCTAACCTCGTCTAGCGAATATCCCTTCACGTAAAGTTCAATATATATATATTCCATAAAGATATAGGAATCCCAGACATGGGTTCTCACATGTAGCAGTGATCTCTTGGTTCATCGAGCGATAGTACAGGCATCCCTTTTTCTCACTCGATAAATACAAAGTATATGGATTTCAACATGGCTGTGCTTCTCTCGTGAGCTTCACTCACTATAGGATACAGACCAAAATTGGTCATTCGTTAAATGTCCTCATTTCTTCATAGCTTCTATCATAGAGGTAATTGAATAATATCATATAATCTAGTGCTGATACATAGGAATGTCATCTTCCTTTGAATAAATATTCTTTTCAAAAGTACCACTGTGCATCTGCTTATCGACAACGATGGCGAAGCCCAAGTTCATAATAAATTGTGGTTTTACCTTTCTATGCGAAATATAACTTTGCCATTCCTTGGCAAAAGAGAATAAACACTGGGGTAAAGTACATACAACATGTCTAAATGACTATCACTTTTCCCCATCTACTTATAGATCACTTTTTCGGCGATAAGCCCGGCTACAACAAAATTCGACATCCCGACAGGATGACAGCCATGAATCACACCCCTTGCTAGCGATACTTCCGCTGCATAGCCTTTGACCTTTTCTAGCGACAACCAACATAGTTCGACTTAGAAATGTAAAGATATCCATATATAAGACAGACTCGTCCTACTCATACAAACACTACGTATAAATTCAGGCCATAGATATACTGAAGCAAGAACAATCTATTCCTACCCAGCCAAAGAATAAATCGCAGTAGGCCTAAATTCGTCCGCGGAGTCCGATCGAAGATGACGGAACTGCTTTCAAGGGAAGTAACTCAAAAATGACTTCTCCTTAAGCACTTAAAAAGGAAATACTTTGTTTACAAAATATTTGCGAACATAATAAGTATATAAATGTATTATATTGCAAGATAGTAAAAATTGCACTTTACAGTCTTACCACACCTCCCGGGAAAAAAAAAAAAAATTTTTTTTTTAAATACATCTAGGAGCAACGTAGAATAGGCTCACAACGCAAGAATACTGCGCAGATGAAAATATCAGGAATAACTATAATTCCTAATATGACCGGTGAGAATATATCTCAAAATCTGAGAGAAATTGTTTCTCTACGAATAAATGTTTCCAGGAAGGTGTGATGTACGTATAATACAATTCTGGTAATTATACAATGCATACCAAAAATTCACACTATAATCTTAAATTTATGATTTATGAAGAAACAATCATCAAAGAACAGCGGTGAATAAACATCAATAAACCGCTAAGTAGCGATACCATCATTCTATTATTAAATTACAAATGTGTATCTTAGTAAAGAAACAAAAAATAACTGTTGTAAAGTTATACATATTAAAAAGATCCAATATTTAACAGTTAAGTGGCATCATGTGGGCATCTGGACAGAATGTCCGCCATCACATTTTCTGAACCACGGATAGCTCGTACCGAGAAATGAAAAGGTTGAAGAGCGATTGCGTATCGAGTTGATCTCGAGCTCTTCAAGTTCTTACTTTGGATAGCCGTAAGAGCTTTTTGGTCAGTTTCCACTACGAAATGCGCGCCCAGAAGGAATCTTTGGAGTTTGAGAATTGACCAAACCATTGCCAATAATTCACGGTCTAAAACCGAGTAATTCCTTTCTGCAGCATTAAGTTTTCTGGATATATACATTACAGGATGCAGAGTTCCAGAGTACTCTTGCATTAGTGCCGCTCCAATCCCAGTGGATGAAGCGTCACTACGAAGAACAAATGTCTTATCTGTTGTAGGTAACACTAAAATAGGTGGTGATGAAAACATAGTTTTGATCTTCTCTAGTGAAGATTGGCATTCATGAGACCAGTGAACCATGTTAGGCGACCCTTTCTTTAATAGTGTAGAGAGAGGTGCCATGATAGAGGACAGATTCGGAATGAAACGTCCATAAAATTGTATGAGACCTAAAAGACTTCGCACTTGCTTTTTAGTCCTAGGGATAGAGATGTTAAGTATCTTAGTGATATTATGGTCTTCTGTCTTCAAGAAACCGTGACCTACTCGATGGCCTAAGAAAGCAATTTCGCTAAAGCCAATACAAGCTTTAGATGGTTTTGCTGTCAGGTTATACTCACGCAGAGTTGATAATAATTCAACTAACCCTGAATAGTGATCTTCCCAAGTATCGCTGAAAAGACAGATGTCGTCTAGATAAGCAATGACATCTGACCGATACGATAGGATTCGACGCATCATGCGTACAAATGTAGCTGGTGCGTTCATAAGGCCGAAAGGCATAAAATTCCATTGGAAAAGGCCTCTGGGAGTAGAGAAAGCGGTAAGAGGTTTGGCGCGTTCGGATAATGGAACTTGCCAATATCCTTTAGACAAATCAAGTTTAGTGAAAAAATGCGATTTAGAAAGACGAGTAAGTAGCTCTTCTAGTAAAGGCATAGGTTCAGCATCGAACTTCGTAACTTGATTCAATTTGCGATAGTCAACGCAAAGACGTATGTTATTGTCTTTTTTTCGAACAATAACCATCGGCGAAGAATATGCAGAAGTGGATGGTTCGATTATTTGTAAATCTATCATTTCATCCAACTCCTTTTCAACCTGTGTTTGGAAATGTATAGGGATAGGATAAGGTCTAACCCTAATTGGAGTATGTTCAGTTAGAACAATGTCATGCTCAATGACATGAGTTTGTCCAGGGATGTCAGTGAGGACATCCTGAAATGTTTGTAACATAGACGAAACTTGTCGCCGTTCTCCTAGAGACAAATCAGGAGAAACAGTAACGTCTTTCCATGATTCACTAGAATGAAGTGGGATCATTGGAAGCGGAAGATTAACATCCGAAAAACTTGTTTCCTCATCCTGTATTACAGACAGTGATGAGTAATGACCATGTTTGACATGAGAATCGTCCGTTGCCTGGAAAATAGGCTGTAGATAGTCAGGACGTTCATGGAACTCCGTAAGCATATTGATGTGGAAGGTTTTATGCTTCCCGTTAATATCGACGATGTAGTCAACATCTGAAATTTTCGATATTATATCGTACGGACCTTTCCAACTAATAAGGAGTCTATTTTCACGACAAGGTAGCAAAACAAATGCTTTGTCACCAGGACAAAGTTGTCGTAAAGTTCTCTTCTTATTAGCAAATTGTCTTGCCTTCTGCTTAGCAAATTCAGAAGAGGACGTTGCCAATTTGCATGCTTCGATAATCTTTTGTCTCAGCGCGATGACATACTCGTAAGAAGATTTTGTGTCATCGTCAATATTGTCAGCTGTTATAAGATCATGCAGCAAAGACATTGGGCCGCGCGGTCGCGCGCCAAAGACAAGTTCAAAGGGAGAAAACCCTGTATGTTCATTGGGGACCTCTCTGTACGCGAAGAGGGCCGCGGGTAAAACCCTATCCCAATCTTGAGGATGATCCTCAGTTATCTTCCCTAATAAGTTCTTAAGTGTTCTATTTAGTCGCTCGACCATCCCATTGGACATAGGATGATAGATGCTACTCAAAGATCTCTCTATCTGTAGAGTAGACATTACTTGAGACATGGTATCCGATATCAGTTGGGTGCCATGATCTGATAATATTTCTCCGGGGAATCCCAGCCGAGAAAATATAAGCCAAAGAGCATCTGCAATGTCAGCGGTAGTAATGCTCTTTAGAGGGATAGCCTCTGGCCAACGTGTGCACATGTCTACACACGTTAAGATAAACTGATGTCCTCTAGCAGATTTGATCTTGAATGGACCAATGATGTCTATCGCCATTTTCTGGAATGGACGAATAGGAATATCTGCAGCCTGAATAGGCGCAGCATGACGAGGACCTTTGGATTTGACTTCTTGACATACTTTACAGGATCGACAATAGATCCGTATGTCCTTGTTCACAAAAGGCCAAAAGAAAGCCGCAAGAACTCTTGACTTTGTACGGGAAAAACCCATGTGACCAGCACACTGAGAGTCGTGTGCATGTTGTAAGATCTTAACTCTCAAATTCTTGGGTACAAGAATCTGAGAATGACTTGACTTAGTGGAGTCTTGCACCATACGTACAAGTACGCCATTCTTCATTGTAATCCAAGATTTACAATTTGAATCTTTATTCGGATCACCTTTCGTTACAAGAGTGAAGAATTTCTTAAGAGTCGGATCTTCTTCTTGTTGTTTTATAAACGAGTCACGAGAAATTACCAAGGGATCATCTTGGTTATGCACTTCATTATCTTCAACAGATGAAGTTTCAGGCATATTGAGAGCTTGAGCTCTAGTGACTACCGCATTAGCAGATTGCATATTTTGATTTTCCCAAACGGAAATTTGCTCCGGAGTGCATTCTTTGACTCCGTGAATGCGACCGATGATAAGATCAGCGATCGGATTCGGCAAAAGACATGCGTGTACATCTCCTGTGAAGAAAGGAGTAGCAATCCTAATGATAGCGGTAGAGTATTTCTCTATGGTGCCGCCAAATGTTACGCATTTGACTACTTTGCCTGTAGAATGAGAAGGATCTATGAGTGACTGCCTAACCCCAATAGTTGTGCATCCAGAATCAAAAAGTACTGAGACTGGATTGTCATTTACTAAACCTTTGTGTAAGACAAGAGAACCTCTCCCATCATGCGCGATTGACGCAGGAAGAGCGGGAAGAGGATGGCCACAGCTTAAAGTAGACACTGTGGTTGGCTCAAATAATGTTTTGCATTGGGGGCACTGAGATGCTCTCCCAAAATCAAAAGCGGCACATGCCATATTATTAGAGTCATCATTATCTTTATTTTGTTTATAGGCTTCGTGGGACTCTTGCTGTGCAGAGTTCGCCTGGTAATGAGCTTTATGTTTTTTGAATTGTGCTCTACCTCTGTTATTATTGCCTCTGTACTTATCATTGTTTCCACTATTATAACCCCTACTCGGGTTTGAATCATAGCTCCTTTGGTTACTATCATCATATTCATTATAATGAGTATCTCGGTAATTATGATCCTGTTGTCTCCATGAAGGAAAACTTGGATAGTTTCTAGAATGACTTCCTTTGCGAAAGTTCCTGTAATTATGACCACCCCTGAATCGAGGGCTGTCAGCTCTTCTCCAGGTATTCGAAGAAGAACCCTGAAATGATTGGTTACCTTGGTTCTGATAACTGTAATAGTTACCTTTTTTATTAAACCTATTTTGAGGTCCTTGGAATTTGTGAGAGTGATTAGGGTTGTATGGTGTTGCAGAAGCAACTGGCATACCTTCTTTAACCTTACTGTTGCTAATAGCTACGTCCGGATGTGCAGTGACGTATTGGGTACAATACTGTTCCATTTCTTTTAGAGACTTAGGTTTACGCTCATGTAAGAATTCGAGGAAAGGTTTATTTATACTTGACATAATCTTGTCTCTGAGTATCAAGTCCATAAGGGCTTCATAAGTCTTTTCTGTTTTGGATAGCTCAATCCAACGATCAAATGTAAGACGTGTCCTTGCAATGAATTCTGAGAATTCTACACCTGCCTCAGGCACCATTGTCTTAAACAACTTCCGATAACCCTCTTCAGACAACTGATACTTCTTTAATAAGGCTGCCCTAATAACATCATAGTTATCTTTGTCAGCCTCTTCAACCAAACTTAAACTAGTCAGAGAATCACCTTTCAGATTTTCTGATAACTGGTTAGCATATTGTGATTTGTCCACATTATGGGCTCGACACGAGCGTTCAAATCTATTTAGCCAGAATGTTATGTCATCACTGGAAGGGTTGAACGCTGGTACCTTGACCTTGTAAGTAAAGGGTTTACCATTACCACCAGATGCTTGATTACCATCACTTATGTTTGTTAACTTTAACTTTTCTAACTCAAATGCTAAAAGTTCTTTTTGGTGTTCATGTTCTCTTATTGCTTTTTTCTCTTGAGCTTCAGCTTGTAATTTTCTCTCTTCTGCAGCAGCTTGTAATTTTTTCTCTTCAGCAGCAGCCTCATCTTTTCTTTTCTCTTTTTCCATTTCCATCTGGAATCTTTTTTCATCAGTCTGTATCTGCAATTTCTTTTGTTCATCCTCTCTTTGTAATTTTTTTTCCTCAGCTTCTAATCTTTTCTCCTCAGCTGCTAATTTCTTTTCTTCAATCAATGCTTTTCTTTCTTCAGCAGCAGCAGCTAATGCTGTGTCATATTGAGCAACTGCCCATTCTTCTAATTGCTGACCAGTCTTATCAAGAGCCCTGCCTTGTGTGATAAAATAATCTAATGTAGACATGTTGTCTAAGATGATAGGAAACTCTTTACAGAGCGATACAACAGGAAGCAATCTGATCATCAGAAGAAGTCCCCCCGTCCGACAAGTGTTTCGGCCCTATATACTCCTTTACACTCTAAGGGGGGCGGGCCCACTTGGGTCATGACTCCCAAGCGTCTCAGCTTCCTGTTGTCTTGCATCAAAAATGAACCCATTTCACTTATGGTAGCAACTTTAAATTCCACAACTCCGCCAGCCGTGGAGGCAATTGTGAAAGTAACAAAGAGAAGACAAATTATTCCGTTCGTTCCGTCGCACACACTGAGACACCAGCGCGAAGTCAACGAGTCGCCACTGCGCGTTCCCCACTGGACTTTTGATACTGACACCCCTTATAGTATACACCGCTTGTCGCCCCGAGTCGCAGCCCGTTCACTAGTCCACCACAAACCTCAGCGTATTGTGGACTTAGAAAAATTCCTGGTGTTTTCTGTACCGCAGCGTTTATTGTTACGATCTCCATTCCCCATTGCGGTTGTTCCACAGCCAGCCTGATGCCTTTTCGGCAGTTTCACTAAGCCTCTTCAGGGCCCTTGTTCTCGACTGTCCCCTCAGCCCCAACAGTTTCAATAGATCATACACTGATGCAGCCACAAGCCCTCTTGCACCCACTTCAACAGCCATGACCCTTGCAGTGAACCCATCGTGTCTCAGATCCGCGGCCAGATCACTATACTTGGCCGCTTTGAACGAATGTTGCTCATCTAATCTGGATTCAAATGGCACGGTCAGTTCAATCAGTATGACCTGAAGCGTTGCTGCAGAATGAAGCACTATATCCGGCCGTCTCCGCGATTTTCGGATACTCTCTGGATATGCCCCTCGTCCAGGTAGGTCTACCGCCATCTCCCAATCATTTGCACAATCAAGAAGAGATGGTAAACTGCTACCAGGTTTATTCGGTTTGGGGTGTGCTGACTTTCCTGCCCTCAGAAAGTATGTGTTTGCGGTGTCTGGCCGGACTTTGCTATTCGCCTTCATTCTTGCCAGATCTATTGTCGCAGCAAGCTCATTTAGCACTTTGTTATGGCGCCAAGTGTATCGCCCTTGCCCTAATGACACCTTACACGCTGAGAGCACGTGTTCAAGTGTCTGCCTCCCCTGGCACAGGGGGCACTGCTCATCATCCGACTTTCCCCATTTCACAAGGTTGGTGGCCGATGGCAGCAGGTCATACAGTGATCTGACAACGAAGCTGAGCCTAAGAGGTGCCATATGCCATATATCATTCCATGTCAAGGACCTCTGCAGGGCTCCTTCCCATGTAGTCCATTGGCCTTGTTGGACCTGCTGCACTGCTTTTTGCAACCTCTTATCATTCTCAGCTTCTCGTATCTCCTGAACTACCATGTCTCTGCGCTCCCTGCTTGATGCCTTGGACCACCAGCGGATGTCTCCATGACCAAATCCCCGTCTATTCGTTTGTGTGTATCCGATTACCTCCCTCAGTTTGAGTGACTCTTGGGCAGCATCAACAGCTTCTTCCACTTTCCACTTCCTTCCCGTTTTCAGTGTGGGCTGAATGGACTTAACCACGTCATCAGCTGACTCGCGTAGCATCATTGCAAGCCTTGCCTTTCCAACTTTGTACTCTTCAACAACTGACTTGAAAGGAAGCAGAAGTTTTGACTTTTTGCAGTACAGTGCTACATCTGACAGACCTGGTGGTACTCCTAGCCATTTTCTCATGAACTTGTTGACCTTCTTCTCTATGGCTTCCACTGTACTTGTGCTTATTTCATATATAAGCAGTGGCCACAGCAACTTTGGTATCAACATGAACTGGAGGCACCACAGTTTGAACTTCCCCAGGAGTCTGCTTTGGTCTATGATCTGTAGCCCTCTGTCTGCCATTTCTATTGTCTGTTGCACTGCTTTTGAGTCTTTTAATGAGGCATCGTACACCCTGCCAAGACTTTTAACAGGTTCCTCAATGACAGTAGGGATTCTTTGGTTGGAAACCGTGAATATGACCTCTGCTATCTTCCCTTTCCTGACTGATAGGCTTCTCGACAGTAATTTGCAAAAGTAAATAAATTCACTTTCTTAGTCTTAATCAAAGACCTTGTATGATAACTTTTTAACCTGTGGAAAATAGTACTTAACTATCCCAATCACTGTGGGAAACAAGCCTTACAAAGGTCTTGTATAAATCCTTATATAATAACAGCTATAAGTTGCTGGTTCACTTTATAATATAAGTGCAGTGCACCAGAAATAGTGTTTTATATCATCAACTGTGTACCTTTAGTAATAGCAATTAACTATCAGTTGATTCTTGTACATCAATTTATATGATCAACTATATTTTAAATAGTGTATGTCGATCAGGCACAAAACAAAACAGTTATACAGAAGAACATGAAAACATTTGCGGAAATGAAATAAATCAAATGGGAAAAACAATAAAAGATAAACCGCAAGAGGATAACAAATACAAATAACGCCACAGTATATAAATATAAATTGAGAATAGAACTGAAAGATAGAATAGGGTAGACCAACAAATTACAAACAAATCAAAACAAACTAAAGAACAGAGGAATATTACAAAAACAACAATGAGTACAGTCTTCACAGCTAACACTAATAGCAACAGCTGTCGCAGCAAATTTTCAATCAAGAAAATTGCACCTATAGAAACGCACACATCAGACCCTCTATTACGTGGGATACTCTGTTGTGTGACACCGCCCAACCAAAACAACAACCCGCTGGATACAAACAAATATCACATATAAATATTTAAACATAAATACATAAATGCATAAATAGTATGGCAATATGATGTAAATAGAGTGTTGCAGAAAGAATGTGTTGTAAAGAAGGCTCAGTTACACTGCCTAATAGTACAGTACTGTGGTACTTTATTAAACAAATACTTCTGGTCTAATTATTTTAAATTCAACACAGAAATAGAAGCTCCATCGTTGATGTGAATGATAACAATCGATGTAGGACTTCTCAGTTCAATAACATTTCCTTTCGCAAACACTGTCAAATATTCTCCAGTCCTGATGTGTAATGTTCTATGTTTCAACCAAGCTTGCTGTGTAACACTGTCAGTTGTATGGCAAATGTCCAACGAACCAAATGTCAACAAACGCTGACCTAGTTACTGCATACTCTCGACAGGACAGGTCACGCTGACATCACTGTAGAGTTGTACTGTTGATGTATTTGTGTGTCGTAACAGACCCCAAGGAACGTCTGGTCTCAGTAGTTTACTTCTCAATATGGTCACTGTGCAGGTTGACCCAGGAAGCTGGCACACCAGTTGTTAAACTCATACTGGCCATTAGTTAAATCACGCTTTATTTGTTAAATGACGTGAATGTCCACCAGTTGATAAATGTAGATGTTGGGACTGGTGTAGTAAAGTGTAACGATTGTCAACTCATTAAACCCAGCACAGTTTTGGTCATACAGGTCATCTTGTCCTGGAACGTGATGAGGCTCCGACAAGAATGTGAGTGTAGACAATGAGTGTGTATATGAATGTCAGAACGCGAATGGTAGAATGATTCGATAGAGTTGACAGGTTGGTAGTACATCACTCATACTCACACTGTTCGAATTCAAGAAGTACTGGAACTACGGTGGTCTTTTTATAACATTTAATGGGACGCACACTTGGACAGTACGTGTATGGTTACAGGAACAAATGTCGACATAGACAGCATAATGTTGATCACAGGAATATCATCTTAAGTTAGCATTCATGCTTGGCAAATATCATAATGGAGCATTCGTAAATAAGCATTCAGAGTTCCATCATGTAAATCATCTGGCTTTACTGACTGGGCACGTCAGACCATAACCAATATATAGGAAGGCTCCTAGACCTAACCTCGTCTAGCGAATATCCCTTCACGTAAAGTTCAATATATATATTTTCCATAAAGATATAGGAATCCCAGACATGGGTTCTCACATGTAGCAGTGATCTCTTGGTTCATCGAGCGATAGTACAGGCATCCCTTTTTCTCACTCGATAAATACAAAGTATATGGATTTCAACATGGCTGTGCTTCTCTCGTGAGCTTCACTCACTATAGGATACAGACCAAAATTGGTCATTCGTTAAATGTCCTCATTTCTTCATAGCTTCTATCATAGAGGTAATTGAATAATATCATATAATCTAGTGCTGATACATAGGAATGTCATCTTCCTTTGAATAAATATTCTTTTCAAAAGTACCACTGTGCATCTGCTTATCGACAACGATGGCGAAGCCCAAGTTCATAATAAATTGTGGTTTTACCTTTCTATGCGAAATATAACTTTGCCATTCCTTGGCAAAAGAGAATAAACACTGGGGTAAAGTACATACAACATGTCTAAATGACTATCACCTTTCCCCATCTACTTATAGATCACTTTTTCGGCGATAAGCCCGGCTACAACAAAATTCGACATCCCGACAGGATGACAGCCATGAATCACACCCCTTTTCTAGCGATACTTCCGCTGCATAGCCTTTGACCTTTTCTAGCGACAACCAACATAGTTCGACTTAGAAATGTAAAGATATCCATATATAAGACAGACTCGTCCTACTCATACAAACACTACGTATAAATTCAGGCCATAGATATACTGAAGCAAGAATAATCTATTCCTACCCAGCCAAAGAATAAATCGCAGTAGGCCTAAATTCGTCCGCGGAGTCCGATCGAAGATGACGGAACTGCTTTCAAGGGAAGTAACTCAAAAATGACTTCTCCTTAAGCACTTAAAAAGGAAATACTTTGTTTACATATTTGCGAACATAATAAGTATATAAATGTATTATATTGCAAGATAGTAAAAATTGCACTTTACACCAACATTACAGGGATACTCATTATAATGAGCATGATGATTATGATCATGAATATTATGATTCAAACCCAAATAGAGGTTATAACAGAGGAAATAATAATTATAGAGACAATTATAACCGAGGTAGATCACAACACAAAAGACATGGTAAATCTTATTACCAGGCTAACTCTGCACAACAGGAGTTCCACGACGCCGGTAATCAGAATAATGATAAAAAAGACTCCAATAGTGTAGCAAATTCCGCTTTCGATTTTGCTAGAGCATCTGAGTGTTCGCAATGCAAAACATTATTCGATCCAACCACAGTTTCTACTTTAAGCTGTGGTCACCCGCTTCCCGCTCTCCCTGCGTCAATCGCGCATAATGGAAGGGGTGCTCTTGTCTTCAATAGAGGCCTAATAGATGGTACTCCGGTATCAATTCTTTTCGATTCGGGGTGCACTACCATCGGAGTGAGGCAATCACTCGTAAATCCTTCTCGAGCTACAGGCAATGTAGTCAAATGTGTAACATTTGGTGGCACATTGGAGAAGTACTCCACTGCCATTATCAATATTGCTACGCCTTTCTTTACATGAGATGTGCAAGCATGTCTCTTGCCGAATCCGATCGCTGATCTTATCATCGGTCGCATTCATAAAGTGAAAGAATGCACTCCACAGCAAATTTCTAATTGGGAAAATGTTAATATGCAATCTGCTAATGCAGTAATCACTAGGGCTCAAGCTCTTAATATGCCGCAATCTTCACATTCTGAAGATAATGATGCGCAGATCCAAGATGATCCCTTGAAGATTTCCCATGATTCCTTTATAAAACAGCAGGAAGATGATCCTACTCTAAAGAAATTCTTTACTCTGGCAACAAAAGGTGATCCGAATAAGGATACAAATCGTAAATCTTGGATTACGATGAAGAATGGCGTACTTGTACGTATGGTACAAGACTCCGCTAAGTCCATTCATTCTCAAATCCTTGTGCCCAAAAATATGAGAGTTAAAATCTTACAGCACGCTCATGATTCGCAGTGTGCTGGACATATGGGTTTTTCCCGTACTAAAGCTAGAGTTCTTCAATCTTTCTTTTGGCCTGCTGTGAATAAGGACATACGAATCTATTGTCGATCTTGTAAAGTATGTCAAGAGATTAAATCCAGAGGTCCACGCCATGATGCACCTATTCAGGCTGCAGACATTCCCATTCGACCATTTCAAAAAATGGCGATAGACATCATTGGTCCATTTAAGATAAAGTCTGCTAGAGGACACCAATTTATTTTGACGTGTGTTGATATGTGCACACGTTGGCCAGAGGCTGTTCCTCTAAAGAGCATAACTACTGCTGATGTCGCAGATGCTCTTTGGTTAATATTTTCTCGTCTGGGATTTCCAGCAGAAATATTATCCGACCATGGTACCCAACTCATATCGGATACCATGTCTCAAGTAATGTCGACTCTGAAGATAGAGAGATCGCTGAGTAGTATTTATCATCCTATGTCCAATGGGATGGTGGAACGTCTGAATAGAACTCTGAAAAACCTACTAGGTAAGATAACTGAGGATCATCCTCAGGATTGGGACAGGGTTTTACCCGCGGCTCTCTTTGCATATAGAGAGGTCGCCAACGAACATACAGGATTTTCTCCTTTGAACTTGTCTTCGGCGCGAAACCGCGAGGTCCTATGTCCTTACTTCATGATCTCATAACTGCTGATAATATTGTCGATGACACAAAATCCTCTTATGAATATGTCATTGCACTTAGACACAAGATTATTGAAGCATGCAAATTGGCAACTGCTTCTTCTGAATTTGCGAAACAGAAGGCAAGGGAATTTGCCAATAAAAAGAGATGCTTGCGACAACTTTGTCCAGGTGACAAAGCATTTGTCTTGCTACCTTGTAGGGAAAATAGACTTCTAATTTCTTGGAAAGGTCCGTACGATATAATATCAAAAGTTTCCGATGTTGACTATATCGTCGATATTGACGGGAAGCATAAAACCTTCCACATCAACATGCTCACGGAATTCCATGAACGTCCGGATTATTTACAACCTGTTTTCCAGGCAACGGACGATTTTCCAGTCCAACATGGACATTACTCATCACTGTCAGTAATACAGGATGAGGAAACGAGTTTCTCGGATGTAAATCTACCTTTTCCAATGATTCCGCTTCACTCTAATGAATCATGGAAAGATGTTGCGATTTCTCCTGAATTATCTCCAGGAGAGCAGAAACAAGTTTCTACTATGTTAGAACAATTTCAGGATGTCCTTACTGACATTCCTGGTCAAACTGATGTCATTCAACATGACATTATTCTTACTGACCATAATCCTATAAGAGTCAGACCGTATCCTATCCCGATACATTTTCAAGCACAGGTAGAGAAAGAGTTGGATGAGATGATAGAGTTAAAAATTATTGAACCATCCACATCAGCATATTCTTCGCCGATGGTTATTGTACGAAAAAAAGACAATAACATACGTCTTTGCGTTGATTATCGCAAATTGAACCAAGTGACGAAATTTGATGCTGAACCTATGCCTTTACTAGAAGAGCTACTTACGAGACTATCGAATTCTCATTTCTTTACTAAACTCGATTTGTCTAAGGGATATTGGCAAGTTCCATTATCCGAACACGCCAAACCGTTTACTGCTTTTTCGACGCCTAGGGGTCTATTCCAATGGAATTTCATGCCTTTCGGCCTAATGAACGCCCCTGCAACATTCGTACGCATGATGCGTCGAATCCTATCTCATCGCTCAGATGTCATTGCATATCTTGATGACATCTGTCTTTTCAGTGATACTTGGGAAGATCACTATAATGGGATAAATGAACTATTGTCTATCTTACGCGAGCATAACCTGACAGCGAAACCATCGAAAGCATGTATTGGTTTTAGCGAAATATCTTTCTTAGGTCACCGTGTTGGTCATGGTTTCCTAAAAACAGAAGACCATAATACAAGTAAGATACTTAACATTTCTATTCCTAAGACTAAAAAGCAAGTGCGAAGTCTCTTAGGTCTAATACAATTTTATGGACGATTCATTCCGAATCTGTCCTCCATTATGTCACCTCTTTCTTCCTTGCTAAAGAAAGGGTCTCCTAATGTAGTCCATTGGACTCAAGAATGTCAATCCTCTTTGGATAAGGTTAAAACTATGTTTTCTACTTCACCTATCCTAGTATTGCCTTCTAAGGATAAGACATTTATTCTTCGTAGTGACGCTTCATCCACAGGGATTGGAGCAGCACTAATGCAAGAGTACTCTGGAACTCTGCATCCTGTGATGTATATTTCTCGAAAATTAAATGCCGCAGAGAAGAATTACTCGGTCCTAGACCGTGAATTATTGGCTATGGTTTGGTCAATCCTTAAACTGCAAAGATTTCTTCTTGGCGCGCATTTCATTGTGGAAACTGACCAGAAAGCTCTTACGGCTATTCAGAGTAAAAATCTGAAGAGCGCGAGATCAACGCGATACGCGATTGCTCTGCAGCCGTTTCATTTTTCGGTGCGAGCTATCCGTGGGTCAGAAAATGTGATGGCAGATATTTTGTCTAGATGCCCACATGATTCATAACTGTTAAATTATATGCCTAACTTTGCTACAGTTGTTCCTATGTTGAAATGTGTACACATATGTAATATATCATATATTGATTGTAACACTACTTAGCGGTTCATTGATGTTTATTCACCGCTGATCTTTCAATGTTTTTTCGTCTTTGATGATCATGATGTTAAGATATCTAAGATGAAATTTATGTATAAACTGATGTAGAAAGTGTGGCATTGCCAGTATTGTAGTATGCGTTGGTGACACCTCTCTGCAAATATCTATACTTAGAGAAATACTTTCTCTAAGATCATGAAATATATTCTCAATGCTTATCATCTGCGCATTGTTATTGGTGCATTGTGAGCCTATTGTATGTTGCTCCTAGATGTATTTCAAAAAAAAGGACCATTTTTTTCCCCCGAGGGGTGTGGTAATCTGTTGCGTGCATATTTTGACGCACATATTACAAAAATACGATATGGCTATTTAATATGGAAAATATATATTTGCATTCATTTGTGTATGAAAATGCTTCCTCTGGTAAAGCTAGATAATTCATGATTGATTTACACTTTTGATTATATGAGTGATCTTTCTTGATATTGATTCGGCGCATGGATATTGAATTCATGTCCGTTCTTATTGGTTCAGGCCAGAAAAATAGATTAATTTTGCTTGTAATGTTTATGGCCTGAATTCATGTGTACTACTTGTTTAGTGAAAGAAGATTCAGTAGTATATTGTATACCTTTGTATGTTCAGGTCGGACTATATTCTTTCTGCCGGAATCTAGCGCAGGTTTTCGTAGTCCTACTGGGTTGTGAAGAGTTCCGATAATGTCGCCAAGAATGGCTGAGTGCTTTTTCCAGGGCTGGCATTGTTTAAGGTTTAACAGTGATTCGTAGATGTTTTTCTAGAAGAAGTTTATGTCTCTGCAAGAGTCTATTTGTCAGAGATCCTCCTCATATGTGTGATTCGGACTCCAGGTAATGCCAGACCCTATTTTTGATGATCTCGAGTCGGTTAGACCTAGATGGAACATTGTGCTTCGTATCTCTAGGGTCGTGTTTGTATCGACGAAGATGACAGGCTTTCCTACAGCAGTTATGTCTACATGAAGTAACTGGATTACTGTAGAGCTGTATGGAAAACTTTATGAAATTATTTATATGCACATTCTAAATTAACTTTGGCTTATATCTACCCTACTGCGAGTGAGTGAGCGACAACTCAGGAAGGCGGCCATGTTATATTCCTGTCATCATATTTTTGATCACTGTCAAGAGAACAGATTATGTATCGTACTATCGGGCAGTGGTATCGAGATCTTGTTATGAGGTGAAAACCCACTATCGTGGTTTATGATTATTATACAAACATTGGACATATCTCAGCTTAAGAACTTAGCTATGAAATGAAGGTTCGGCCAATGACTTTTGTATGTTTACCGATCCTCATTGACGCGTTCAGTCAGTACAGGATACGGCGATTAGTTACCAGAACAGTGAATGCTACCTTGGGTTGAATGATATTTCACTACTACATGAATGTATCATCCACGATTCAAATAACCAATGAATTTATGTCAACATGTACCCATGACTGTATCCGTGCTGTCCAAGTGTGCGTGCCTTTATTAAACCATTGAAATGTCAGCGGCAGTTCAAGTCGTCATTGCAGTACATGAGAGTGTGTGAAAGATACTATCAAGTGGTCTGTTACACCGAACTACTACACCATTCGCGTTACTTGACACTCCCACTCAATTTTAACATGACAGGTTCATTCGATGATGCAGAGGTAACTGAAGAAGACTTTCTTCAGTGATGATCAGTGCATGACCCTAACATAACATCCGCATCCAGACATTCAACAGTGGCCAATACACAGCAACACGTTTATTCTACAGCAGTGTTTATTCTACAGTGATACGTTCATGTATTACTTGTTTCAGAACTTGAAATGTATATGTGAAAATTACTAAGCATAACTGTATTAACGAGAAAGTGCATAGTATCATAAACGTCTTGTTATGAATATGAATGAATAACATTGAGCATCCAAGTCTGTTCCGTTCTTTGGGTTGTTAGTCCTCAATGGACGATGACGGAAGGCGAGACAGAGAGTCTGCCATCACATTTTCGCTGCCGGGAATTGCTTCAATTTGGAAGTTGAAAGGTTGAAGTGATATGGCAAACCGCGCGAGTTTTGCATTTTTGAGGTTAGCTCGTTTTAGTGATGCTACGGACTTCTGGTCCGTCTGAATAATGAAAGGTGCACCCAGAAGGAACTTTTCTATTTTCTGAATAGCCCATACCACAGCTAAAAACTCCTTATCAATAACGGAGTATTTTGTTTCGGCATTGGTGAGCTTTCTCGAAAAGAACATCGTTGGGTGAAGTACTCCTTCGTATTCTTGTAAAAGACAACCTCCGATTCCATAGTTGCTGGCATCTGTGCGTAGAATAAATATTTTTTTAGTGTTTGGCAACCTTAAAATAGGTGGCCTAGAAAAGAGTGATAATACCTGGTGAAATGTTTTGTCACAGTCTGCCGTCCAGGTCACTTTCACAGGCGTGTCCTTCCTCAAAAGTGAGGACAAGACCGCTGTGATGGATGATAAATTAGGTATGAATCTACTATAGTATTGGACGAGACCTAATAAACTCCTAACTTGTTTTTTTGTCTTAGGAATTGACAAATTAAAAATTTTAGATATATTATGGGGAACAGTTTTGATACGTCCCGCCCCAATAATACGTCCAAGTAAAGTTATCTCATGGAAAGCCACTTGTATTTTAGCGGGTTTAGCGGTTAACTTATTGTCTTTTAAGATTTTCACAACAGAATGAAGTCCTGAAAAATGTTCCACAAATGACGAACTAAATAAACATATGTCGTCGATGTATGTGATAATATCCTGTCTGTGTGAAACAAATTGTCGCATCATGCGTACAAAAGTAGCCGGCGCGTTCATAAGCCCAAAAGACAAAACGTTCCACTGGTAAAGACCTTGTGGAGTCGAGAACGCAGTATAATATTTGGTTTTTTCAGTCAAGGGAATCTGCCAATATCCCTTAGTTAGGTCTATTTTTGTGAAGAATTTTGCAGTCGATAGACGAGTAAGTAAGTCGTCAAGGATAGGATGTAGTTCACTGTCAGCCACAGTCTGAGCATTTAACGTCATATAGTCGACACATAAACGAATGTTGTTGTCTTTCTTTCTAACAATGACTAAGGGTGACGAAAATGGAGAGTTACTACTCTCTATAATTCCCAAGGACAACATCTGATTAAGTTCCATCATTGTCTTACTGAGGTATTGTACTGGAACTGAATATGGATGTACACGAATAGGTGTATCATCCTTAAGTATTATGTCTTGACTAATACATGAAGTGCGACCAGGCTGATCAGTTAACACATCTGAAAAAGATTCCAAACGATCAGCAATCTGTTGATGCTGTTGCGGTGTAACCGACGGAGAGATGGTTACATCACGCCAAGATTCTGTAGCCTGTAAAGCAGGTACAGGTAAAGAAGTATGTACCTCAGGAAAAGAAGATTCTTCTTCCTGAATTACGGATAGATTAGTATAATGACAAAAACCTGTTGATTTATTCTCTAGATCATAAAAAATGAATTGTAGGTGTTGAGGGCTAGTGCGAAATTCCTTAAGCATGTTAATATGGTATATTTTATTATGACCCTTACTGTCTAGAATATAGTCAGTGTCGGAAATTCTGTCGACAACTTTGTAAGGACCATTCCATGCAATTAGTAGTCTATTTTCTTTTCGTGGGAGTAACACGAAAGCCCCATCACCTGGGAATAATTGACGTTATCGTCTATTTCTATTTTGAAACTCTCAAGCTTTAAGTTTAGCAGCCTCTGAAGAAGCTGTTGCCAATTGGCAAGCATCAACAATTTTCTTACGTAAATTTATGACATCCTCTTATGATGACTGGGTATCCTCAGTCATCAAAAAATGTGATAACTAATCCCAATATCTATAGGCTAATATCTGCGTGAAGCAGAATCAGGTACCAATTGTATCCTGAGATAATGGTGATGAAAGTAAACACCATTGTCACGCTCCATAACCAAACGAGCGTCTCTATTGGTCTTATGTGTTACTGACGCCTCACCATACCTGCTATTGGTATGTGGCAACAGACGCACAAACTTAACGTCTGCCGTGTAGTGAAAAAAATTACCACGTGTCTTGCCAGGTAGTTTCCTGTGGCAGATTTCGCAGTAACAGAGAGCGAGAATGTGCACATTTACCAATATATGTAGGACCATTGTCACTAACATGGGAACATGAGTGATGTGCAACCTTAGTTGCATGAGGTAAATTGCATTGTTTGTCCCTCATGTATGTATAATTCTTTCTATGACCTGGATTATCCTGTTGGACATGAGTATGATGACTCCTACCCTGTAAGGGTACATTTGTAAGGCATGTAGTAATAGACAGACCAGAAGAACCAAGTACATTCTTTTTTTTTCCAATGTACTGGTATTAATTTTATTGAGTATCTTCCTATCACTCTTAACACCAACCATATGTTTCAACATGTTACTCTTCTTAGTACACTCCTTTCCCTTGTTGACAACGTCAACGGTTTTCTTAAGATCAATTGCCGGCTGAACATGTCGCAAAGACTTGTTCCCTGAATTGGCAGTATTCTGTCGGTGGAAGGTGTACTTGCCTCGAAATGATTTGATAATTTTCGCTGGGTGTGTTGATACCTTAGTATCACCCATAATATTGACGGCATGTCGTGTAGTAGGTTTATCATCCCTTTTATTCAACATTATTTTATTACTCAACACGACATCATCATTATTACCATTAAGTGGGATAATCTCATCATCCTCATCAGTTTCCAGAATGGTGCAGAGACCAAAATTGGAAAATGCTGTGCCACATGAATTCATTTTATTGGCACGAAGTTTAGCCATCGCAACGACAGCATTAGCATTGCTATAAAATTGCAAATTCCTCTTTTCCCATTCATCAATCTCTTCTGGTGTACAATCTTTACTGCCGGGGATGCGACCGACCATCAAGTCAGCTATCGGATTCTTCAACATGCAAACCTTAACATTACCTGTAAAAAATTGTGTTAACAGAAATGGTTGCAATTGGATAGTACTCAACAGTACCTTCAAAGGTTATACAAGTAACATATTCATTGGTCGAACAACTTGGATGGACCAATGATTGCCTGACTCCGATGGTTGTTGATTCTGAGTCTCTTAAAACCGACACTACCGCACCATTGACTATCCCTCTATTGAATATTAGAGAGCCTGTTCCGTCGTTAGCCGAAAGACTGACTTCTAGTAAGATGTGACCACAATTCAGCACTGTCCCTCTGGCCTTCTGAAAAATAACATTACAATCATGGCAACTATTTGCCACGTTACAGCATAACATGTAGAAGATGATTGTACCTGATTATTATTATGTGGGACACTTGGGGTCGTACCAGTAGTGAGTGCCGCCCCTGCACTGTGATCAAAGTGTGCTGGTCTCCATGAATGAGACCGCTGTCGGTAATGATTACCGGAATTATTCCTTTGTCCACCATGGTAGCTATTGTTTCTAGGTCTGAAATTATGATTATAATTATGCCACTTGTTACCATTGTTATTTGTATTACCATTAAATGGTTTATTCCATTGTGACCTCTGTTGATAATTATTGTTATATATGAACTGAGGTGACTGATTTCTAAATTGCTGCCTACCTCGGTTGAAATTACCATTACTGTTATAATTATTTTGCCCCTGATAATAATTGTAATTATATCTTTTATGTGAAAAATTTCTATCAAGGCTCTGAGCTCTTGATCGATCCTTACCATGATATGCCATATTAGAAGTATTAATCGCAATATCTCTATTATTGCTATTTGCTATCAATTGATCTCGTATCGTATTTCATCCATACACAACTGTATTAACTCTTTTTCTTCTTTTATTTTCCTTTCATCTAATTCTCTTTCATGTTTCCTTATGTTTTCTTCTTCAATCTGTTTCCTTTCCTCTCTTGCCCTTTTCCTTTCTTCCTTGGCCTCAAGTTCTTCCTGTTCACATTTAGCCGTAGCTTTACGTTCTGCTTCCTTAACTTCGCGTTTTTCTTCTTCACGTTTAGCCATAGCTTTTTGTTCTTCTTCTTCACATTTAGCAATAGCTTTACGTTCTGCTTCCTTAGCTTCACGTTCTTCTTCTTCACGTTTAGCCATATCTTTTTGTTCTTCCATTTCTGCCTTCGCCTTGGCTAGTTCCTTCTCTGCATATTCGCGCAAGTCCCCTCCTTTTAACGAAAATTCTTTCCCGAGCTTCACAAAATGCTCTAGAGTCAACATATTTAAGTTAATAATCTATTTATTTATTAAACTATATGTATTAACCAACAATATAAAGCAATCAATCAATTGTATGTGCCTATTGGCTAACGCAGCACTATGACTAGAACAGTCTATTAAATACCCTTCAATGTGCTTACCATATTCAAGGTAAGAGCTACATTTATTCTTATTTATCAATATATTATGATATCATGCCATATGTAGCATGTGTAAACAGTAGTGACATAGACTACTAGTGCATTATGATGTAATCAAATTAGTCATCCAGTATTTTTTTAATAAATTAATCCTTAGTATTATAATATTGTTATCTTATATTCATCTTATTTTATTATCAATATAATATAATTATAAATGAATACAATACAGTAGACACATGAAACCAAAATGTTACAACACGAAATCACGCCACAATTGACAATTTACCGACATTAAAATGATTCTATGAAATGAAGCAGAAATCGGAAGTAAGAGGTGTTGAACTGAAAACAGGTCAAAATAACTGCACTAAAAACGATGACGTCACAAGGACTCGTAGACAACCGTTACAATATATATATTCATAAATAAACTACAGTTAGATTTAGAATGAACAGGATAGTTTACAAAAAAGTGACGAAAAATGAATAAAAATGAAACTTAGTACAGAAAAATACAACAAGTATAACGTAACTTCACAGCTAAAACACCTAATGTTGAATGAATGCAAATTGCAGGCAGAGTATGACCCAGTTTTTAGCGGATCTATTGTACAAAATTGCAAATGTTCAACAAAACCTAAAGAAACGATCAGGATATCTGCGGTCTGCTGACGCTGACATAACAGGTGTCCTGATTCCCTGCCAACCTCCCGCTAAATGAACATACACACGACATTATGATCACAACCATGTAACATTTAATATTGAGAGAAAAACATGCCTGCAATATGACTGAATTTAGGACTGGCTCTAGGCCTAAACAATGTACTTATCTTTACAGAGCGAATTCAGTCGTCCGCAAGATGTTGGCATGCATCAACATCAACGTATCGATGTCTGGATTGATCGCAAAGGCATTGTCAACTTTTGATTCCATAACTTCTTTGCAGGTATTGAAAAAAAAATTGAAATTTGACTGGCGTGTTTTTTTTGTGTTTTTTTTTGTACGCCCGCTAATACTCGAGGCGAAATCTCAGGTTATTATTAATGTCTAACCTGACATTGATTTTACGTGAGTATCCCTTTTTGTTCTTGTACAGAGACAGGTGTCCCTCGCCATTCAGGCAGATACTCGCCGATTTCGGAGGTACCCATTAGAGCTGGGTCGGCTCAGGAGCCGCCAATCCCTGGTCGACGACACTCCTTCAAATGTCCTCGCCAGGTCTCAAGTTAATCCAGTCCAAATCCCGGTCGACGAAAAATCCTCAAATGCCGTCGCCCAGGTTTGATCCTGGATCATCCGGTCGCCAGAGCGGTGTGGTAACCACTACGCTAGCGCGGCTCCCGACTGGCTTGTAATCCTCAACGGACACGTCGTCTAGTTGTGGTGATGTTCTGACGTCACTCTGACTGGCGTTGCGCATGCGTTTTGAACTTTACACAGTCGTACGTCGATTTTTCGTAAGGAAATTCGAAAACTAATGTTCATAATACTGTAATATTTTGTCTTGAAGTGACGAACGTTATTTATTTAAATCTTCAGAAACCACGCTGGCCACCACTGTTGCGTGTCCGTTTTTACCGTCACCACTGTTATCATACTGCTGAAGAAGTATCTTATTGAAACAGGGTATTTCATTATTAAATTGATTGTCATCGTTACTTCCATTCGAACCCCGTTTACAAATTCGTCAACATTAGTGTTCCTTGAAGAAAGCAATATCGTGCTTAATACAACCACCGGATGAAAACATTGGGGATTGATAAATTTGCCAACTTGAGGATCAATCAATTAAAATCAGTTGATAATTCCAATTCTTTCTGAGTCCATCTGACACATTTATTACAGAGTACATCACAAAGACATCATAAATTCATGCCATTATAATATAGTCGTTGATACAATTAATTCCAATCAGTGCAGTCCAGTCCAAGTATATAGATCAATAAATATCGTCGTCAAAACATGGTAGGTTATATACACGCGTTACTGCAATGCAGTTTTAACCGGTAGTGAGACCCGCCAGTCTGCGAATATGGATCATAAACATGATCAAGTACTCCCGTATTATGGACTTCAATTAATTAATGGTTCTCCACAACCATACTGAACTTACTCATAATCAAGGCTGACCCTCTAGCAGAAAATCACAAAGAAATATACTGCACTATCATGATATCTTGGGAGTACACGGAATACGTCTGTCTCGTTCAGAAATCATAATAAAAAGGGTAAACGAAGATCGTAGTCAAGCTTGACCAAGTCAACCAAAACACGTCACAAGCGTCCTATACAATTCGCGCTCACTAAATACCGTGAAGCGTGAAAAAACTTCTATATTTAACTCATCTCGAGCATTTAATGCGTAACTTTAAAAGTGCTAACAACTGTAGCAGACGACATTGTTAAATATGTCGTAACAATAACCAAGACGCCCCTCTGATGCTGACTGGCCACTGTTGATCATACTCATCATTTCTACAACGCTGTCTTGAAGATGTGGTTAAATCAGTCAAAAGGGGGTACGGCGTAAAACCGTGCAACACATTTAAGAGTTTTGACATCAAAGACATTTTCTAAACCCAGCTATGAATACTTCCCTGTGGCTTAGCGTTTTGCCAAAGTTAGCAAAATTGTTTTCCTTATAATACATCGACAAATTGTACCGAAATAAAAGATAAGAAAGAAAAAGAGATGGCGAACTCTTTGACCACAGCACCCAATAGCAAGCCCTTAAAAGAAATGTAAGCTTTTATTGCTAGCGTTTGTCAGTCCTAACAAGGACTTCTAGCTGAGCAAATGCTGTCCAAAATTGAGGTTATATAGTGATGGACGACATCTTTCTTCGGAAGGGTTTATGTTAAGCATAACATTAATTTTTAAAATTCATTAATTTTAAATGTATATTTATTCCCTAAAATATTTTGTAAGCTTATAGACATACCCTCAAGACATAGCTGTACTTCGAAGTCTGCGTCTGATGGAAGCTTCGATCAATGCAAATCGCTCACAATAACGTTAAGTTGTGGCTCCTTCTCACTTATCTTGTTGTGTTTTTTGGTTAAGGCTTCTAACTTTAACAGTCGGCCCTTTGGATATCTTCTCAGCTCTGTCAGATCTTAAAGTGATTTCAAGAAGTAAGGAACTGTGTCTGAGACCGGTCTTATATACCTAATCTCAGGTCTAACCCTTGCTTTCTCAGAGGCCCGTGACTGAGTTCACTTTTCTTCTGGTAAATCTTCGTGGGATTTCAATGCTGTTGTGCGAATTTACCTACAAAATCGTCCTTTCCTCGTCAAATACCAAAGATAATGATTTCCCACTACTATAATTACATGCATTTGTAGTTGTAGTTCAAATCCCAAAAGAAATGTCCTGTTCAGGGCATTAACCATAAATTTATAGCAGAATTTCTGTTGTTTATTCATTCATAACCCTTCACTCCCAAAGGAGCATAAGCCTTCAACAAACACATGCCAAGTCCTCCTGTCACGTGCCATCATCTGAAGTTCTTTCCACGTTTTCCTCATCATTTTCACCTCTGTTTCCAGCTCTCTTCTCCATGTGCTTCTCGGTCTACCTCTGCCTCTCTTTCCCTGGGGGTTTCAGAACAAGGACTGTCTTGTAATGCTATCAACACGATTCCTCAGTGTGTGTACTATCCATCGCTATCGTCTTCTTCTCATCTCTTGTTCCACTGGTGTAACAAAGGTAAATTTTGCTGGGGAGGTTAAGATGTTATACCTAACAAGAAAGATAGTTGTGTCTGTGTCAACTGTGTGAGATCAAGCACATGTAGGTCCCTTACTCTAAAAAAGATGATGATGATGATGATGATGATATATTTAATCAGGGAACTTAACGCTACCTCCCTAGATGTCACACAGTCCTATTTTGATTCTAGTGGCTGGTTTATGATGTCTCTAGTGTCTAGGGGTGAAATGAAGATGATGGAACATTAACACAATACACTTTAACTCACTATAAGAAAAGGAATAAGACTGTGGTTAAAGTTTTCTTTAAAATTGGAATGTTTTTTCTTTGTACAATTTAATCTGCCTGTCCCGTCATCTCTTTTGGACAGGTCTTTGAAAATGAGGAAATATATTTACATATATTGCTTTAACAAAAAAAAAAAAGATGGACTCTTGGTCCTATGAATATAATGTTATTATAGAGTTCCTGTAGGTGTATTCACAGACTAAAACTTTAATAACTGCTAGTGTTAGTCATTGGTTATGAGGAGCTGTTGTTTTCTTCATGCCCCATATATTTCAGTTTATTTTTGATAAGAATCAGTTTATTTGGAGGAAGTGTCAGATGTCCCAGTGTTAACTCATCACCTGGGATTCTTGGTATGACGATAATAATTCAGGATCGTTGCAGATATAATAGATCAGCACCCACACACAAGCTCCTTCAGGCTATCAGCTGACAGCATAACTTTTGAATGGAGACTTTTCACTCACTCATCAGGTTTCCTGTCACCGGATGGTAACAGGAAATAAAAACTGCAATAAAAAGACACCCTGGCCTTTTCATATCTGAGCACAACTTCTTATCCCTATGTATACATGAAGGTATGGGGTCAGCCTCGTGTGCATTCATGTGCATCAGCCCCTAATTTATGAATCACACCTTTCTGTGACCACACCTCAGGTCCCTATGGCAGATACGCCACTGTACTTTTACCTAGTTTGCTTCAATCCAATAACGTGGAGTAACCACATCTCCTTTTACGTGATTTTTCTTTTCTTTTCTAAATTATAAACGCTCTAGGCAAGTTGAAAAGTGTTCATAGAACACTGAGGCTTACTAACATCTTCCAATACAAAATTATTAATATAAAATCATAACAATATGCAACAGTCAAATACAGTTCAATGTGAGGACTCAATAATGTTTGCTCCCGGCATGTCCTTCACGTTTCCACAGCAGTATCTAACTTTTGCAGTTTTAATCAAGCATGTAAATACATAAAGCATTCTTACCACTAGCTAGTTCAAAGAAATATGTCACAAATAACGTTGACTGGCAAAGAATATGGCCACAGTTTTGCCCTGCCTCGTCCAGATAGTGAATTTAGTAGTTAATTTTACAATTTATCACATCTGCTCTCAACGTAGTTGTTTGTATATCATTTTCTAGTCAAATGGCCACGAGACCCCAATGCCTAATGCCAATATCTATTAGAGCCGACCAATGAAAGCAGGAATTCTAAAAAAATTTTTTGAATTTAGTTTTGAAAAACAAAAACAAAAGTCCAAACAAACTATGTGCCTCGTAGTCCATTGGTCAGTCTGCGTTAGTTATGCCAATAGAAAAAGATGTTTAGTTTTATTTTACATTTCCCTATCTCCCCCTTTACTCCTATACTCTTATACCAACCAATGGGATTTGAATTACTCCAATGCCTCTTTTTTTAAACTTGCGTCCCCAATAACGTTATGTGTAACGAGCAAGAACAACAGTCTGTCCGTCCAAGGGTTCTTAGACCTCTAGTATTGTCTCAATAACTTGGCTAATACTTGGACTACCATATTTTTTAAAACATATTTTTGCTCAGGGGACACTAAGCTATCCTACTGTATGATTTGTATGGTCAGTTTCATTATGGTTTAGATTTTCAGTTTTGTCACTGTCCATCGTCAAATATAACTTTTACACAAGTCGGCCATCTTCCCCCCTGTCTCTATCATTTCTTTCATTATTCAAATAAACCAACTAGTTTGAGTGACGTCAGAATTTTACCGTTAGGAGGAAATGGAAAACTGTCTGTGTGTTTGTCTCTGCTGGCTTTGCCCACAGCGTGTATATATTAAAGAGACCGCGTGCAGAGCGAAGAGCGGTTTTTCAAAACGTTGGTAGTGTTGGCGTTAATTATTACAATCGTCTCGTTCTTACTACTGAGAAATGTCCGAATTATTACAAATTTTAGTGTTAAGTTAACATATTACGTTAATTCAAACGCCAGTTTCGTCTCACAGTTCTGGCAAATCGTTAATTACAAGCTTTATCCGACGTTTCGTGCAGCAGATCGGCGAGATGTTAAAATGTTTATTGTACGTTTCGAAACCGAAACTAACAGCGTGTTAGATTTTTACGGCGGGTCATTTTTTAAGCATTCCCACTGCACAAAAGGCATCGCTCTACTGGCGTTGAAGATGAAAATAGTCAGACACCTGAGGGCGGGTGTATTTATTATCATAGGACTAGAATCTTACGATTATCTCACAGATTTCGCTACACACCTCCCTTCCTAAAACATCCATCCATCGCAGGTTACAATCTTTGAGATAATTAGCGCAAATGAAGTCCTACTTTTCTTTCTGACTTTCATCACACGGATGTCTACTCAAAAAATCTGCACCACCGACGTTCTGAGGGCCGGGAATATATTCAATCAGAAATGAATACGGCTGTAATAATAATGACCATCTTAATAATCTGGCATTTTCATGCTTGGCTTGTGATAGGAATACAAGAGGTTAATGATCTGTTTGGACCACAAATGTCCTGCCATATAGATAAATCTGGAATTTTTTAATAGCCCATATTAACGCCAAACTTTCTTTCTCACTTGTTGAATAATTTTTTTCCGCCTTGTTCAACTTGCGGCTTGCATAAGCGACTGGGTTCAATTTCCCATCTTGTGAGGGGGACCTTTGCAACAATGTAGCGCCCAGACCCACATTGCTTGCGTCACTACTCACGACAAACTCTTGATTCAATTCAGGCAATTGCAATACTGGCCTGCTTGTGAGTTTTTCTTTGAACTCCTGGTAAACCAATTCACACTGTGCTGACCAGTTTATTGTATCAGGTTGTCCCTTTCGAGTTAAATCCGTCAGAGGAGAACATATAGAGTTAAAATGTTTAATGTACTTTTGATAGAAACCACACAACGACACAAAAGATCGCACATCTTTCTTTGTTTGTGGCCTAGGTGCTCTTTTCAGTTTCTCCAGATTATTGGGGTCAGGGGTCATGCTACCCTGATGTACGGTATTCCCAAGAATTCCAACTCTTTACACCCAATGCAACATTTTGTTGGTCTAGCAGTCAAGTTAGCCTCTCTGAGTCTATCAAATAGCATATTCAAAGAGTTAACATGTTCCTCAAAAGTTTCAGTAGCAATGAGGATATCATCCATGAAATTCGAGATACATGGATTTTTCAGGGGATCGAACAATTTTCGCTTCATCCTAGAAAACTCACTCGGGGCATTTTTCAACCCAAACGGTAGCATGTTGAACTCATAATGACCTTCCGAGGTGCTAATTGCTAAGTAAGGTCGAACCCCAGGATTTACTGGAATTTGATAATAGCCTTTGCTAAGATCCACCTTGGAAAAATATTTTGCCTTGTTCAGCCTGGCAAATAGTTGAGTAGTATCAGGTAATGGATCCACCTGATCTTCTGTGACAGCATTCAGTTTCCTGTAATCGATGCACAGTCTATGTTCTCCCGATGGTTTCCGCAACAAAACCACACGGTTACTATAAGGAGACTCACTATGAGAAATAATCCCTTCTTGTAACAAATAATCTATCTCCTCTTTCAAAGCTTTTTCCTTAGCGAACGGAATAGAATAAGGCCTCATACAGATGGGTGTTGGGTCTAGTAGTTTCATATCATATTCCAACAAATTTGTGTGCCCCGGCTTATCCGTTAACACGTCTGTATGTTTCTCCAGGACCTTTTGAATCCTCTCCCTCTGTCCTTTTGTCAGGTGATTACTGATCTTCACTTGTTCAAACGTTTCACTGGGCTTCAGTGGATATTCAAATGAGGTGAGAGGTTCATTTTTAATTTCGGTTGCAATTGACAAGGCCATTAAGTGTGTTCCTTCCTGGATTTGTCTGTCCAGATATTTCTTCAAAAGGTTCACATGATAGACTTTTTCCTTTCCCTTCTTGTCTATCTTATAATTTGTTCTGGATACCTTTTCCAAAACTGTATATGGACCTTGCCATCCAATCTGAAGTTTATTGTTGCTGCCTGGTAATAGAAGAAGCACCTTCTCCCCTACAGCAAGCTCCCTATCCTTCGCTTTTTTTGTTATAATAAGCAGCATGCTTTTTCCTGGCTTGTCTCAAATTTTCATTTGCCAGTTTCCAACTAGTTTTTAAACGAGTGGTCAGTTCGTTAACATATTGGTATGATGAGGTAACAGTCTCTTCTGCCTTCTCATCTGTCCACGTCCTTAACAATGCTTCCAGTGGACCTTTTATTTTTCTGACATAATTTTCATAATATTGAAGCCTTGTGTT